>BQMI01000246.1:0-600000 GCA_026005395.1 Asobara japonica | reverse complement strand
CACACTTGTAACGTAATATACTATTACGCACGGGTTATTAACAATACAATTTGCTACACTGTGAAGTGACGATTCACGCACGCTTCGCGTAGAAAACTATCCGGATATTTTTGAAGATAGTTTTGCGTTTGCATTTTCCAAACTATCCTAGATACGAATTCCCAGTTATTTCATAAACCTACCGGTTAAGTAAAAAACTCTGTCATAGAGCTTAGCATTCTGCATAAAAAGAATTTGCAACATTTTTTTATTCACTCCTTCCTTACCGGGATAATCCACTACTTCCAAAAATATATTATCACAATTTAGACTGAGTCACCGATAAGATTAAATCGAACGTGCCGCTTTTTTTTACGCGATTGTCGATAAGAGCGTTCGGCAATATATGTGCACCTGGGTCATGGGGCGTCAAAAGTTACCATGAACATGTATTCAAGTACGTGTTAGAAATGAACTCCGATAATTTTAGATATTTGAATTATTTTGATAACTTTTACAAACTTTAACGCTATGAAATTTCATTTCTGCTTTGCACAGATACACACCCCCCAAATCGCGGGCATCAATTGTACTCGCGGCTTTCGCAATTTACAAATTGCTCTGCGGGCATTTTGAATTCCCAATTTTTTTCTTGTGAGTAATACGAGATGTCGTTAAACTTGGCGAATATCCAAGCGAGAAAGTCGCAAAGAAAGTGGCGACTGAATTAATGGGCTCAGTCGGTAAAGACGAACTGCTCTATAGCCAACCCCCGTCACTTTTCTCGTTCACGATCCCGGGGACTGTCTTCTTGCATACACGTGTACATGCATCTACACATATATGTATATCTATACGTCCGTGTCTCCCTTCGCTTTCTGTGCACCGGCGCATACGTTCGATAGCTGCACGTGCCGCTGCACGTGCCAGTCACTCAGCAAAAGCTCTCGATCACTTACAAAAATTAAAAACACCCAATTTTAACAAATTTCATGAACAAAAAAATTCGACTAGAATATGTCCAAATTTACGCAAATACACACTTTAGAAAAAAAAAAACAATTTTAATGGCACTTAAAATATTTTTGTTACTTCAAAATCCCAGGTTCGGAAAATTGAACAATCTAAAAATTCTAATGATTATCATTTACATTTCCTTAACTATATTTGATAACTCAATAAACTAGGAAAGCGAAGAGAGTGAGTGACGAGTTGTGAATAGAAGAGATCTCCTCAGGGATGTAAGTTTTTGTCCACATCACTCATCAAAATGTAGAAAAATTACAATAAAGTGAAAAAAATGGCGAAAGAAAATTTTACAAAGTGTGCAAAAACGCTGCAAAATCTCAACAATTTGAAATTTTCAATCCCGTAATTTTTTTTTTCTTATTTCGTTTATAAAACGTTTAGAATAGTCATTCCATCTGTAAACTAATTCTTGATTAGAAAATTTTCCGTCAACATATTGGCAACATTGCCCTACTGTATGTCTGCCCATGTATAAGATAAACTTATTATCCTTAATTACTCTAAAATGAACTTGAAAAAGACTATGAGAAAAATCATGGATGATCCAATTAACGAGATAAGCGTTTCCTATGAATTTCAAAACTTCGTCACCATTTCCATTTCTCCGATTTGATGCTTTAATGCGTGAGAAAAGCGGAGAAAATGGGTGAGAAGTCATGAATAGAAGGGACTGAGGAGAAAGAGCTTTTTTTTCGAGCCCATATCACCCATGGCCACCCGTCAAAGGGGGTCAAGGGGACCTCCAGCCCCGGGCCACACGCTCTTCCGTCCTTTATTAATAAACTCGTTTTCTCCCGGCCATTAACTATACAGAAATTATCACAAAATATTACAAAACCCTTACGACACCTCTCTACACTCTCATTTCTGCTGATTCCGGTGATAACGACACACTGGGGGCCTCCTTCCATGCATAAACTGGAGCGAGTTTTGTGTTATTGAATTGATCATTTAGCAATGAAACTCCTTCGACAAATTACGTAATTTAAATTAGTACTGATGTCTTTCCACTGTCCAATTTCTGTCCCCCGTCTAAATTATCTTTTAAACGAAAAATGCAAACTCAGCTTATTGATAAAAATTACTCGGTCCTGTACTAAAACTGTATATGCGCCATTCTACTTTTTCCTATCATTCAGGAGATTATTGACCACATATGAAACATTTACTCTTTATCAGGCGAATTTTATCCAACTTAAACCGCAAAGTACTCGAGAGAAAATTTGCGATTTGTTTTTTTTTATCCACTCACACACTCACTGTTGCAGCCAATCAGCGGCCTTTATGACCGCCTAGGTCAATGATTTGATAACAATTATTTTATACTATCAAAAAATTGAGATCGAAGTCACTGGATTTATAAAAAACCGTCAGATCTTCTATGTTAAAATTGTCTATATAGATTACAATTAATCACCGATATAATTGTTACATCGTTTCCCAAATTCCTCAGATAGCGCACTTCGTGAAACCACAATCAAGGCTTCAACGGCATGGATGGCATTCGTGGCTTATCCCTGAAACGAGACCCTGTAACTTCGGCATGTGTCCGGACATTTCCGCGGGAAACCCGCATTTTTTTTTAAAAAACCCTTAAATGTCCGACACATTGTCAGCCACTCTAAATTCCCCCTAAAAATTCATGAAATGCCAAAAAAGACCCTTCCGCCTGCGTCTAACAAAGGGTGTTGCTCCCTCCCTTTCCCCCATCCCTGTATTCGACGACGCATGCGCACTACCTAGAATTCAGTGGCGGGGGGCTCGCGCTCGTTCCACTCGACTCCGGGCGAGTTGCTCCTACTCCCCTCCTTTCCCCTTCTTTTCTGGTGGGGGTACCCGGTGATTTTCGCTTGTGGCTCAGTCGTGCCACTACCGAGGTCGGAGTCGGAGTCTTTCGTGGTTGCATTCAGTCGTCCGAGCCGCTTCGCAAGCGCCAGATCCACCAAAAAATAAAAAAAAAAAAAAAGGGAAAGAAAACGACAATAGCAGGACCCCCCCTACCCCACCTACCACCCCGTACTTAACCTTCAACTCCCTAACTAGGACCAAATAAAACCGAAAGTTATCAATTTGTGTGATTCCCACTAGCAGTGAGTGTACAGTGAGTTTGTAATCAATTGTAAACAATCGATTGATCGAATGATTCGATTAATTTAAATAATTGGATTGTTTCGATTGATTATCTTGAGCCAATGAGCGCCCAGTGCGTCGAGGTCATGTGGATATGATTGTCACGGGGATTATAATTAAATAATACGTATGAAATTGTGCGCATGTGTTCAGTGGGATTTAATAACAAAACTTTGGCCGCTTATCTGGATACCTTGACACCAACAGCTGGACTGTCTCATGTCAGGATGGCGCTGGCGCGGTATGTTCCCCCTACGAAATCAACCAATCATGAAATTTGTCGACTTTTGGGGGACTTATTCGACGATGGATTTTTTGTTTTTTGTGTCAAGAAACCTCATGTGCACATAAGTTGTAAAGTGGTATATTGGTGACTCGTCGACTTATCCTGTTATTTTCCTGTTTCTCATTCCATTGTACAACAAGATTCTCATTTAAACTTTGCCATTTTCTGATTTTATAGGGGTAGCAAAACTTTCAGGACTTGTTGGCAGATCTAACTCAAACACTAAGTGCGCTATATAGATATCTTTTTTTTTTAATCAGTATCTGGAAGTTTCGGATAGCTATTAAATTTTTAACAGATATTTGTCTGTGGATTTTCCGCACAAAACAAAATAGTTCTACATATTTCCTTGTTTCTTTCACATTCAGACTATTTGTCTGAAACTAAATTAATCACGGAATCGACTCGTTACCGTTTACCACACCACGACTTAAATGAACATAGCCATGGTCGAATATCTCGAATCGCGTCAGAATGATTCCTCATTGGTCAATTCACATATGCGTGTTCGATGAGACGTTATTTCACTTCATATGTTTGTTCATATCCAACAGAACAGAATCAGCGAAAGACTACATTGTGAATATTATACATATGAACTCCAAAATGAATGTAATGGACGACGAGTTTGAACAAATGTACAAATAAATTGCAATTTTCTTAGCATAAAATAGGTTTAGTAATATGGTTTACCTTGATGTGATGTTTTATCTGAATCGCAAATAAGTTCAACAAGATCAACTAAAGCATAGTTTTTATTGGTAAAAACTTTTGTTCTACCTACATCTTTGGAGAATAGCTGAACTGAAACTAGTGATATTAGATTTGTGACTTTTCGGGATGATAAAAAATAAATTTTGCGCCCAGTGCTGTTTGAATGGAGGTTAGAATATCAGTTTTTCCCTCGCAACATACACCGGGTTCAGCTAACTCCAAATGGAACTTCACGATTTGAGTCTTCGGCCGGTAAACATCAAGTTGCCTTAAATGAGGTTAGAATTGTCCTTTTTCGGTCAGCCATCAAATTGAATGAAGCTTAGTATCATCAACGAAACTGCTGCCCTTAATCCAAGTGAACTGTAATATGTGCAAACGAGCTCTCTTTTCTCAATGTAGCACATTATGCTGCTGGTTCTGCAAACTATTGTTCGAGCAAATGGAGTTGGCGAGTCTTCAGCTTTTATGATGGTTGATGAAGTGAGGTTAGAAGTGCGGTTTTTCGGGCCTAGTGACATAAATGGGATTATGCGATTATTTCTTTTTGCCCTACCAGTGAGTGACAATTAAGGTCGAGTGGCAATGAGTGGGGCAGACGAGTCTTGAAGGCAAAACCGAGCCGTAGCCTCGTTTTGAGAACGGTGGAGCTCTCCAATTGCTTCGCAAAATTATTATCGGCCGCGATTCAAACCCGGATCGACCTCCTTGTAACCTCAAGCCCGTTATTTACGGCTTGAGAGTTAGGCAGAGGGCCTCTCACTCTAGTGGCTGGCGTGCGCGGCCAAGCCCGCGGCATTTCGATTTCTCCTGGCGTTACACGAGAGACGATGGTTATTTTTGACGAGAGAAACACGAGCGGTCACTCTCGATTGAGAGTGGTGGGGGGTATTATTGTATTTGCAGGGGGGAAATGGGAAAAAGTCCGAAGCCGGCAGATTTTTCTTCCATTTTAATCCTTTGCACATGAGACCCGTGTACCTTACCGATCTATCTTAAAGTTAATGGATTTTTCTCCCAATATCCATTGTTTTCACAAATCGGTTTCACATCATGCGAAGGAAGAATAGAAATCTTACGTTGGAAGGAAGGTTTCGATTTCATGGTTTTTTTATTCACTATATGTCAGATTATCTGAAAACATTATTCATAGATTGCATTTTGATGGCAAAATTACCTGTCAAATTTTTATGCCTTACCAATCTTTCTGGAGCGATTCTTCTGCAAATTAATTAATTTTAAAACTATGGGTGAAATCGCGATCGTATGAACATGTTCATATATTGTTTTTTTATTTATCACATGTCAAGTAATTCAAGTAAACAAATTCCTGATTCGGAGATATATATGTATATATATATATCCGATTCGACTACAAAATATTCTTGATTGGGGGATATTTTTTCCATGTTGGGTAATGAGAAATAACATATTTTGTAACATTATGGAGAGAACAATAGGCTGCTCTTTAATGAAAACATTATTGCAATAGTCAGAATGACCAAATATACATTCCAATTTGTAGGTTATTATCATTACAACTATGGTAAATGGTAAAAGATGTAGAATACGTGAATTAAACAATTGCTATTTATTAACAACAGTTCAAAGCATTTCCTTTTATGTTTCCAACAAGAAACAAATCAGATGTCATATATTTAATTAGTCAAGTTAGTGTACATTAATGAGGATTAAGCAAAAACATAACGACGAGTGTATTATCTGTACAGTTGAAATTAGAGGGTTACTCCTTACAGCGAGAACTAAAAATATGTACATGAATCATTCACGACCCTTTTCTCTTAAATTTTTCTGAAATGTTCCGAAGGATAATCTGCATAGAATGTTTGTCTCTATGTATTGAAGTTGTTGAATTAGATCTGTGCACAATTTTCATAGACCAATAATTCTAAGAGTCATTTCACATAGCACCTTTAACGCTTCCAGCTTGCTTGATGTCCAGTTCATTTGCCCTTTTCTACTCCGAGTCCTACCAACGTCGAAGACGCTTGTATCAATGCACAATGCCACCAATATATTCGAACATGTGAAAAGGCCAACAGACGATCACGAATTTAACAAAAGTTTCCCTTGCAAAAGTTGAAAATGGGAATTGAAGAGGGGGCAAAAGGGAATGGTGTCGACTCTCATTTTTGTTTATATGTTCATAAAAACACATGGGACGTAGTCTTCACAGCATTCTATTCGAAAGTTTTAACATTCCTACGACAGCTGGGGACTCTCAAGGCAATTGATGACATTTTGAATTTCACCCGACGAGTGGGGCATTCGTGTTTATTGTTGGAGAGCCATTGTTTCTTTGTCCCGCGAGATAAGAGTTATCTTGGATTTATTCATCCAGAGCATAGCCCAAGCCAAATCACGTGAATTAATCGCTAGCCTATCTCGATGACATTTCCTTGTAGATTTAGTCGGAACAAATCGCAGGATTGTGAATTCTGGCCATGTGGAAGGATAATTTATTCGCTCGGAAACGGACTACTTTGTTCTGCCTACACAGAAAGAAAAACTTGGTACAAGTGACATAAAACTCACAGGGAAATTGTTATCCCACTAATTAGGAATTCAGACGCTAGGACCAACTTTTTGTGCAACTCAAACAATAAATTACTGAGGATGTGCGATAAAGTAAGGTATACATGCCGATAATTGCATTGTATTGTATCCTATTGTATTGTCCTATATTTTGTTAGGTCTAAATCCAAAATTAATACACATATATATCATCAATGAAAGAAATTCCTCGGTAAACCTGATATCTAAAAACCAGAATTTTCTGTCAAATCGGGCGATTAAAAATACAATGCAATATTCCTCTCAATTTATTTGAGACCTCGTCCAATTAATCGTAAAAACGAATTTTCGATCGCTTTTGCATATAGTCGTGGCGCTAGTTGGCAATACGCGCGCCAAAAATTTGAAAACTGGGTGAGAGAATTTTTGATTGAAAACCTTTCACGACCACGTTGTTACTCGAGAAAGTAACGACTTGAATGAATTTCTGTGGCATACCTGTAGCGAAATGGTAAACTACGGTAAATGCTTATGTAGGTGAGAATGAGGCATAATAGGGCAGGCGTCATTATGGGACACGCGCTCAAAATGGTCCGTGAGACATAATGAGGACATCTTCCACTCTATTCCGCACTCATAGCCCCTCGCCTTATTTTTCTCCATTTTTTAGGCATATCGAGAAGTTGATTGGACATAGCGAATAAATTATAGGGATCAGATCAGTAAGTAAGCGAGCTCCACTAAAAGTTTTAGGACCATTCACAAAATTGTGTGGAAATTTATTCTCAAAATTTATCAAAAACTAAAACCTAATGATAAGTCAACGTATCTCAGTCTGCTATTTCGCTACAGGTATCGAACTCAGTAGAAAAGCTCATTTTACAATCCATTTATTATTAACAATGTTGATCAATTTTTCAATTTATAAATTACTTACGAAAGATGTCGAAGCTCTCATTTTTCATATTCCAGTATTATCAAAACTTGAGAAATCCACAAACATTACGACATTTCATTGAATCGTTATTTCTGCTGATCCCAGCGATATCAATAACATCGGAGCCGTTTGTTGAGGTACAAAGTGGACCGAGTTTGGTATTATTCAATTGATTGTTTGAAATTGGAGCTGCTTCGGCGAAGAACGTAATTCGAATAAAAACAAATAAAACGTCGTTATTTAAAATAGGTTCGTATTTTTTTCTCGAAAACTTTCTCGTGGCAGTTTTTATACATTGTTTGTAGATAAGGTGGACAAAATTAGAAATTTTGCCATGTTGAAATTTTTTCAATTTTTCCCAAGTATTTGTCAGCAAGCTATTTAACAATATAGAAAAGCAAGAGAGATAGGGGAAAAAGTATGCATAGTTTATATTTATGGACTATTTCATCTAACGTTGATAATTTAGAAATGGGAGGGCAACCACATTTTTTTGGCCAATCACAGCTGCAGAAAAAACGGTAGTAACATAAAATATTGGGCATGAAAAATGCCATTACTCAAGTTTTATAATTCTCCATCTATTCCTCATGTCTTATAATATTATTCACAATTCATATGCAACGGGGTGAAGCGAATTGCGTCCCATCGCACATTAAATTCCCATTTTCTCAGAGAGTATTGGAGATAGCAGTGCGATTCATAGAACTCGAATGATTCCCCATGAGATAAGGAATATTTTATATTTGAAGCATTTTCCTGTATCTCCAGTATTTAATGAGATTGCATTCAGGCGCAATTAGAAATCGGGAAGTGTCCTGTGTGCCCTTCATGTGGCATACGCACAATCCACTTGTTTTCTGAAAAATTCTTTGCATCCATAAAATCCTTAGAATATCTGGCCATTTAAGTTGACATTGAAAAATGAGAATTAAAATTAACGCGGGCTTTTGGCATCGAAACGACAAACCAAATTAGAATGTAGGAAATTGGCTGAGTGTTGTGTCAACTGGTTGAACGACTGTTTGGCGCAGGGTGGGGGGCGAAAAACAATGAATAAACAGCTGAGGCTTTCTGCTATGACGTCATTGTTAATTGACCATTCTCATTCCCTCCGACGATCAATTTATTCACAATAATTTTTGTACTTAATGTCTAGTGTTGATTAATTTACGATGGAAAAACAGTGACACTTTTTTTTTCTCGTCGCACGATGACAGGAATTAGCTGGCTTATGATTTTAGAAGTGGTTGGGTGGTTCCTTGACGTACATGGAGAATTCTTTGAATTATGTGAAAATTTTCAAAAATTTTATTAATCAAGTTTGAAGTATCAAATTCTGAAAATTTAGGTAATTTTTGAAGTTTTTTAAATTCTTCAAATTTCTTCAATTTCGACAAAACTTTATGGCAGCTTAGAGTATATGCACTACTACAAAAAACTTTTCATGAAAAGTAAGCGATCTCAAAAAATGAGAGGGATTGTCTCAATGTGCGCCTAAAGAACGTTCAAGGTTTGCAATATTTAAAGCATATCAAATTTTCAAAAAATTGCAAATTACCCATATTAATTATTTAATCCTTTTGTTCAATTGCTGAACCTTGTAAAATTTTCTGAGATGCATATTTTTAAATTGATAAATTTTTTGCCGTAAAGCAGTGATAATTTTTTTAAAAATAATTGCCAATGAAAGGCATTAGCATTTTTATTATTTCACAAGAGGTTTTCTTAGTTATATGTTTTCTTGGGGAATTGTCGGGAAATGAGCGGTAAAAATGCACCTCAAGTTCACTTATAATTGCAGTTGGACCACGTGTCGCACGTTTCATGAATTCCCGAGGTCGGCAGCACTCTCGCTGTCACGTTGTTTATTCACTGGCACAGTTTTTTACAGTTTTTTATAAGACACGTGCGGATGCCGACCGAGAGTCCGTTTTTTTTTTTTGCAGTTGATTAGTCGCGATTTGTAGATTGATACTGACTGAATCGTTGCCTTACAGGATTGGCTTGCACTTTTTTTTTGAAGATAGATTGTAAGACTTTTTCATTTTTGAACTTGAACAGACAATGTTCAAATTCGTTGAATTTCAGAAAACTTTTGGAATGTAAAATTTATGAATCTTTTAAATTTTAAAATTTCTAAAGGTGTTTGCATTTGTCAAAAGTTTATGTAAAATATGTTTAATTCATTGAATGCTGAAGAATTGTAAGGAAATGTCAAATTTCTGGTGCATTTGAGCTGCATCAGTCTTACCCCTTTTTATGAGTTAGTCGGGCGTTGCAGGGGTTGAGTCGAGTCAATCGGCCCTTTCGGGGCCATTTTTCGGTCATCCCCACGTCATTATCGATCCCAGCAGCCCCCGAGCTTCGAATAGGAGGGAAAAAAATATACTGAGAAACTCTCGGCGAAACTGGGCGGCCTTTGTTCACCGCCGGACGCAGCTGTCGATTTATCGGCGACCTTCTCGTCTCTCTTCACACACTTCAGTGACACTGCTTTTTTCATTTCATGAGTCCCACGTTCTTACTGCCCATCTTGGATTTTTTTTTTTTCGGAATTTATGCAAATGGTGAACGTTTAAATTTGTTTTAGAAAATCTTGTGAATTTTTCGGATTTGGAGATTTTAGGAATTTTCCAATTTTTTTACATGTTTTTTGCATGTCTTTTAACATGGTCAAATTTTCCAAAACTTCAAATTCATCCGCAATTTATAATTTAAAAAAAATTGTTTCTTTTTTTTCAAAATATAGAGAATTTAATAAAATTTTTTGTTTAATAATTTTTGAGATTATAGCATCACCAATTTGAATTTTGAGAATTTCAATATATGTGATGTCGTTAATTTTTATAAAGTTACGAAATTTTCGTTGCATTTTGGAATGTATACAAAGTTCATAATTTTTCCCCATTTTCAAATTTTTAAGGTTCAACAATCGCTTGAAAAGTGCCAAGTCTCCAAAAAGATAATGGCATTTGTCGGGCTGAAAAATTTTCCAAACTTTCAGAAAAGTTGATATTTATGAAACAGCAATAGACCTTCTGTAGTGTCCACTTGGCAACTTTCATTCAACTCGGATATTTGCCTATGCTCTGTAAAAGCGAGTCCATCAGTCTGAGGATCTCGAGTTGTACCGCATTGGCTGGAGGCCCAGTGGACACAGCGCCCGAGCAAAAAGGGGGAAGCAAACTGGAAGGGTAAAGCCGTGTCCTCGGTGTTAACCTTCGTTCCAAGGACACAGGGTTGTCCTCGGCGCTCAGCGACCACCGTTAACCCTTTCCCCCTCCTCCCTCCATCCCACTGCCAAAAAACCTTAAAAAACTCGCACTCCTGATTCCAACCCAAATGGGTTTTTAAGCTATAGACTTACTAAAATTCTCAAATTTCTAAATATCATTCATGGAATGGAAATACATTCATTAGATTTGACATAATTGTTTAAAGGTGTTTGAAAGTCTTAACATATTTGAAATATTCAAGGTTTTGAAAATTATTAAAATTTTCAATACTTCTTTATGTTCCCACATTGAGATTTGTTTTTTCAATTTCTCATTTTGTGAAACTTTGAAAGTGTATACTTCTGCCAAAAATCAATTGCCTTTGCGCCCAATCGGACTAGATCAAGAAAAGTAGAAATTCCATTTATGTTTACCTTGCATGTATTCTATTATTTACCAACAGTGCCTTACTATTTCATACAATTACCACCATCTCTGATACAAATTTTCCGCCTCAGCTATTGGTCGAAGCCTCTGATTTCGAAATCTATTCTATCGGATCACAATTTCTAGTTACAGTATGTTGTTTATATATCTTCTAGGCTCTGAGCTTTGCATATTAATAGAAACTAGTGGGGTAAATCAGTGTGAGGTTACGACGAAAACTTCCGGATTTCTAAGTTACATATACACACGCACACTTAGTCACTTATCACGCAAGTGAGTATTAACCCTTGAATGGTCGCACGCTGCGCGCGATTTCGAGGGGTCATGCGCGTTACGGGAGTGGAAGCGAGACGCCAACAGCAGTGCGAGCGTACAAGGCTTTAACTCACAATGTCTCCTTCATTATGCAAATTATAAGAAAACTCATTCGACATAAAATGTGTATTTTTGCGTGAAGAGTAACTTTGGTTATTACGATTTTTCCCCTATCTCTAACCGTTCAGGCATTAGAGCGTTATAAGCAATGGAATTTTTTTCTAACAGTATATATGCCGAACCGATTTCATCCAAAACCTCATCTCTAAGTTCCATGGCGACGCTTCGATTTCGACCTCGATGACTTCGATGCTGCCATTCGTTCGGCAGGAATCCAAAATTGAAATTCGACCTCGTACTGTTACACGCGCGTACAGAACTCAATGCACAATTTGTGGGTGATCATTTTGATGAACTCAAAGTATTAGTCACATTCGGTAAATACCTAAATCGTAAGTTAGAAAATTTATTTCATCGTTTCATTTTTGAAAATCGAAATAAAACAGAATTTAAAGACAATTTCAAACCGTCCATTTAGTGGAGGATTTAATTTTCGACAAACAAAATCTTGTAAGCAGCTATGGCGTTTCCTTCCTGAAATATTGGCGAAAGAAATTGATTTCGGAACTCCTTTTTTGTTGACTAAAATTTGCGGAAGTGTAAATTCCAATTGCATAATCATCAACAGCGCGTTTTATTCGCCGTAAAACTGTTTATTGCCCCATCCCACTCTTTTCGTCCACGCGTCTTCAATCATGTTTCTGGGAAAGTGGAAGGGGTAAACTGTCTCGGAAATCCGCACCCCTTTTAACAATCTGAAGGAGCTGGTTTTTTATTTTCTTTTTCTTTCTTTTTTCGTCGACTACTTCAAGTCACCTTCAAGTTTTACAATTATCTAAATGTTGGAGCATGACAGATTTTGCGAATTTCGAGGGCATAATCAGACATATGTCATACTAGGTACACTCAAATGGTACACCCCCCGTCCCATTTTGCACTGTTCCATTATATGCCCCCCCCCCTCGTTCTATTATTCCGGACCCTCCCCTACCCAAATTTTGTCCTAACTCACGAGTTTTGCTGGTAATGTAGTTCGATGAGAAAACGATCTGTAGTCATAAATCAGCAGGATTTTTTTTTTACAATTTCGAAAAGTTTCAAGTATTTACAAAATTTCTATAACTTCCGAAACGTTGACGAGTGGCATAATTTTGAAACGTCTCACTTCACTATTTCCAACATTTCTGAAATTAGTGAGGCCTGCCGTTGAGAATTAAATTTTTTTCATATATTTGTGGAGTTACAAATTTTCAGAATTAACAAATTTTGGGAAACTTTAAAAACTAGTGAAACTTGTAAAATGTGCAGGATGGATAGAATTAACAATTGCCGTTGCAATTACCAAAACTTTCAATAATCCCAGCATCTTCATATGTGGACGTCCACGTGAACAGGGTCCATTGAGGTGAATGTAATTTCCGCCATATTCACGGGTTTTTTTTTCTGTAATTTGAAGTTTAAACAACAATGTCAAATTATTTTTTATTTTTTCTAGCGACATCCATCTCGACAAAATGGACCTTTTTCACTTGGACGAGTGTATTATTAGAAAAGTTTCTCATTTTTCAATACTTAGAAGTTTTCTAAATAAATGGAAAAAAAAAAACAATTACTGTGTGTTCATTGCGAAGTCGGGTTTTTTCGGTTTCTCTCGGGGCTGTCGGTCTCACAGGGGCCAGTGCCCCTCGGAGGTGGGATACCGGACGACCTTGGGACTCATGGCCAATTCGCGAGGGCCAACACCGCAGGCCCTTTGTACCGCCTGCCGCTCATCAGACTTTCTTAGAGCTTTGCACATTTTTTTTCTCTCGAAAACCAATAATTCACCGCAATTTTTTATTCACTTTGGACATAATAAAAATTGATACTGTCCTCAAAATTGATGACACTTTGCAAATTGCAGAATAAAGTATTTTCAATTTTCTTTGTAGCTATCGAATATTACATTTTTATCAGAAATTTCAATATTTGTTTTTACTTAAGAAAAATTGGAGAATATAAAAACAAATTTGAAATTGTAGAAATTTTGAACCTTTTAATACGTGTACTATTTTTGCACACGAGTGTTACTTATTATCAGCCGCATAACCCACTACTGATTCGAAGAACCCGGTTTTCTCGTTATCCCAAGCCGCATCCTCGCGATAAGAATCGCCGTCATTCCCTGAAATTCATAAATAAAAATAACATCTTGCAGTTACAGAGTTCTCGTTAATCATCTGGGATTGATAATGTCTCAATTACGGATGCAATTGGAAAAAAAACAAAGGTTATCGTCTCAATTGGTCTCCATACTAATATGATATGAGTCTAGAGGCATATACCTCTATTTTCTACATTTCTACGTTTTATCTAGTTTTTGAAATTGCGTATTTTGCAATTTAGGCGAAATCAGCAGATCTCTCGAAAATCAGGAGAGGGAAGAGACCATTAAAAAAAAAATGGGAGTCAAAATGAAGCAATTCGTGTCTTCCCTATAGTTTAGAGTAGGAGTATGATTTTTAAAAATATTTTTCTTGTCTGTAGTTTGACGAGCAATTGGAAAATTGCGCAGAGGCCACAGCGCGATTTACGAGAATTATAGGGAGCTGAAGAGATTGATTGGAAAAAATTGAATTAACAATATTTTCCGGACGTCCGATATGTTTTATTATCAAGCCATATGTAATAAAAGCGTCATCAGTTAAGTGCTGATGCCTAGAATTGTTCTGAATTACGATTGTCGGCGCTATCGAGTCGTAAATCTCCCAGTTTTCCTGAGTGCTCTTTAGTAGGGGACACAATGATTCCATTCATCCGTTGTTAGCTCATTAATTGATAATCAACAAACGCTGAAGAATGCCTAATTGATGAAACGTTGAAAATGAGGGCAAAATTTATGGTTAATTATATCTTTTGCCAATAAAAAGGGAAGAATTTCTGTGACTTTTTCTCAATTTCTTTAAATTTTGTAGTTCGTAAGCTCTGAGCTTTTTTGGATTGCTAAAGTTGGTTCAATTTTTGTTCATAGTTATTTACGATACTTTCTATTGTAATGAGAGAGTAGGTGTCACTACTTTACCGATTGTACTACTTTGAAATAGTCGACTTCTAATCTGCAACTCATACGCGATACATTTCCGTACCCAATGGCAATCGATTTGACTAGCTTCTCCTCAAAAGGAATAATAAAAAATGTGTTTCTCCCTCTCGCAATGCAATCGAAACACGCGAGTGCACTCGAGCCTAGGATTTATATCCCACGTGTCTGACGCTGATTTATCTGCCAACTATGCCCCACGGGCGCTGCTTTAATCTCGAGTTACCTACCGAGTCCATTTTTTATCATTCCTATTATTTTTTTTCACCCTTCTTCCGCGGGGAAAAATATCAACAATCAATTTGGAAAGACTTTTCAGCAGCTCCAGTATTACCGATTCAAGTAGGAAAATTTAAAAATTGCGCTTAATTTCCAAATAGCAAAAAAACATTTCAAGAATGTTTGTTCAAAATTTCAATTTTGAAAATGAGGAAAAAATTAAAAAATAGAAAATGTAGCAATTTTTTTTTTTTTTTATTTAAAATTTAAGAAAAACTTTTGAACTCCCAAAATTTCACAACTTCGACTCGCCTCGTCCCAGAACGGTACACGATGGTAAAAAAATAGAGTTACGCCTATGAAACAATATCATTATTGCCCAACATGATCCGATTCGTATGTGCGACTTCCTTGTCACGTGGTTTTTGAAATATTGAACCGATTTCCATCATTTGAAATGATTCGTTGATTACTTCATGAGAAGGATATATTAGAGCAAATGACGTAGCTATAAAACAAGTAGTGGAATTTCATTGGGAAATTCGATGATTTCCCTCTCTTCTGGCCACAATTTTCTGATATTTATTTTTTTAAAAATTTCTAGATACATTTGTTCTAACGATAAAATTAGCCACGGTGTTAACATAATGCCAAGTGTGGCGTGTCAGGCTAGCAGCTCGGTCTCGTGCCTGCCCTTGAGGAGTGTTAGCCTTTGTCTTATCACAAACTCGAGCCTCGGTAAAGCCAACTAGCCTTGACTTCACACGCGCGCGCAATAATGCTCGTGTACTGACTTTCCTGTAGCACATTGGGCGCTTAGCATTGAGCTAATATATTTTTTTTGAGCCAATATTTTTTTCATCCACTCCTTTTTTGGATGACTATTCCTATTCGAGCATATACAGATTACTTTGAGCCAATATGTTGGCTCTGAAGCACTATCTTATTATTGAGAATATGAGTTTTGAGGTGATATTTCTCTTTGAGCTAACATGTGCTTTTTCACCCAATTTTTTGTGGGTCATGGTTTCCGTTTGAGCTAATGTAGCGTTTTGAGTCAGGGTATTGGCTCTGAAACAATATATTATTTTTGAGCCCATATTTTGGCCACATTTTTTTTTTCTTTCAGAAAATATCATTTTTTTCAGTTGCTTTATTTGTTGAGCTATTATATTGTGGGTGAGCTCATATGTGTTACGAGCAGGTGGACTTTTCGAGCCAGTCTATTCCCTTCAGGTGATGAGCCCAGATATGAGGCTCACATTTTCCTTTGAGCCAATATATGTTTCGAGGTAATATATGTTGCGAGCCAATCTATTGCTAACCAATTTTTTTTCAATCAATATAATTGTTTAATCTGGTTATGGTTCAACCAATCGACCCAATAATTCAATTGAACAATTCAAATTGCACTTGTGTTTCACAAAGCCCAAAGTAGCACAGGAGATGTATTCCCGGGGTTGATTTGGCAAGCGCCTCTCAATAGCCACTATAATTACGAGCGTTTCCAAAGCGCTTTGCAGGCAGTTTTCACTCGACTTCCTCGTTTTCACCCGTTCTACTTTCCCTTGAACAATTCTGAACTCAGTTATAACCGCCTCCGCACTGATTCAAATCCCTATTCACATTTTTAACCGTTTATTTGATAATTAACCATATCAGAAAAATCTTCAAAAATATTCAAATTGCAAAAAAAAAAACGTCTATTTTACGAATTGGAAACGCAGATCTTCAGAACTTTTCGTTATGAAGGTTTTCAAAACTCCAAAAATTTGAAATAGTTAATTTTTTTCAATTTTGAGAAACTGATTTTTTTTTTAAGTGCAAAATGCAGAAACCGTGTCATAGGATTTTCTCATACTGGTTCTGAACTTCCTGAATTGGTTTATAAAATATTCCATTTTCCATTACTTACCGTTTTTGAATATACGAGACCGGCCGCGCTTCTCGTATTCGCTTTCTTCGCCGCACTGAATGGTGTAGCAGCGGTTTTGCTCATACGCTTTTCGATAAGTTCGATATATATCGATATTTTCTTTCGTCGCTTCTTTTTAGTATAAGAAACAATAATTTCTACCAGCGATAAAAATTTTCCAACCTGTTGACATAATTTTCAAGTCAATTAAATACTTCCTAAAAAATCAAATGGCACTCTGTGGTTTTAGAAATACCCCGAAAAATCCATTCGAGTTGTCGATTTCCATTCGGTTTATTGCCCCTTCTCATTTCTAATTGTACGCAACTACTGGTCTATAGGGAAAAGAAGGGCATCGGGTTCGGCCACTTTCTATGAACGTGGGTGAAAGTCTTTGGAAATTTTCCCCTTCAGTTTCAATAAGTTATGAAATTTTTAGAAAATATAATGCATGATTATTTTTTTTACAAATTCTTCTAAAGCAACAAAAAAATATTATGGAATAATTATTTCTTTTGAACCAAGGATCGACTATGTGATATTTTGTCGTAATTCAATCAACGTTGAAAATTTCGTACATTCTACGTTCCTTCATTACTTAATTGCTTTCATCATAAAATTGTCCTAACCTCTGAAATTTCACAATTTACCGAAAGGAATCGGCCAGATCAAATAAAAAAAATCTACAACTTTGCACACAATTCTACGAAATTTTATGATTTACTGCTAGAATCTAAAGAGTGAAAACATTTCATTGAATGTCTAAAACATCTAAACAAACTTTAAAACGATCTCAAAATGTACAAAACTGGAAAAAAGTGAGATCATTATTCCCTTCTTTTCTATAATGTTTTCCTCCAAACTGTCATAATTGAGAAAAGGTCCTTGTCAGTTCCAAAGAATGAGCCAACAAAAAGAAAGTAAGAAAAATGCCCCGCAATTTTTTCCCAGCAGCTGAAAGCTCCAATGGATGCAATAAATACGAGTAAATAAAGGGCCCAAGGGGCCCGTAAAATAAAGGAAATGCTCGCGCGGGCTCTACACACGCTCTCTCTCACACACACACACACACCGCTGAAAAAGGTATGCCACCCGGCAGGTCCGATGAACCTGCGGGGCTAATGCACTCTTCATGACACTCGGAGTTGTTTCCGTTGGGCAAAACTTTGCGTGCAGACCCCCCAAGACAGCTCAGCCTTATCTCCCTTCGACAAATCCTTTTTTTTGTTTCATATTTTTTTTCACTTCTCATTTCACCCCTTTCACTTTCACTCGCCAATTTGCCGAGGAAATTCATAACAATTGCATGAGAAAGTTGGCAACTTGGCTGTCATTTATTTTCGCTCGAAGATACAACCATTACAATTTTTGCTTCCAAATGGAAGTTTTATAGTGGTTTCGTTCTTACAAACAACTAATAAATCGAAAAGAATTATGAAATTACGCTTCCGGTCATGTGCAACTTCAATTTATGTTTTAATGAATACATAAGTTTGGAAATCGCTTGGGACGATTAACTCGATTAATTAGATTAGGAAAAATATCGATTTATTTGTTGATCATTGGTTGCAAATAAAACGTTCAAAACTCTTTCCGCTTCCTTCTCTAATCGATTTTAACGCCATATTCATATACATTATTCAACTAGACGTTAGAACAACTACTATCCTTAGTTCTGTCTCGATTGAGTGGAATAACTATTAATTGAGTCCATAAATTGGGCGAGCGACGTGCATGAGTGGTCATTGAGTTAAGTACAAAGACGAGTATAAAAGTTTTCAACTTTCTTCAGCGACAGAAAACTGCCCGACCGTAACTTTCAGCAGCTGAGTTTGATGGAAAAGGTTGGAAATCGGTAACTTACTTCTTGGGAAATTGTAAAATGCACCAATTACATGTACCTTAATCATCATCCCGCTGCTGTAAACAAATGGAAAATGCCAGAATTGAAAAGAATGTCTAAACCTTCAAAATGAAGAATCATTATATGTCATTTTCAATCATGCAATAACCCTCCGTCTATGGTTACACTTTGCTTCCTTACCATCTTGCCTCATTTATTTCTCAGCTAAAAAATCCTGATTTGAATTCAGGAGATGGTTTTACGCATCTTGTCCATATTGCATACTATCTAATCATCATCAGGCAACGATAACAAATTCACAATGCGCGAATTTGAGAACCGTGCTCAATCTTGAAAATAAAGAATCATGCACTGCTCTCCATTTGGCTGCACTTCCCTTCCTCTACCCTAATTCATTTTTAACTTCCCGATATAGGGAAGTTATTGTAATCGCCCCGAAAATCGAAAATCGGATTTTCACCAAATCTCTGCGTTTCAAGCTCTCTCGAATCATTCTAGACTATTTTTTGGAAAAACGTCTGTAGGTGTGTGTGTGTGTGTTCGTATGTATGTGCGCAAATTTTTCGTCAACGATTTCTTGAAAACTAATGGTCCAATTCCATTAATTTTTTTTTTTCGATCGATGAGTCTTCATGTAACTTAGTGCTGATTAGATTCTGGAAGGAATCCAGTCAGCAGTTTTCAATAATTTCCAGAGAATCGAAAGGCCAAAAATCGCAAATCGGGTTAATCAATGGTCATCCATAAAATATGAGAGTTAGCGCAAAATTTATATGAGAAAAGTTGTTTCCCATATAACAATACGTATTTCATGTGAAATGACTTTTTTCGATAATTTGCATAATTAATGAGTCATCGCAGTCTCAACAATTATATATGTAATCAGTGAATGTATGAATCCAGTGCTGCCATGAAGGTCTCAATGGGAGCACTTCCGGTCAGAATCGAGCGAATTACATTGTGGATGGCATTTGTGCAGTATCTGCAAAGTTATTAACAATTGCAATTGTTTATACGTTTCCACTGGGTAAAATATTAAAGTTAGCGGGAAACTTATCTGAAGAAAATTATTCCTTATATGAAAATACAGCTTTTATATGGGATCACTTTTTTCCATAATTTGCATAATTACGGAGGTATCGTTGTCCGAGCAATTTGAAATAGGGGAACAATGCATATTACCAGGGTCCTCACACAACAATGCACATTCAGTATGACTTTTTTCAATATAGGTTAAAACATATCGCGAGTTGAACTAGAATATACTTGGCGAATGAATATGTCGACAATCGCGGGAAGGATGTCAAAGAGCGGGATAATTAGGAACGTACAGAGGTAGAGAGGGTAACTAGGCGGACGAATTCCAGTTGAATATTTTTATGCGGCTTAAAAATCGATCACGTGCAGTAATTCTTAGTCACAAGGGTCAATTATTGATATCACTGTTGAGTTTGCGCATTATGCTGTGCTGAAATACCAAATCGGGAAGTTTTGTTTGTGCCCCGTATGGGGCACACACATTTGCACACCACTAGTTCATTTACCAGCTCATGTTTCGACTAGAGTGGAGCGTTTTACACCATTTGACACTTTGATTGATCTCCTCAGTTCTGATTATAACTTGTTTTCTGGAATCTTTCTCTTGATTGTCACCAATGTATTCTGTTTTGGTATTCCTCAGAGCACATAATTTTCATAAAATTTGGATCAAAACCTCTACATACACACATATATATGCTATTTTCAATTATGGAATCTCTTCCCTAATTCTTTTTTTCATTCAAAAAATTCTGATTTGTATAGGAGAGAGTATAATTTCGTCCTCATCAAAGATCTATAATCAATGTTAGACGGCAGTAATTTGCGAACATGACTGAATCATGAAAATTAAAAATCCTCATGCACGATTCTCAATGATGCACTTTGGTTTCACTTTCTTCTCTGCTTCTTCTCCTCCCCAATTTTGCTTTCCGTAAAAAATTAATCATTTATATAGAGGCGGGCGTTTTACACATCTATCGGAGGTCCGATGAACCTGATGGGGGCTAACGTACGCCGTTCCGTACTTGGCTGCACGTGAACACCATCGCGTGCCCTGCATACGACCCTTCTCTTCGGCACTTCCCCCCCCCCCCCCCCACTTCCCTCATTCTCTCCGTGAATCAGTCGATGACCCCTCGGCTCTCGACCCAAAAACGCATCACATTAAACTGAGAGAGAGGAAAAATCTTGCGCATAGTGAATACGTGTGTGATAAGACATTGAATGAGAACAAAATCGAGTTTGTAGACAAGACACCCTATATCGTATCGGTTCGTTGCTAAATTTCGACAAACTTCCTTAGAACGAATCACTAATGGAAAGTTCCGTTTTGCTGGAAGAATGGCTTATTAACTATAATAATTGAGGAAAAATAAATAACTATGAACAGAATTTGTTGGCTAACAACAAATAACATTTGTAGGATAATCCATATCCACTGATTACTACCATGTAATACGTGGAATTCTGCCTGAAAATGTTCCAAAGCATTTTCTCACTTTGTAATTTCTGCTCGTTGAGTAGAGTTGAAAAAGGTTGATGGAGAAATGTCAAGGTTCTCCTAATTGATTGCATAATGATACCAATGTGTTCCATATAATATGGCTCAGAGGAATCCACTGGTTGGTGCTCCTTCCGAGTCTGTGTCGGGAGGCATAAACAGTATTTTGATTATAATATTCGTCTTAATAAAATTTTGGATCTAATGCACCATATGAACGACCAATGACAAATGATTCACAAGGTAAAGTCCCGAGGGCGAGGCACTCCATTAAAGTCTTGGCCTATCTTGGAACCTTTGACAGTTCATTTCTAGGTGGGTGTCAAAGGATTAGGGAGAACGCAACACCCTGCACAGGGGAAATTGCGTATGAGAATGAGGACAGTGATCTGATGGTTAGGATTAGTTTTGGCCATACGTACACACGTCTTGCAACCCTCAGGGAAATCAATCAATCGGATTAACTTGACACATACGATATGGATGAATTCTGCTTGTCTGACAATGCCAGATCAGAATTCGTTCCACAAATAATCTTTACCGAAGAACTAATTCAAAGTAATTTGATCGTTATATGAGATGTAATAATGCCAACACAGTCGAAGACCCTCCTATTGAAGGGTAGGTCGATAAATAATGAATGAGTATCGAATAAACTGCATGACATAAAAAATGCATACGTTAAACTGCCATAGTGAGGAGATCCGTATCACGAGAGAGAGAGCATTAGAGGGCATTTGACACTAGAAATTCATTTTCAGTCGCCTAAACGAGCTGTTAGTTAGAGGAAGCATGAGTAAGGAACAATTGTATAAATTGTCTTCGAATATAATCCCGTCGGATCAAAAGTTACGGAACTATTCGATCATTGGATAACGGTAGTTTATCAACCACTTTAAGGATTGTTTCGAAGATGTGCCAAAGTTTAAGATAGTATCAGTTTCATTGCGTTATGCGTGTTCTTGTAGTTTAGAATACCCTGGAATAATCGTTTGTTCTCTTCTTTTTTGTTTTCAGACTTGCGGTGAGCGACTGTGCGCCTCAGACGTCGCGGGTCAGCTCAAACTTGCACAGCAGCAGTAGTATGGCGGTGAGCCGGGTCCCGAGCCCTCCGCCGCCCGAAGTCAACACCCCAGTTGCAGAAAATTGGTGTTATACGCAGGTATGTTTGTTATGTAATTACTGATAGTTTCAGCAAATAGGTGCTCAAGAGAAATTGAGGGGTATCAATATACAACAGTGTATGCACATCCTCCGCTTTCAACACACATACTATTGCATGCATGCAATAGAACCTTGAAGGAAGTGGTATCATCCAAATCAAATTTTACAACTTCTGTTTGACTATATAAACCCAAAAAATCTGATTTGGTTACAAACGGCCAGGCTTTTTTTTATTTGTGAACAACTAATATCAATATGCCTGAATGATGAATCGATCCTAAATCACAGTAGGAGATTGCTTACCATTCCCGTTTGCTGATCAGTTTTTTTGTATAGCAATCTTGGGAATCAATTTGTGCGTATACTCCCATACTGCGAATACTACCATGAAATATTCAAAATGAGATTTTTTTACATATCTTATCTTATCTTATTGTGTAAATCAAAGGATTGACGGAAAAAAATTAAGGATCTTTTGTTGTAGGGAACGAACCTTTCTGGGGGGGTGCTATTGTATTTGTTTCCCATATTTCCCGCCGTATTTTCTTTTGACTAACACGCCTAATCGTCGTTCCTTATCGTGGCAAATAATTTGGTGACAACTTACGAATCCAACAGTTCGGCTCATTTTCCCGAATCCCGTCCCGTAGTTCACCCTTTGCCCATCTATTTTTAAATTGGCTCGCGCACCGAGTGAACGACCTGAAACTAGATCCCCCGGCATTTAGTGACCGCAGAGTGACACTTCAAAAAAATAAGTACGTTGTATCTACGCGTAACTGACGTGAAACTTCGAGACCATTATAAAATTTCCTAATTTTCCTGGAGGTTTTTTGCGATTTTTGATACTTTTCGAATCGTCCATGGTTTTCAAGTCTTTGATGGTCGTCAATTATTCGGTAAACCCCCTCGATGACTCTACCTAAACAAGTTGCACTTCAGAAACATGCACTTCGATCCCTTGGTGGAGGTTATCCTCGTTCAACCGGAAGTACCCAGCACATCTGCCATCCGAAAGCCGGAAAATTTCGCAACAATCTAAATCTTTTTCTCATTTATTCTGAACATTCAAGCTTCTGGTTTTTGTGCCCCTTCAAGCTCAAAAATCCTAAATGGGAACATTTTTCACAATCGTCGATTAAAATTCTTCATATTTACTATGTGGTATACATACGCTCCCTGAATGTCCCGATTTTTCATAAAGCTTCTCCGATGACTTCATCAATATAAGTTGTACTTTGGGAAAAATCTACTCAAATCCCTTGACCGAGGTCGTCCTCGTTGAACCGGAAGTAGCAAGCGTGTCTGCCGGCCGAACCTCGTGCGCGTCACCTCCGTAGACGTCCACGGGAGGATGATTCAAGGCCGATTGACGGAGGCAAGAGTTGAACGACACTCGCGGGCCGTCGACCCCTCTCCCTCTCCCTCTCTCGCTTCTCAAAGTATTTACCTGTACGTTTGCCCTTACTTCGTAAATCACCAAATCATTCTATTTCAATTGCCCTGAAATGCCTCAGGGGTCACTGACCCGTCACAATGTTGCAACATGTCATTAAGGTACTCAATCACAAAAACGTAACTGATGACATCATTCTCAAACTCACAAGATTTGTCGCCTCGTACGCTTTTTTTCACTATTTTTTTGAACCGTGTTTTCACAAATTAGTAATCGCAATTTTGTGTCTTGGTCGAGTTCTTTTATTTTGAATAGGGAAGAACAAAACTGACCATGGGGCAAAATGGGTCTATGAATGGCTAACGACTTGCGTTATTTTTTTTTGTAACAATTGTGCAACTCACGTAGCGGTAAGCGCGTATTTCCTTGCGATCCATTTTGCCTTCGCGATCCGTTTTTGCCTTAAGCATTTGATACTTTGGTGGTTCACCATGAAATAACATTATGCTCAAATACCTCTCAGTTGACGTGGATTCCATTGATTCGAAATGACCAACCTGTTCAGTACCAGACTATTCTAGCAAAAAAAAAAATTCAAGTACTAACAACAATCTAGCATTGAATGTCTTGAGTCATACAGATAAGAACTATACAAACTGTTAAGCTAAACGCTAAGATTGCAACTATGCAGAATGGTCTGGGACACGGGCATTTACCCAGATTCGCAGTCATCCTCTCTCTTCTGTGACTGTAGTCATCATAATGGAGACATGTATTAGATTCTTCACTACAAAATGTCGTTTGTTCATCAGTATGCTCATCATGATATTTCAAAATTTGCTTTGCATCACCTGACGTCTTATAAATCCAAAAAACTACGTTGGACCACTCATTCAAAATCCAAATTATATCACGTATTGACAGTTCTTTTAATATCAAAATTAAAGCTTTCTAAAGTTACGTATAAGTGATTACTGGAAGAAGAACAGTTGAAAATATAGAGAGAATCAGTATGTAGTAATTTTGAGTTCACTGGATTGATACGTCGAAGCTTCGGTTTTGTCAAGCTTGACCCGCACTATTCCCTTCGACTAGCTCATATCTCCTCATGCTAATTTGCCATTCAGAAAATGAATTATTCATGACAAAACTATCATGAATTCCAAATTTGGTATACGTTTTTCCATAATTATTTTTCAGTATTTTTTTTTTTTTTAGATTCTAATGATTATTCTAAGGCTATGGTAATTTCGACATTTTTGACGGTCAGATGTAAATTACCAGTATTTTATAGACACCCAGCTTTGGTCATGCCTAATGATTAACGCTAGAGATTCAACGTGAGAATCAGGTTGGAGTACTTTTAATGTCAGTAGTAATGACGATATAATAGAAGCTCGTGAATTGGAGAATACGCATGACAAGTTTAAACTTCTTGCCAAGTATGAGGAGAAGTGCTTTTTTTTCTAATTTCTACTACATATTTGTAGCAGATGATTTCTCGTACGGGTGAATAAAAAATAACAATTTTGTCCTATTTGCATAGTCTTGGAAAGTACTGTGCACAACAACTTCAAAAAATTAATTCCCATCGTTAACTATGACGTCGAACACAATTAACCTTTGAGGAATCTAGACTGGACATTAGACCTAGCCTTGAATTGCTGTACACTTATATTATGCTAATATATTCTGCTTCTTTTTGGAACCTTAAAAATGAGCTATAAAATGTTTTAATGCAAACATCGCTCTTGCGTTTTCGGAGGTAAAACATCACCTTCCTAACCCCTCATGGGTGATAGTTCATATAGCTTTTCGCTCAGGAAGATGATAAGCGGAGCTGATCATATTGGGAAAACGAGTATTGTACCGCCTTTCTCACCCAGTCGCATATATTCGTCATCAAAGGTTCTATTATCTTGGAATTGAGGTGATGAAAAAGGGCAATCTTGAACGAAGTGGTCAAAGTTTCGGACAGTCAAAATTTTCCTGTTGAAAGGATGTGATTTATGTAATATAAAAAATGGAATCAGGCATTCTTTTCTCCATGTGTAGACTAGGTAAGGGAGCGTCGACCGTCTGAATTCCTGGCTTCCCTTCCGGCGTCCGTTCTCTCACCTGTAACACGCCAATTGCCCTCCCGCACACGGAAAACCATGTTTTCAAGGCTCTTAACACACGATCGATAGACTCCCTCTTGCTCTGTTATTTCCGCGATGTTTCATTTGAGGCTATCGCACAATGACTCCGGTGATAACCGAGGTCATTGGCCCATCAAGGCTTACCAGCGGTCTTGAGGCCAACGGTCGTTCATATGGGAAGATGAAAAAATTAGCCATAGATTTGGATGGGCAGTTATACTAGACAAGGTCACCTGTTGGAGATCATTGACTTCTGAAAGTCGACCTTCGTTGAGAAAAAAATTGTTTCAACATGGATGATCTTCGTTCACGGACTATGGAGTAGTCCAATGAAGGTTAATTAAACTCCCAAATTCCTGAATAAAAAAACTTGAAATTCAACTTACATTCAAAAATTTTCGGAGCAGAGAAATCAAATTCAGTTATGAGTAGTTGATTATTTTTAAAGAAACGTAAAAATGTGAGTTTTTTTTATGAGTATCTCGAAAACTCTGTAGTCAGGCTGTTGAAAATTTTGAAAATTGTTTCCGACCATAACAAAGGTGCAGATTACGTCCCCGAAAGAGTACCTTAAACATACATCCAGTAGTGTGGTACACTAGGATGAGTACATTATGGTTCACCGTCAATTTTCGGGAATATCTTGAAATCTCAGCTGAAAACGGAAATTTTCTTGTGAACCTCTCTTGTAGAGAAAACGAAGCTCTACGAAAAAGAATTTCACAGAAATTTTGATATCTCCCTCAGATTTCGAGATATTTTTCAAGAAACGTTAGAAACTGGAAATGCATTTACCCCAGTTTACTACTTCGCTGTTTTATTAATCTTTAGAAATTCAAATTAAGACATTGATCTCAATTTGCGAACCTTTGTCATAAGTCAAGTCATTAATTGCTCCCAACATTTTCAAGTGAGACATCGATCAACCGTAATTTACACAATTAATCAATTTTTTAAATCGTCAGATCTTGAGTAATATTGACAAGGGCTCAAAATTTTTCAAATTTTCAAAAGTAAATTTGAAAAACAATCATATTGGCGAGCTTGTGGAATGTTTAAACGTTCAAAGCTGTGTACTTTTCACAATTCAGACGTTCTTTTAACTCTGTTTTTTTTTTCTCTCATTTTGAGTACCAAAGTTTTCTAGAATACGTTTTGTGATAATTGTGATTTTTTTAGTATTTTCACAACCTATAAAATTGTTCTTTATCCTTTTCAACTTTAAAATTTGCCATATTTCCACAACTATTTATTTGTTTTCATATTTTGAATTCCTTTTGATATTTTGCAGTTTTCTTTTTCAAAATCTTAAAGATTTCAAGAATATTCACAATTTTCTAAATTTAAAAAACAAATTATTTTGATTCTGATTCTATGTCAGATTTCTATATACGTATGTGATTTTTTTCTGCAATGAATAACACAATACGAGTCTTTTTTCCCTATTGGGTGTATTGAAGAAGAAAAAAAATTAAAGTGCCATTTCCGATTGCAAATCCCAATAATTATTCTCATTATCCTCATTGTTATCGTAGGAATGTCACCGATACACCGTTGCACTTGCACATCCATGTGTCCCCAAGTGCTTACGTAAAATCCACTGATTTCAATGTCCCTGACTCGGGCACGTGGAAAATACGTTTTTAAATTGTGTTTGTACGTGTGTCACTCTTTTTTATAACTCCCACTACTCGACACTCGACCGTGAAATTACTCGACAGCGTCATTCAACCCTGGGGGGTGGGAGTGGATGGAGAGAGGGCGGGGAGGGGGTCGCATGGGTATAATGTGTATTCTTTTCACTCGCAGTCTTTGCTGGCACAGATTTCCATTGAAATTGCATTTATGGAACAAATATTTCTTCCAATCCCGAATGTTTTTCCCATGTTTTTTTTTTTTTAGTATCAAAATTGAAAGATTTCTTAGATTTAAAAACTGTCTGTACGTCTGAGTTTCTGGCCACATAAAAGATCTACAAACTTTGGAAGGTCGAAGTTGCAAAGTTTTTGCAACGGTTTGAAAATCGAAATTGTTTAAAAAATTTCAGGTGATAGGGGAGGACATGTGGGTGGGAGGGACGTTATGTGTACATGATGAGTGTCTGGTCAGTTCGCAGCTTTTATAAGTACAGATTTTCATTGGAATTGCATTTATGGAATGACAACTCATTATCATCATACACACATACCCACACACACACACGCTCGAAATGCCAAAACAAAACAGGCTCTTTAATAAAGGAATACGGCGAATATTTATATCCGCAATCGAATGCGGATTGTTATGTTATATATGTACTCCACATCTGCAACCTCTGATGCTGGTGTTTCATTCGAAGGTTTTGTATGTACAGGTGAAGGTGGTTAAATTCAGCTACATGTGGACGATAAATAACTTCAGTTTTTGCCGTGAGGAAATGGGAGAGGTTCTCAAATCGTCGACGTTCTCAGCGGGGGCCAACGATAAACTCAAATGGTGAGTATTAATTCATTAAAAATTATTTAGCGAAAGGAGATATCATATGCATAAAGAAAATCAGATTCTTCAAATATCCTAAATTTAAAAAAATTCGAAAATAGTTAGAACGGAACAAATTTGACGAAAAATTTTTCAAAGCGTCAAAAAATTCAATGATTCCGTGAATTTAGAGTTACTCAAAAATATTTTTAAAAATGCCAAAATTTTCAAAACCCTTCTGATATAAAAACAAAGAATAATATAAAGAAATCGTCGAGGCTTTTAAAACCTGATAATTCCCTTCTTTCAATTTCGATAAATTCATCAAAGTTGGATTGAAAAAACCATTCAATAAATAATTACGGCTAAAATTTTGTTTCCCAAAGTTGGCTATAATAAGCAATTAAACAAGATAAAAAAAATGATGCGAAACTCCTGTTTAATAAGCAAACGAAGTGTTAATTTCGTTGAGTGAGTAAAAGAATAAGTAATTGAATTGAAAAGAAAATTAATCAATGATGAGCGATTGGCGTTTAATTTCAATCGAAAATTGATTGAGTACAACATCTGGTATTGTTCGTGACTCCTCAATAGCATTATTAGCGGGATGAGACCACTGAATTGGCTAGTGCATGCGATTGACAGATTTCGATGTTATTCTGACATTTCCCATTGGCAATTCGCCTCTCTACAGCCATTGATCGACACTGGGTCTGTTCGGTTCAATTGTTGCATGGAACCGACCTAAAATGAAGCGATTTACGTAATTTATCCTATAAAATTTCTCATATATAAAATAATTTAAAATTAACATATTTTTCGATTTAGGGAATATTCCAAAATCTTTTTGGCAGAAATTTATTGATTTTAATTGAATTTTCATTGCAGGTGTCTGAGAGTGAACCCCAAGGGTCTCGATGAAGAGAGCAAGGACTATTTATCGTTGTATCTACTACTTGTGTCATGCAATAAATCGGAAGTCAGAGCAAAGTTCAAATTTTCAATTCTTAATGCCAAAAGAGAAGAAACCAAAGCTATGGGTGAGTTGACGATGAAAAATGTGTAATAAGTTTTTAAAATGGGGAAAAATTCCGATTAAAAAAGTATCTAGCAATTTAGAAAGTGGCATTTTTATAAACTTCAATAGTTTGGGGAATTTCAAACAGTTCTCATACAGTGAAGAAATTTGAGCTTTCAAATATTTCAAAAAACTTGAAAAAAATTTAACATCTCAGGCTTTGTAGTGATTTTTAAAAATTCGAAATACTAAAGAAAAAACTAACAGATTTACCAATTTGTACATATAAAATTCGGTCAAATTTCATATTAATTCGCAACTATCCACAACATTTCAGAAATGTACCGAAATTTTAAAACTTTCCAAAATTCGGACACAGCGATGAGTTCCTAATTTGTTAAAAGTGAATGAATTTTTACACCAATTATATTTGTACTTAGAGGAGTCATGAGGTTCTAATGAATTGAGGATTTCAGAGAGCCAACGAGCCTATAGGTTTGTCCAGGGCAAGGACTGGGGCTTCAAAAAATTCATAAGAAGGGACTTTTTACTTGACGAGGCCAACGGTCTTCTTCCGGACGACAAACTCACGATATTCTGTGAGGTATATACCTTTGTATGTTACTCGTTGCTATACCAACATTGTGCCGACGACATTTTTGTGCTAATGTGCCGAATTATTTTTAAAAAATTCTATAGGTAAGCGTTGTCGCGGATAGTGTCAATCTCTCAGGGCAGAGCAACACGATACAGTTCAAAGTGCCTGAGTGCAGGCTGCCTGAGGACCTCGGTTCACTTTTTGAAAGTCAAAAATTCAGCGATGTTACGCTCACCGTTTGCGGCAGGGAGTTCCAGGCGCACAAAGCCATTCTTGCTGGTAATTTTCTATTCGCTCAGATGATTTGCAATTTTTTTTTTAATTCTGAGAGTTTCATAGTAAGCTCGCTCAAGTTTTGCACATTTAAAGATTTTTTAAACTGATTTTCGCAGCTCGCAGTCCTGTATTTTCGGCCATGTTCGAGCACGAGATGGAGGAGCGTAAGCAAAATCGGGTAGACATAACAGATGTTGATCACGAAGTACTGAGAGAAATGCTGAGATTCATCTACACGGGTAAATCTGATAATCTGGGCAAAATGGCGGACGATTTGTTGGCGGCTGCTGACAAGTACGCCCTCGAGAGGCTCAAAGTTATGTGTGAAGAGGCGTTATGCACGAGTCTAGCCATTGAGAATGCAGCTGACATTCTTATACTTGCCGATCTTCACAGCGCCGATCAACTCAAGGCGCAGGCCATAGATTTTATCAATACGTAAGTGCCAAGCAATTTTTATTCCATCATTGAGGTCCTTCGGGCACAATTCATAAAGAGAAGACTTACGAAGATTGTCTTCTTCAAGAAAATTGGTAGACCCCGCATATTGAAATTTCCAGTAGTCGCAGATTCCATTAATATCTAAGTGCCAAGCACTTTCCATTCGATCATTGAGGTCCTTCTGTTACAATTCATAAAAAATAAAAACTGGAAAAATGTGGAAATGTTCTTATTCATGAAATTCGGGGGACTTCGAATATTAGAATTTCAAGTAGCTGTAGATTTCCCCAATTCATAAGTAGCAAGAATTTTTTCATTTCAATCATAAGGTTCTGCAACAACTTATGAAGCATGCTTCAAGGATTGTCTCTTTCCCGAAGACAAATCGACATTTCAAATGCCTGTTGTTTTTGTTTAAACTGCGTTAAAACAGTGAATTCCCAAGAATCCGAAAAAAATGTATTTTCAAAAATGTGCACACACTTACAATTTCACATACTGTTTTTTTTGTAAATTAACGAAACACTTTCTATATCATTAAAATTATTCCACAATATTATTACATATTTTAGAACTCACAAAAAGCTCCAAAATTTCAGATTGTAAAAATTTAAGAATTATGAAAGTAGTTATAAAAGTCAAAAGCAAAACTAAAAAAGTAAAATTGAGCAATAATAAAAATAAAATGTGAGCAACTCCCAAAATCTGGAATTGGTGTTAAGACCCCAAGCCCCAAATGTGCTCCATATTCGGTCCAAAATTTCAAGAATTTATTGTTTTCAGGCACGCGACGGATGTGATGGACACAACGGGATTCAAGTCAATGGTGAATTCACACCCGCACCTGATAGCTGAAGCATTTCGAGCCCTAGCGACGCAACAAATGCCCCCAATTGGGCCTCCGCGAAAACGCGTAAAGCAGAGCTGAAAGCAATCACCTCTGATTCCGGGTACGACCACGGTGTCATCCCCACCCCACCTCCATCCCTCATGAGCCCACAAGCCCAAAAACTCTCTAATTTCTTGTACAGTGACCATAACGAGAGTAGTGCTAAATCAATGTTCTCTAGTGCGTCCCCATGAGCCCAAAACTCGACCCAAAACCATGGAAAATAAACACTTGTGTTCAGTGAGTGTCGGTAGTGTTAAAAAACCGTAAAAGCAAAAAAAAAAGACATAACAAAAAAATCACAGAGTGCAACGAAGCGTCCCACATAAGAAAAAATAGATAAAGCAACCCACAGCCATGAAGAAAAGCAGCGCGAAATTCAAAATCTGTAAAAGGCGGGAAATTTGAATCAGCGAAGAAGCTAAAATTGAAATGAATATGAATAAGGTGAGGAAGAGAAGAAAATTGGATCCACGCTTTTTCGAGGAGATGTGATCTACACACCGACACACAAGGATTTGTGATAAGGGCCCCTCGACTATGTTAACTTGGTTCCTTAAATTGTTTGATGGAGTAATTTTAGGAATTATTTGAATTGTAATTGATTGGTTATCGGGCGATTCGAGGGGGACACTTTGTTCATTAATCAATAGTGATTTTTAATTATAAAACGATGAATGAGAACGTCAAAACTCTTCCAGGAAGAAAGAGGGAAATGATTCTAGTTAGTGTTTTTTATGATCTCTTTCTCTTAATACGAATATGACTATGATTATTATTAATGTATGCAATCTGTGCCCAGACCGAACCGTTTTCCCGCCTCGTTATTATTACTATTATTATAACTACTACTACTACTACTATTATTATTAATATCATTATCATATTATTATTATTATTATTATTATTATTATTATTTTGTATATTTCTTTTTGTCTGCAGTCCCTTTCCAATTATGCCACGAGATTTTTTTTTTCAAATTATTAAGAGAGGAATTTGAACGAAATTGAAAAATAACTATCGAAAGGAACGTTTTCAGAATTGGAAGATTTTAAACTTCTCGAAAATTGGATTTTTTTTTTTTTATTTCCATCATTCTATCTAATTCCTGAGGCCTCTGAAAAGAGACTAACGTGAACTTTAAAAGTGAGATATTGGAATGGCATCCATTAGATGTTGCAAATCGGCGAAATATATGTAATAGCGAAGAATTGAATTTGAAAATTCGAATTTTTTTAAAGAATGGAGTTCAAAGAATTCGCTCCGATTTCGTTCAAGTCTTGGTTATTAGATATTTTTACATATATTGTACATGATACTGTTTCAAATGTTCCAAAACTTGGCAAACTTACAGAAGTTTGACTCTCGATTCGTATCATTTTTTTTTTCATTACGTTTGTTTTGGCCAAGAAAGTGGTGATTGAGTTATTAGAATTTGGGGTTGTCCGTAATTTAATAATGGGGAATTGAGAGTTTATCTTGATAAATTTGATGAATTGAAACTTTGAGATTTGGTAAATTGTGAGATACAGAAAGAATGAGTAGGTCTGCTGGAAAATTTTTGGGAATGTTTTTTGTGGGAAATTTTACGAGTTACAAATTAGGTCACTTACCTTTTTTTGGATGAAATCAGTAGTTCTTGGGATATCGCTAAAAGATGTACTGTTTAAATGTGAATATTTTCCTCGGATTGTCTCGATATAATGAGGAATATCCTGCAATTTTTTTAATGGTTTAGAACTTTGTGAAAGTTATACAAAAATTTGGAGAACTCCACCATTTCATGGAAAGAAGTCTAGAACACTCGAAATTGTTTCTCATTTCTTTTTTTGAAACTGAGGAATTTACAGTGTTTTAGAGCCTTCTGCGAAATTCTAAATGATGATGTCCATTTGAAAAAATTGTTGGCATACAATAACAAAACTTATGCTAATTAGCAAATATCTCAAAAGTGAAAACGTTTATCAAGAATGTTTTCCGCAAAAAGCGCCCCCAAAAGTCGATAATTGACGGGGAAGAAAAACAAATTTAAACGAATTGTATAGATAAACGTTAGTCAATTAGTCCACCTATTAATCGTTTTTGTGTATCTAAATCTGGATTATGGGCAACCGAGTAAAAAGTGGCAAAAAAGTTGAAAAAAAAGGATGTAAAAATCACGGAAAAAACAATAATTGTCGTTTTAGTACTATACTGGCTTCCCAACCCTCCGACCCCTAGTTTTACCAATTTACCTGAAAAATAAGGAAAACAAAAAAAAACAGGAATAAAAAAACATCCCTCTACCGTAACAAGTAATGAATGACGAAGATTAATGCCATACATGTTCTGTGATAAGTCCGATTGTAATTACTGAAACCGTAACTCCCAATCCAAATCCAGACAAAAAGTTATAATGCAATTGAGGCGGCGGCCCATGTGATTGGATAAAAAAAAATTCGGTCGGTCCCAAATACATGTTTAAGCACACTCGAATTAAGCTTATTGTACATATCTACTATTCTATTTTACAATTGAACACGACAGTACTACTATTATGAGCTAGTGTAGGAATTATTGACAATTATTTCCGTTTATCTGCGCTTTATTTTTTTTCTCTCTCATTTTTTGTAGACTGCGAATTTGTCCCGAATTATTCAGATTTTTTTTTTTTTTAGTTGAATTGTTAAGTGGTGAAACGAAATAGTGAAATTGTTTACTTTCGAAATTGTGAATGGCGGATTTTCCCCATCAACTAATTTTGAAAGCTTCGATCCATTTTTCGCACAAATTTGTTTTATGACTTTTTTTTTCGTAGTTTCACGAGTTTGAGAGATATCAACAAGCAGTGAGTACAAGAAACCAAAAAAAGTCTCTAAATGTAAATTGAGGAAAAAATATTGACCAACATTTTTTCTCAGAATTAAAATTTTGTAAACAAAACTCAAGTTCCATTTTCTTGCACAGCAGCTTATTTTCTAATTTTTCAATTGAAGAATTCTGAATGACTGATTTTTTCGTAAGCTAGTGGGTTTCGACAGCAATAAACGTTCTAAAACAGAATTCTAGGGAATTTCAAGATTTACAACTTCGTTCTATACGATTTCTATACGTCAAAGAATTCAGACGATATTAGTAAGACAGTGGTAAAGTGAAAAGTCACCACTCAATTTATGAAAAAATGCTCGACATTTTTTTGTTAGCTCTCAAATTTTTTTGTAAAAACAATGGAATTTTATTTTTTCTGTAAAACTGATTGCGCTTCACCACTCAACTCCAGAACCATTTTTTTAAACTTTCTCATTGTATGTAAAATGGTCATTTTGGGACTGACAGAAGTCAAAATTGTTCCCCCCCCCCCCTCCCCCGTTTATTGTAAACAAAATTTGTAACAATAATTTTTGTTCCTAAGGAAAATGGGCTAATTAGAAATTCCCAATTATAAAGAATCAGGAAAATACGTTGAAAAATGAAGAATTGACCGCAGCAAGAGTACATGAGCGTATGACTGGATTATTTGATAAAATATAAGTACAAGTAAGACAAGTGTTACCTCATCATAAAGAAAAAAAAAATCAGCGTTTTAGCAAGACAGTCGTTGCCACTGGTTTTTGATTTTTATTTCGTTACACCTTCCAATTTATGCATTTACGTGTAAAAAAGCTCTCATTTACGTTCATTTTATTTTTCATTCAATTTTTTTTTTAATTTTTTTGTAACGCGAGAATAATCATCAGTGGCAATTGCTAATGATTTTGCAGATCAGCTGTTCATTGAATCCCAGCTCATACGAAAATTCATTATTTCCATTTATTTTAAGTCATTGCACCACATCAAATAAAATTACATTTTCATTATATAAATGTTGGGAGAACATGTACTTTCACTCAAACCCACCTCTAGGCTAGTTAATTCCTTTTTTTTTTGTTGCTAATTACTTTTTAAGCCCTTTATGGATTTTGAGGTGTCTGAAGGAAATTGTTTGGAATTTCTTTTTCCCAGTGCAGTAATGGAAATTTGAAACATTTTACGCTTTGAAAATTTTTGCGAAAAAAAGTTAGTTCTACAAGGATTTGCAATGAATTCAAAATACCGAAGAATTCGAACCATTTTAGCAATTTTGAGGAATTCAAAAAGCTTCAGAACGTGTAAATATTTGACAAATTTATAAAATTTTCAAAAATTTCAAATACTTGATAATGACTAATAATGACTAATACTTCTGAAACGATTAAATATTGTATCATGGTTTTAGCAATACGAAAAAAGGAGGAAAGATTCTCCAAATTTTCAAAATCAAAAACGATTTCAAACTTTTGGTAATTGTCATGGGTTATATCCACAAAACGAATTTCATAAAATATGTTTTGAAACATCAAAAATAGTAAAAGTAAAAAAAAAATGAAAAATTAAACCAAGGAAGAATTTTCACAAGTCTCAAATAACTCAAAATCTATTAAAAGTTGAAGAAATGATTTTCTTTTTTTCTCTTCACAACATGCGATCTCATTAACAATTTCATCGTCATGGTAAGTTGACCAAACTAATGAATAACGGGTAATTAATTGATCACGATGTCTAATGTGTTATTGGTAATAAATATTCACATATGGAACTTGATTTATTTCCTGGAAGTGTCGGCTAGACTCCGGTAGTGTACAAATTGCGTTGTTCGTTATTTTTTTTAAATTAGTGAATAGTTTTGGTGTTTTCTATTAATTAGTTAATCAATTTGTTAGAGTTATGAGCGCCTGGACGACATCCCCTCGGTGCTCCCTCAGGGTTCGCTCTGCTAAATTCCTATTTATTTCCATTTCACTCATCTGAAAATTGAGAAAGAAATTACTGCTAAGTTTTATTTTTGAAAAATTGTCGAAAGTCATTCGTCTTTTTCAGCGAACTCCAATTAGGAAATCGTTTTGTTCTCAATGATACTATTATACTTAAAATAAATGAATAGAAATGAAACAATAATTAAACAAAAATGTAAAAATATGAAATTTTCACAATTTTTGGGAGAGTGAAAGACCTAAGAAAATTCAAAAAATTTTGCATTTTCAAAACGTTAGTAAATTCTAAATCTCCAGAAATTTTAAAATCTTAAAAACATTGCAAAAGTTTTCCAAAGTGTCAGAAATGGAAATGATTGTGACAAGTTACGGATTTCCTAAGTTGTACAAAAATGGTTTTACAAAATTTGTAATCCACTCAAGAAGATCACGTTACTTTCGGTTCACAATTTTTGTTTCCGTCACCAAAATAATTACTACCTTTGATAATGAATAAAATGTATAAACTTGTTGAAATTCTCTAAATTGCTCCAACTCAGGCAATTTGACATGTTGTGTTTCAAAAAATCATTTTGGGTTCCATTTTTTACTTACGATGAGATCTACGTCCTCTTTTCTTATGGAAACTTTCAGCAATTCTTTTTCCTTAGCTCTTTTCTCAGCTGCTTCTTTATTTCGACGATCACCAATTATACTGAGTGCCTTAAAATGAAACAGTTCAATTAATAATAAGTTGAACGAGTTATGACGCGGTAGTATATTTCTAAGACTATTAGGCTTAGAAAATAATAACATCTCTCTTCAATTGAAATTACGAACAAAAGCGGAAAATTTCTTTATCCATGAATAATTTCCGACCTATTCGAAATTCTTCAAAATGACAATTGTAGGTTGAACAACAAACTTTGAACCTTATGAACTCATGAAGGCTAAAATTTGAGAATCTATTAACTAACTAATTACTAATGAGAAATTAATAACTAATGACTAAGAAACTAATTTCATGGAATATTTCGGTTTAAATGTGCAAATATTTATAGGGTTTAGCTAAGCATGTGAACTGAGAATTTAGTCAGTAAATTAAATTTATTGTCGTACAAAGAGAATAATTTTTCCTTCTTAGCGAATCCGATAATTTTTTTAATTTGGTACAAAATAGTGCCAGAAAAATTTGCAAACTTATCAAAATGAAAGATTCTTTCAAAGGTTCAAGTTTTAAGAAAATGAGGTTATGTTCACCTTGCATTGAAACTCATTAAATTATAATTGAAAATCTTCATGATGTCACTACACGGTGATCTTGACAGATTATTCTCCAGTCAAGTACTTTATTTTCAAATAGAAAATAGAGAATTTTCGCCAATTTTGAGTTAAACACGTGGGCTAAATAGAGCCGTCACTTACGTTGGAAAATCCATCTGAAGACGATATTTCTTTTTCTTCTGCATAATCTGTTACTCGCTCAAGATCAGCAGCTCCACTGTCATATTTCGCAGCCTTTTTCTGCGTTTTTTCCAGCTGAACCTCATCGGAATCACCGTTAATGTCCTCGTTTGCCATTCCTCCAAAATAATGTTTTCATACACTGGCCATTTTTATTATTTCACCCAATTTCATTGGTCCATGCCGACAAAAGTTGCATTTAGTTCTTCTCATTGCCGCCGATAGCTCTGATAGATGCGCGCGCACGTGGTTAGGATAATCGCGGGAAGGGCATTTTTCAAGTACTACAAATTTTTTACCATCATTTGAAGTTGTTGCACCTTCCAGCGTATTTAGAATTGAGAAAAAAAATTAATAAAATGCCAAAATCACTAGTGTAGTGATAAATTGTTCGGTGAATGTGAGAACACGATCGTACACGGATGAAAATTCTTTTCGAAAATTGCCGTACCTGTGAATTTCACTGGAAATCAGTCCAGTAATTTTTGACACACTTTACTTATAGTGGTCACAAGCTTTATTCTCGTTCGAGAAATATTACATCTCAGATCGTTTTAGTAAATGTTAATATCGAAACCTGCACTAGATATCGATTGTCTGTGGCAACAAGCGAAATCGATTGCACGTGCCAGGGGAACTTTCGATATATCGATGTGGGAGCCTGGTAGCAAAGAAGCGAACCCTGGTTATCGCTCAGTCAAGAATCTTTTCCATAATATACGTTTCCATAGGCCGGTGTATTTCATCAATTGCGGCAATTACTATGGGAAAATTAATTTTTCACCAATTATCCGTGTCAGGTGTTCTATATTGTGTCAAGTACCTGCAAAATTTACCTCACTCGAGTCAGCTGTCAAACTGAGTGGGCGGCTCAACTGTGATACCTGTTGCTTATTTTTAACTAGTCATAACAATCATTAATTGTTACTCCAAAACTAGCACAAGGATACTCTCAAGGCCAGCTTAAGGTAATTTAATCGGTAATCTTAAATCACCCAATTTTATTCATATTCCTCACGTTTTCTGAATTTGGTGACACACACTCATTTTTATTCCGTGAGTCATCATATACTCATCTTTAGTTTCCAGCGCTTATGGATGAACGAAATTTTGCTAAATATTTGAGAAGTTGTATAACACGTGTTAATTGACCAATTAGAATAACCAATTTTTTCCGTAAGTTCAATTCTGAAAACTACGGACTAATTTTTTAGTGTAAAAGTTTCTCCAATGGTTTTGAAATTTATATTAAAGGTTTGACATTTTCCACTTCAAATTTTTTCAAGATGTTCCTTTTTCAATTTCATATAGAATTCTTACTAATTTACAAAAAATCGTAGAATTCCAAAGGATTTGCAGAATTAAATATGCAAAAAGCGAAAAAATGTTATCGAGTTCTATATTTGAAATTATTTCGATCTTGAATGTGTCAACATTTTTTATGACTGGTGTCCATGTTTTCTTCTATACAAATATTGATAATGTCAAGGACCCACTGTCCCCATTTTTGAATTATCATCTGGAGGGCCTCTATGACGTTTGATGAATTGGCCAATGCGGAGTTTTCGATTGCTCTTTAAGACATTTACTCCATTCAGTCTTCATGAATACATCTGGCCATAAACTTTGATTTTGCGGGGTCACGGATTCTCTCATGCATCTTCTCAATAACGGATTTTTTATTCAAGTCATTGTAACATGAGAAATTTCAACGACTGTTTTGCCGAAAAATTCTAAAGTTTGTTAAAAATTGTTTTTGGCATCGATTTTGTGTTTTTTTTTTATAAATGAATTTTTTGTAAGTTTGAACTGTGCAATTGTTACGGAACATATATACACTCCGCTTTTTGACAGTATATGACAATTTTTTTTGGAAAAATTGAGAAATGTCTGAAATATTGGAATGTTTCCACATTCTAATGTTTTCCAATCTTTAAATTTTAGAAATTTTTAAAGAACTCTTTCAATCTTCCAAATTGATTTAAATTCTACAATTTTTCAACATTTTTTTTCAATTTTAACAATTTGTTCAATTTTCAAAATTTGCCAAATTTCGAAATTTTTTCAAACTGACATTTTTTTAATTGTTTCAAATTTATTGGTAATATTTTTTTAGTTTTGGAAATGGATTTGACCATGAACTCTGATGTTAATGGTGATTTCAATCGATGGGAAACTATGGAACAGATGATTTCGGCCGAGCAGCAGGATCAAACGTTATCTATGGACCCCATTAAAGATGCTGGGGTCGACCATCATCATCATCAACACATTGACTTCGTTCTTGTGTATATGGATAATGCAAATTTAACACATGGCCAAAGAAGGGATGAGTTTGAGAATGAACTGAGAGATCAGGGACTTCAATTGGAGTACGAACAAAATCGACAACTCATGTTCATAAAAATTCATGCTCCTAAGGTATTTCCTTTCAATAGTTTTTTTCTCTTTTTTTGTAATTTTTCGGAATTTCAAAGATCCGGCCATCAAATTGAATTTAGGAGTTTTCGAAACTAAAAACTATAGTTTTTACATTTGCAATAATTCAATTTTCGTTTTTTTTGAAGTTCCAATTCTTTGAAAATTTTACAATTAAAAAAAAAACTGTTTCTGGCCCAATTTTTTGATTTTTTAATATTTTGCAACCCTTTTCCAGGAAGTCTTGTGTCGCTTCTGCGAAATAATGAAATTGAAAATGCCCATAAAACCTCTGTCCCATGAGGAATTGGAAGATAATGGCAACGACATCTTCGAAGAGGCCAAATCTTGGTTCATAAGTTTATTCAAATGCGCACAATTGGACTCGACAAAATTTCCCGAAAGTGAGCCAAGACTCTTAGCAGAGTTTTCGAGGGACAAGGATTATTTGTGAGTATGGGTAACATCCGACAAATTAATTGTAGAGAACTATGAGTTTAAAATATTGTAGGTCATTCACGTAGCTATTTGATGTATTCTATTTCTATTCAACACCTGCAGGAACTACGAATTAGTCTAGTATGAGAGTTGTTTTATGATAGAGCAATTGCGGTTTCATTCTGATTTCGAAAATTGCGAACAATTTTACAATGAAATTCTCACCATTTTTTAACCATTGGTTTGAAACTTTTTTTTAGGTTTAAATTTTGTTGTGAAAAGTATCAAGTATCAAATTCTTACATGGTCAAGGTTCGTTAGGGGTTTGAAACTTCAGATATTCATGTCTTCGAGTTTTAATATGTTGAATTTTGCAAATCGCAGAAATATTTTAGAGGTAGAATATTTTAGAATGGTGCCTGTAATAATTTAGACTCATAGTAGTATGAGTTTAACTCCCTAGTAACGTTGTGTTTCGTTGCTGAAAGGTTTGACGTAGAGGATGAGAATTTTTTCCCCCCGAATATCCGTGCTATGATTGTGGACTTTATTTTGGAGAGACAGTCCGAGGGGATTCAACGTCTCATTGCCCATGGTGTTTACTGTGCTGCATACCCACTGCATGATGTCAGTAGATAGCTTGTACTTTTTTCCCTTAATTTGGTCTATTCAAATAATTTCACGTACATGCCAAAAAAGTTTTGTTTTTACTGTAGACAAAAGTCGATTCATCAGCCTTAAAAAAGACATTGAAAAGAGAAGGAATTTGAAAACAAGAATTCGTAATTGGAAGATGGAAAATGTGTATCGAGGATGTCCCATTTGAAACAGTATACTTGAATAACTCCTAAAATAAGGGGTAAATTGAAAAAATGTTTCATATGAAAGTTGTAGGGTTCTGAGGGGGACATCTGATACGAGCTGCACTTTGAGCTTGCAGGCTGCAAGTACAAAGTGAAGTTTTCAAAAAGGCAATCACATTCGGCATCAACATTCGTGCTTGAAGCTTGCAGGCTCAACATAAAGCACTAGATTGGGATCACATTGAAAATCTATCTTCAAATAATAATTTTGAATTCAACTACGGAACTAGTTTTTACTGTTTCGAAACTAGCTAAAAAGTAAAATAAGAGGAATCGGTATACATGACCATATGCATAGGAAACGCCTCATCAAGAGGAACAAGTTTTGTAGGACAAAAAATTGTGATTGCCGTTTAAAAAACTTCACTATGGGCTTGCAGTTTGCAAGTCTGAACTTCCAAGCTCAAAGTGAAGTGCGTATCAGATGTCCCCCTCAAAATCTTATAACTCTCATACGAAACATTCTTTCATTTACTCCTTATTTCAGGAGTTATTCAGGTGTACTGTTCCAAATGGGGCACCGTGTATAGTAGAACTGGTAAAAGAAAGGAGAAAAATTCGAAAATAAAAAGTTGAAACGTTGAAAAAAATAGAAAAAGATCCAAAAAATTGGAGAAACTAAAAAAAAAATTCATATTAAAAGGAGCAAATTTTAAAACTACAAATGTGATATTTCTTTTTTCAAGGGAACATACAAGCAAGAAGGGACCACTCGATCTTTATTATACAACGAGTGGGCGAGTGCTAAAAAATGGGTAAAACTGCAGCCTTTGGACAAGATTCAACAATATTTCGGAATCAATTTTGCTCTCTACTTTGCTTGGCTGGGATTTTATACGTACATGCTGATCCCAGCTAGCATTGCCGGCTTACTGTGCTTCTTCTATGGTAAATATTTTCTCAGACGTTTGAAAATCCTATCATGGTTTCTTCAAGTTACAATGTCTTTACAGTTTTTAAGGACTTGAACATTTTTTTTAATTCGTGGACATAAATCAAATCCAATTGAAAGGATTAAAAAAAAACAACTGAATTAAAATTTTATGAACATTTAAAAGATGAATAAAATTCTAGGTCTGCTCACTATATCTTCCAACGAGATTGGCAAGGCGGCCTGTTCCCCCTGGGCCTCCACCATAATAATGTGCCCTCAATGTGATCGTAATTGCGATTATTGGCACCTCAACACTACCTGCATACTCACAAAAATGACTCAGATTTTTGACACCCCCGCTACCGTGGCATTCGCCGTGTTCATGTCCTTTTGGTCGGTTCTATATCTCGAGCTCTGGCGTCGAAAATCTGAGGAATTGACCTATCATTGGGGCCTCGTCGGCTGGGATCAGGGTGCAGAACACCCGCGACCGCAATACCTCTCCATGATTCAAAAAGCCGAGCTTTTGAGTCTCAAGATCAAAGAGAAAATCAATCCAGTTACCAGAGAACGCGAGCCGCACGTTAGCTTCTGGAAGGTACAACCCTAATATTTCATGTCGATAACTCCATCGATCACTTCTCTACTCAATCTACATTTTTTTTTAAGGTTCGCGTGCCCGCAACAATGCTCAGCTTCTCCGTAGTTCTTCTACTAGTTCTTGTTGCAGTGGCTGCAGTTTTTGCAGTGGTTCTCTACAGAATGTCGATGATCACCTCGAACTCTCTGTTCGGGCAAGAACTCGACAGCAATCAGTACAAGACATTTGCCCTCCCCGCCGTAGCTGCAGCTATCAATCTCGTCTGCATTTTGCTTCTAAATTACTTTTACGATTGGCTAGCTGTGCATCTCACAGAAATGGAAATGCTGCGAACCCAGCAGGAGTTTGATGATAGTCTAACGTTGAAGATCTATATTTTCCAGTTCGTCAATTACTACGCTTCGATTTTCTACGTGGCATTTCTGAAGGTATTTGCTCAGAGAAAGCTAAATGATGCGTTTTGAAATCCACAGACAATGTTGACCTTATTGATTTTTCAAAGAATATGCTTTGATGCTGCTACGAAATTTTAGTTGTATGCTGTTGTATCTAAATGAAGGTAAACGATTGAAAGATGACATTGACACTTTTCTGCAGGGAAAGTTTCCGGGCTATCCAAAAAAGTACAACAGGATTTTGGGGTTCAGACAGGAGGAATGTGCTCCTGGAGGCTGTCTCATGGAGCTGAGCATTCAACTGGCTATTATTATGGTTGGAAAACAGGCCCTGGCTACTGCGATGGAGATGGTGTTGCCAGTTTTGATGAAGTGGTGGGCTCTTTTTAGGATTCATACGGGATTAAAACAGAAAGATCCAATACCTGAAAGAACTCAGTGGATTAAGGTAAGAATTCGTTGTTGGAATTCAGTGAGGCAGTGACGAGCCCGGGTAATTGGCCACGATTTTAGATAGTCAAAGGGAGAAATTTATTGTCGATCAGAAAGGTTCTTACGAAATGTTCGATGTACGTGAGTTTTTTCGAGTTTTCGTGGGGGATCGTCATAATGTGCAAATGCAGTGATCCTAATTTATCACTTTGTTACTGAATTTATATATGTTAGACGTTTTTTTGACTGGTTACCGTTCTGAACCAGCGTTGGTTTTGGTTCATTTCTGATGCTATTTTCAGAATACGATAATAAGATGATTTCTGCGAAGCTAGAGAATTCCATAGTTCTCCAGGAAATTATGAAAATAGTTAAGTTATAATTCTGCTGCACTATGGAAATAGCTATAAAACAGAAACGTACAATTTTAAATAAAATGAAGATTTATTAAAACTTTTCGGCTATGTTATTGTCTTACGACATATTGCTGATTAAATTATGCATTGCGAAGGAGATATTTAGGTCATTAACTAAAGAGGCTTTGTAATTTTCATTTCAAGGACTTTAAATTGTTGGACTGGAGCCCCAGGGGACTATACGATGAATACTTGGAGATGGTCATACAGTTCGGATTCATTACTATTTTTGTGGTGGCCTTTCCACTTGCACCTTTATTTGCTCTAGCGAATAATGTTCTGGAGATGAGACTTGATGCAACCAAATTTCTGAGGCATTACAGAAGACCGGTGCCCAGGAGAGCGCGAGATATTGGAATATGGAAACAGATTTTGGATGCTTTAGCCAGAATCTCAGTTACAACTAACGTAAGGATTTTTCGAGGATGGATTTTCTTTTAGTATTCTCGCGATCTTTTCATTTCTTTTTTAGTCCCGATATAATTGAGGTTAATAAATTATTATTATGCCATTAGATATGCTCAATTGCCCCTATGGAAAAACGACTGTATGATAGTCCAAACATAAATTAATTAGACAGAAAACTGAAGTGAAAATTAAATATCCAAGAATTGATCAGCCTAAAAATTCCAGATGACAGCGCTATTCTCAAGTACCATCTTCTTTCCCTTAGATTGACTCATCTCTGATATAGTCCTTTGAATTATACGATTTTTTATTCCAGGCATTCATCATTGCTTTTTCCTCCAATCTCATTCCGCGATTGGTATACATGAAGTCCGTCAGTCCCGATGGCAGCGACATAGGCTTCCTAAATCATAGCCTCGCATACTTTAACACCGTGGACTTCCAGGTAGGAAACAAAAGAATAACAGGACCAGTCAAATCACAATAATTTTCTCGTTGGATGATCAAACTCCCTGGATTATATTGATCAGATACAACAGCATAAGTCCAGGCTCTTTTAACATAAGTCCAGGCTCTTTTAACATAAGTCCTAGTGTCTTTTCTTTTCATGAATTTCAAAAACTTTCTTTCCAACATATTCCAATCATGTTATGTAATAATTTCGTTGCAATAAGGCCGTGATATTTCCAATCTTTTGATGAAGCTTCTCGTTCCGAAGAGGCATGCGATTAGTTTCTAGAACAATAGTGTCGATATAAGTTTTTTTCATTACAATCGATGTGTGTCCAAGAAGATAATGTTTTTTGTGCAGGAGAACACGGCACCCGTTTACAGCACCTTTGGAAACGTCTCGGAGTGCCGCTATTCCGAATATCGAAATCATCCGAGCGACCTTGATATGCCCTACAAGCGACCCAGCATCTACTGGCGCATTCTAGCAGCCCGCTTCATTTTCGTCGTCGTTTTCCAGAGTGTTGTAGGCCTATTCGCAATGGGCGTCCAATGGTGTTTATCGGGGATTCCCCGAAAACTTCGAGATCGCATGAAGCGTGAGGCGTATCTAACTGAGGAAATAATTATAAGGCGAGAGAGTGAGAGAGCAAGAGAGCGAGCTAGAGCATTCGCTCATGCCGATTCTTTCGTCAACATTGTTGGTGATCATTTGCGTAGACGAACTAATGGCCCTGAACAAGATCCCTGATTAGATTTTCTATTTTATTGGTGTATTAAGCATTGTGCAATGGGAATGTTTGTAACGGAACTAAGTGCGGGTGTTTTTTTCTTCCAAAAGTGTTGAGACTGTCAGTTTTTTTATGCGATTTTTTATGAGGTTGATTACTAGATGATTTATTACTATTGTTACCATTGAAGCGTTAAAGAGGTGAGGATATAACTGCGAGAGGAATTTTCGCAGTCACACTTGTTTATGTTTTTCTTATCGGGCTCAAAGTGTCATGACAATTGATCAATCAAAAATACTGAAGACAATATCTGGAACAATGGGAACCTCGGCAGCGTTGAGGTTTTTTCAAATGCCAAAAAAATTACGAGCGGTATCAAAAATAGTATGTCGACTTTTTTATGGGGTTGCACAATCCACAAAAAAGTTTACCTCAGAATCTCGATACTTTCTTTGGATTTTGATATTTTCCTCGAAAACTTAGCTAAGTATTAAATAAATTTGATACCGTCTTCCACTTCACTGTTTATTATTACTTCTGTGGTTTTTTGATGAGAATAGTACATACTGTGCCATTTGAGAGTTCGTACTATAGAAAGTAAAAAAATGTGAATTGATTTAAAATTTAGAAATTTAAGGCAGTCCAAAACGCTTTAATATTTGGTAATTTTGGTATTTCTGTGACTGGTGCTCCATGGTTATGCTTCTATTTCTGTCAGTAAAACTGCTCTGATTTTTCGAAATTTTGCTTTCTGTACATGATCAGAACTGGCCAGTTGAATCTTCAGACCTCGGAAACGAACTGGAGTTAAGATCGGAAATTCGCGTATCGATTAAGCATTCATTACATGAGATAATTTAGCTCTTCTATAATACTCATTTATTTACGATATGATTGGGTCGGGTATTTCATCTGATGATTTCTAGTATTTCGATGTCTTGTGCCAGATATTGTGATGTATAATCCATTGTCTTGACATTTTTTGGAAAAGCTGGATAATTGTAAACTGCGTACTATTGTATGCGTACTATTTTATGCTGTTATACATACGATTATACGTGATTCCATTGAGAGTGGAGGATTCATTGAATATTTTGAATCTAAGCTGTTTAAAGAATATAGTTTCTGGATTTTTAGTCTCAATTTGAGATTAATCGAATTCATTAAATTTTAAAGCATTGAAATGTTGCATTGGAATTCTTCAGTACCGACCTAGACATTTATGTCGAAACTGAGAGAATTTAGAGTCCTATAAGATTTAAAATTGTGGTGCAAAAATGCAACTTACCTTGGAGTCTATTCGAATATATTAAGTTGGGCCGTTGACCATTCCAAGCGAGTCCTTTATTCTCATTTGCCAATTTTTTGTAATATGGCAGGATATACAGCAAAGATCCAGATTTCTGTAACTCTTTCCAGTTTCTATGAATAAAAATTTATGAAAATTTTGCTACATCGCATTTTTTGTTTTGTAGTATAGTCCTTAATACTCACTTTTTGCATAAGCTATCGGGAGGGATTTCAGAATCAAGCCCCGTTTCGTTTATTAAATTTTCCAGTTAAATTGATCAGAAAGATAGAATGCACAGTGGAACGCATTGAATCTCTGGTTTTAAAACTAATTTGACTTATGTTGCTAGTATTGCAATCCATTGAAAATAAATTAAAAGGGCGTGCGACCGTCGTAAATGGCCATTTTTTACAGTTCGTTGTAAAGTGAGCGAAGGGTGTACCCGGCCTTGGATGGTCAATTTTCATCCTGTAAGAATCAAATAGTCATAAATATGTTATAAATCTCGAGTCAGTTTATTAACCAATGATTTCAAATTGTGAAAAATACATGACAATAATTTTGAAATTGATTAATGACATGGCCAATAACTGTCACATGAATTCTAAATTAACGCCAATTGTTGATCAGAGGAGTTATCTGTTGCCAGTGTGAATTAAATTCAACAATAGTCTTTTTTTTTAACAAATCAGAAATTTTTTATAGGGAATTTTCTTGTTCATAAGAAAACACTGTTACCACATTATCGTGAAATGACTTGCCGATGAGGTACATCCCACATAAAAAAAAATCGGATTTTCATGATTTTCATTCCTTTACTTTAACTGCAAGTAAATCCAGAAAATAACTAATGACTTATTGTCCTTCTTCAACATGGGAAATGAACTGAAAATGGGTTCTTACGCTGACAAGAATATTAAACAAGAAGTCTTGAATACCGACTCCTGTCAAGCTGCTTGAACTATCTCTCATGATCGGCGATACAATTTCCAAAAAATTATTTTACATAGTTATTTCTTATTTCAATTATATTTATTACTAATATTTATTATGAAATTGAAATCAAAGCAATTATTTAACGACTAGTTGAGGAAAATTAAAAAGTAATTAGTGATTCTTCTTATCCTATCCCGGTATCCCAATCTCGTTATCCGGTGATCATCAACTGCCTGCACACGTGCTGATCAGAAACTACCGCAGAATCTGCCTTTTGTAAATATTCATTTCTCATTCATGTTTTTATATTTGTCTGTAAATTTTTGTCCTATTATTCTTTATTGTCTGTTTGCCCACTGTAAAAACATTTTACGTCGCTTTCACTGTTTATTTTTCTATTCTCCGCCTTAATCTCCAGGGGTTGAGCTTAGCTGGTGAGACCTCCCTTCCCCCGCACCCTGATAACTAATTATATTTTTTAATTAAGGTTGACAGATTCATGGGAATACCTGACGTTAACGTTGCTTGCTAAATAGTCGACACAATTGAATTTTTCTGGGAACTATCAAGTTGAATAACGCTTTCAATCTCCGAAGAATTTAGTTTTGGCAAATGTTTTGTATCACAGGGAATCTGTCACTACATACTTTGCTTTAAATTGGAGCTGCTGCGTGGCGATGTCATAATAATAATAATCATGGAAACATATATTTATGATTTTCGTCCATTGAAGAAAAACCAACGAACCATTTCCAAAAATTTGAAACCTCAAATAACTTTGTGCAATTGAAAAAAAAATAACAAGTTTGAGAAATTAAAAATGACAACTGTAATAACATTCATAAAATTTTCAATTTTTGTGACACCGTTCCGTATAAACGAATGGTGTAAATTAATATTTACAATTTCCCTCTTTTTTTTATGCTCAACTGTAGTCTGTTCTCATGTTATCACAGAAATCCAATAATGCTTTGCGACGGCAGAATAAATTTGCAACCAAGCAAACACAGAATTAAACCCCGGAGCCCCTCATAAAATCAATGAAAGAACCTCGCAATTTTCAGGCGATCAGCGATTTACAAACGCTAAATCTCTTATTAGTCACTGTTGTCAGAGCATTCAATTATCAGTCATGTATGCGTTATTATGACAGTAATAAGCAATCGCAGACATTGCATAACATGTTATTAGAGTTTCTCGTGAGGCATGAACCTAGTCGGTCCGATAAAAATTTGCTTATCGTAGAAATCGAGTCGGTGATAAGTTTGGCCTGATTTGCGAAATTGAATGGTAAAATTAGGCCTAGGACGAAAAGAACTCGAAAAAAATATTGCCATAAAAACACCCCAATAGGACTTTTGCGGACTGGCCATGCCAGATTGCCATCCGAGGCGGAGCCGCGGATGGCGGGCACGCGGCGTTGGTGACTAGTTTTCCGTGACGTGCCTGGAACTATATCAACCGGTGTATTACTTTTTAAAATGGGAGTTTCATTTTACAAAGAATCTCCCGTAGTAATAGTACTATTCACTCCACATATATACATAGTAATAATTATGTAAATCTTTCACAGTTTCTCCAGGGAAATGGATCACAGTTTCTGCGCAGGGGCATTTACATGTATAGCTTAATTGAGTGCAACTGAGGGTGTGTGCGACAGAATTATGAAATCAGAAAAAGTATTTATTGAAAATCCTCCTTAGGAAATCCATGAAATTTTCTCATACGAGATGGTACATTCTGTTGATTGAGTAACAATGCAGGAATAATTGAACGAGTTTAGAGGGTAATTAGGGCCCTGCGGAAGTGTTGATTATTTATCGGGGAAACTTGATACCACAAAGTGGCGGCTATTTATCAGAGAAACGTGATTTACAATTCAGTATAATTTCTCTATTGCTCGGGGGGAAATTCAGGGGACATGGTTGACTCCCGGCAATAGGACGAGAGCTCTTGAGACCTAAATACCAGAAGTGAGGATGGAAAAAAATTGTGAAATAAAGCAGTGATTCGTGATAAGAATTTGGTAATAGGAAGGTGATCGCGGTGAAATTCGGTAATTCTCAAAGTTGTCCCAAAATTTTCGAAATTGAAAGAAATCCGAATTCGAAAATTCTAATTGATATAAAATTGAAAAAATTTCGGAATTTTTGAAAATGCATAAATAACAAAGTTTACTCACCTCAAGCTTCTGATTAGCTCAGAAACACAGGATGTTCCGGCAAAATGTCAAAAAATACTTTTCGTAGAGAATTGATTTCTCCGTAGAAAAGATCTATTGACATTTTGCCGTGGAATCGATCGTTTAGAGATAATCCTGGATTTAGTGAAAGTGGTTTTTTTTCGAGCGGGTTTACTCGAAGCGGAGATCAGCGGATAAATTGGACGGAGCACCGGTGGATACATCAAAGGCGGTCCCGTTTGGTAACTCCTCCAAGTCGCAGTCAATAGCGACCTAGTCCCGTTCAACTTTGTTTTTTTCAATGACAAGCTTTTTGTTTCATAAACCCAATGGCGGGTTGATTAGCAATTGTATTAACACATGGACTATCAGATCAGGCATGCGTGTTTATCTACATTATTGATGAAAATCAACACCCAATTCGGGGATATAACTCCTTAAATTTTTATCCCGAACAGTGCCAAATGTATCTCATGGGCAACAAGATAGAAATTCATGTGCCGACGATGCACTCTTGCAGAGTAATAATTAAGAACAATTTATCCACATCAAACTGATAGGATATGTATTTTCGGTGTCAGTTTGGCGAGCTTGAAACTATTGAACGTCTAATTTTCGATATTCAATTTATATTTTTCCTGGGATCCGTCGATATACCATACAAGCTGAATATGTTCGTTTATTGAACTCCACGGATATAGATCTGAGAGATCTATTCTCGTTGCCTGTACAACTTTTCGACTAACGTTCTAGTACGATTTTTTACAATCGAACTTTAAAAAGATAGTAATTACTTCAGAGTTCCTCATTCCGAATTGTTGTTTCCTCATTTAAATTTGATATGAAGAGAGATTTGCTAATTAAGACTAATTAGCAAGTTTTCAAATATTAAATTAGGAATTTGTTTATAATAATTTTTGTGTTTTGCATTGAACATTTTTTTTCCAGGAATGTAAGGCAGAAGCTTTACATTTAGTAGTTATGTATGCACCAATCGCGGATGGAACTACTACTATTATACGAATATTTTTGAATGTGGCACGGATTTATCCTCTGTTATATCTGCGAATGGGGTCGTGCGATATAGAGAAAACGGATATTTTGTTTTTGTATTATAGTAAATATTGCAGTTCTCTGGAAAATTGACTCATTGTCGTCAGTGCTCTAATGTCGAATATAACTTTGGGAGTAGAACGTAGAATTGACTCGAGTGTCAGCTCGTAGAGAGCGTCCTCGAGGTCGCGCTCTTCGTTTCCGGAAAGCAATTGACTGGATGATGGATTATGTGGGGACCAGGCGCATTCAGTATTGAACCAAAGACATTTGAGCACATAATAGCTATTACAGATTGAAGGAAGAATTGTAGAAAAAATATAAGTAATCGAAAAAAGAAGATTTCTAAAATTTGGTGGAATTAGAACTTTAAAAAAAAAATACAAAATTTTTGGAATTTAAAATTAGTGGAAAGTTCCGGAAATTTTGAGGCAGTGGAATATTTGTATCGCTGATACATTAGAAAAATGCTTACGCATGATTTCTTTTACTGCGGATTAACCATTATATTACTATATGACTCATATTTTGACATGATTAATTGATGTGTAAGAGTTTTTATGGCTTGATATTTTTAATTGAAACGGTGGTCGAATATTTGGGGGTCACTGTCCCAATTTTCCGTACTCCAATAATTCTTATATTGGTCCACTATTGTCATAGAATTGAGGACAACTTCCCAAGATTTCGTGGGAGGAGTACGCTATTTTTATTACATATTTTGCATGATTTATCTTTTCCAACATGTGATTCTTATTGAAAAAATTGATTGATTGAAGAACGGTCAATTGGGCGTTTTTTTCTACAGATATTCATGCAATCTGATGGCTATGCATATCAAGGATTTCATGATACGCGATATCATATTCTCCAAGTTTTAAGCCGTAAATGCCAAGCGTGAAAAATTACGTCATTAGGGAAGATTGAAAAATAATTTAAGATGGATTTAAATGGGCCTCGCGCACAGAAAAATGTGAATATCTTGGTAACTAAATGTGGTCACATGAGGACCGTCTTCAGGTGGATGTCCAGGTATAATCGGACAAAACTAGTTTTTGGGAGGGATCGTCAACCAATGTTACTCTTCCGATTTCCTTCTTAATTGAGTAATGATAATTTATGACAGCAGTATTACTCAGTTTCAGACTAATGGGAAATGGAGATCTTATACCAGATTATTGCCGTTGATGAAATAACGGAAACCTTGCCATTAGGCATTGGAAATTAATTTACATTCTGTTACTAAGAACTAGTCTGTGGAAAATTATTATGATATAGATTATTCATTGGAAAATTCAAAAGATCTGGGTTCGCTGACCCTCACACAGTGGGTTGAACTTTTTTGTTTCCTCGCCATTTTCTACAATGGTCAAGCTTTTGTTGAAATTACCACTATTCGTTTGTGGAAATTTCAGATTTTACAGCTTCTCGGAATTTTAAAGATTTTTCAATTTTAAAAATTTCCGACTGTCTTGTTCCGATTTTAAAATTGTAAAATTTCATTCCACATTTCTGCACTTTTTAAAATTGTCAAAAGTTTTTAATTTTTTAGAGTTCTTTGAATTTCTCAGAACTTTTGAAAAGTTTTAATTTTCTAAAGCTTTTTGGACTTCTGAATTTTTTTAAAGCTTGACATCTCTAAAATAAGAAAATTTTTCTGGAAATGTAATTGATTGTAAAAATTTCCAAGCTCTGTTATAACGACATGAATTTTCTCAAACGAAAGTGGCGATTGAAGATGAAAAAGTGATTGACTAATGGGAATGTAGGGCAATCGAGAGCCGAGCACAGGAAAACCGGCGTCAGAACGTCTGTCGGAGTTGCGAGAGTGAGGAAGGAATGTTCGATATGACATCGACGACTTGAAACATCGGTGTTTCACCGTGTGATTTTTTCCATTAATATTTTTCATGTCGATATATCAGAAGCATCGATAACTCACACTGCACATCAGTGGTTGATTGAATCGTTCAATTTTTATTGTATTAAAAATTATCAATACAAAATCATCGAATTTAAAGTTCCTATGTTACCACTTTTTATTAACTTCCCGGTAGGGAAGTTATTGTAATCACCCCGAAATCGAACTTTTTCATTTCGGCCTGTAAGTGAGGTCTTAAATGATCCCTGACAAATTCTCAGTCAATGTCTGTATGTGTGCGTGTGTGTGTATGTATGTGCCCGAAATTTTGGTCCACGATTTCTCACGAATGGATACACCAATCGGAGCCATCGAGGTCTCAATCGACGCGCCTTAATATAACTCAGCCCTGATTAGTTTTTGATGAATATTGGTTGAGAATACATATTGTTATTAACAATTTTAATTGTTCATAACGCTGTATCTCGTAAACGGCTGAATTTAGGGAAAAAATTTATTAACATAATTTATGCCTCGTACCAAGATCTACATTTAATATTTATTGACTTTTTCCCATAATATGCATCATTAAGGTGGTAGAGCCGTTAGAACTGAATAATCCATGTGATGAGTGCATTAATGGAGACTAGATGGCGTCGGCCGACCACAAAAATTGGCCTCTCCAGTAAACACGGATCGACTGAGAATATAATACTTGTATATCACTTTTGTGTATCAATGCTGCCATGGAACGTGAAGTCGAGTGAAGCCAGAGATACGGACTTATTGAACTTCTTCAACGTATTTGTTGTATATTCGTGGTTTTAAAATGCTTCAATGAGACTTAGAAGCTCTAATGAGAAGTAAATGGCCTTCACGTGGAAGAGTTATCTCTTGATTATGAAAAAAATCCCAAAAGGCAGCGACATATAGAGAAATGAAAAAAAAAATCAGTAAATACTGAAGTGAGAAGTCTCGTAATTTTTTGAAACAGACATGATCTCGAAAAGTCAAGTTACCAAATCGAGAAGTTTCCATTGTGTCCTCACTGAGGGCACAAATACATCTCACCCACTAGTTTTGTTTTGCAATGTGAACCATACAAAAAAAAAATTGAATGGCCATAAACGATCATTAAATTCGAACCCTTTGACGTAGCAGGCGTAAATCTCTTTTTATACCCACATGACCAGAACGGAAAATGCTGTTTTCCCATATTTGCACGGGTCGGTAGTATTTTACTCCGTACTGACGCTTTGCAAAGTACATACTTTTCTAGCTTAGGGTGCGAAGTAGGCTCTACTTAATACTGTCCTCCGAAGCGGGAGGAAAATGGCACTTTGCGCCCGCAACAACAGACGCTACTATTTCAACATTCATATTTGTAGACGCGATAAATTGGCAACTCAATGGAAATTACAACAATTATTTCTGATTGAGAATATCGATTCTTTTTCTCTGCGTTGAACATTCCTAGAGTAAGGATCGAGTGTGTGAGGAAGACATAGAATCGGTCGTTGGCTTGTGAAACCGTGGGACCTGATGGACCTGATGGAAAACGCGGTGTCACGCTGGGATTACAAGCAGCACGTCTTGTCCATCCCAAGGTAAATTACCGAGCTTGACTCTCCAATTTTTCTTAATCTAATTATTGCTCTCGCGTAGATAAAATCCATGTTCTTATAGTCAAAAATGCCGAAGTAAAAAAAGAAGGAAAAAAATTTGAGCATTTGTGAACGTCTAAAAAAAAAGTAAAGATGTTTTCTAAAAGATGAAAAGTGTGTAGGAAAAAATTCGGAAAAAGTATTGAAACCTGATATTTTGACATTGAAAACATTACAGAATCTAAAAAATATTGATATTTTCCTGAATTTTAAAATGTTCAAAGGAAATTCGCGAAATTGTTATAACATGGCCAAACCTCACCATTGTGAGAACTTCCATACAAAAACTGAGAAACCCTTGAACGTTCCAGAGTGCATCTCTTCTATAAAATTCTCTGAAAAATGGGAAGAAATGAGAAACAATTGACAAAAATTGTAGAAGAATCTAATCTTTCACAAATTCAAAAAAACTAATCATTCGAATATCATAAAACATTTTTCAAAGGACAACATTTTCCCGAGGTCTTGCACTATCGTGTCGAAAATCGCCTCATCTCCACGCTAAATTGCAAAAAAAACTTTTCATTCAATAAGAAAGGACGTTTTGCCTCGCGGATTTGCCTTTAGGCTGAAAATCAATTAAATCTCGGCCATTGTCGAATTCAAGGTGACCCTGGAGGGCAATTATTGCAAGAAACACGGAAGTTGCTTGTCAATTTTTAAATCATTGTTTCCCATTTTTCACTCCAATCATTTTCCCGCGAGAAGCATTAATTTGCGTCCTCTTGTGGCATCATTGTGCGAAAGGTTACGCAAATAGCCTCAGCAGTTGTGATTTATCGTCGCTAATTAATGGATAATAAACCGGTAGAACGCCAGATCTATTGGGATTGAATAAAATGCGGAGATTGAGATTTTTCAAGCGATTGTAAAAAGTAGGCGCCAAGTGTCGGTCCAGTGACACAGAAGACTATACCAAAAGCGATCTAGAACGTCCGATTTTCTTTTATCAAGTCCGAGGTTAGCGTCCTGATAATCAGTAAAATAAGTGAAATGATAAACGGAACGCGGCAATTCCTTCCGGAAATATATGCAGAAATCCGTAATTTCCCAAAAGAAATTGACGAAAGTTGGGGAATACTATTTTACCTGCCGTGGTTAGAACATTTTTTTTTTTTTGGCGCAGATGGAAATCAAGGTTTTGCTCCCGCCCAGCGGGAGGAAAATCTTACGTCGCGCCCACCGGGACGCAATAAACATTTTTCGAACCTAGGGTGAACGACCAAAAAACGTGGTTTCGTCACTCGTTCAACTACGTTAGAGAAATAATCAATGGATTATTGTAGATAACGAAAATCGTGATTCATAATTTCGAAATTGCAATCAACGATTTTTCAATTTTAACTTGTAATTTTGTCACTGTAAATGGTGAATTCAGCACTGTATTTCAAAACTATAAATACTATCGTAAATATCGTAATTACAATTCGTAATGGACAGTTTTTTGAATCCCAATTTACGATCTTTAGCTATTTCATTGAGATTTCAATATCAGAATTTACGATTTTCAAATAGTAAATCACCATTCAACAATCATAAATTACGATTAATTTTTTCCGTATGTATAAAGATTTATTGAATGATTTTGAAGTATTATTCACAAAATTCTGGCGATTTTTTATTGTCCGTCTCAATGTTAAAGAAGGAAACTAAATAGTGAGCATGTAGAACCTTCATCTGCCCAACCGATCTTCGCTTTTGTAATTTATTTGACATGTATAGCATCTAAATTCATAGATTTTGTAGCTACGCGGTGTTATTCAACCTTCCGTCGTTGATTATGCGAGAAAGATGGAATATGTGAATTTTAAATTTTTAGTGATTTGTTTTAAAGCGAAAAACTGAAAAAATTGTGAAAAATGAAATACATACAGGTACACATTTTTTTTTATTTTCCGAAAATTTGCTCAGTTTCAGATAAAGCATGATTTTTTAAATTAGTTCTAGCAATGCAATTAAAAATTGGAATAATGAATGAATACGCCCAATACGGGGATGAAGTATCATCCTCCCTGGGGATAAAATATCCGCGATTCGCGCATTTGAGGATATAAACGTTCCCGATTCCTATATTTTATCCTGAGCTCAATATTTTATACTTGAATCGCGGATATCTGTCTCCGAATTGCGTATACTTACATCCGCGGATCGACTTTTTTTTATACCAAGATCTGATAGTTCTTCTCGGCTTTGAGGCGACTGAACATGTCCATAATTCCACCTGCAATATTTCGTAATTAGATGACGATAGAGGTATATTTCAATCTTATTTACAGGACCGCCTGAGAACCACAAATTTGCCCATATGACATCTTCCATAAATTGCGAGATATTGATAAAAAATTGTATGAGATGGTGTCTAGGCCTAGGTAAAACTCAAATTGGCCGGATTTACCGCTCCGTTACATGTTAATGGTACCTAGAATGTCAGTAACCGATATGTTTTAAAATTATGTTAAGGAGTGCATTTCAACATTGCGATTAGCTTGCACTAATGTCTTCATGAATAAACAAAATAACATGTGAAAAAGGCAGAGTGTTGCAGAAATTTCCGAAAAAATCGAAAAATGTGCAAAAATTTCCAAAGAAAAATCTTGGAAATCGTGCAATCGCCATGGATCATAGTTAAGACTAGTAGCAATGATGAAGCTCTCTCGAAAGCCCAAAAATTAAAGACTTGAGCCAAACCATAACATCCACAAGTGGTAGGGGCAAACATGGCGACTGGAAAGTAAGTGCCTATCGCTCAACCTCTCGCGGTTCCAACTCCCATACCGTTCACGACGATCGTTCGCGACAGATCGATACACAATCGGTGTAATCACGTGTCACTCATAACCCCATAAAAAAGTCGCCAAAAATTTATCCGATGGCGACAATCGCTGGAATCGCGCGCCCCCTACTTTCAATTTTCAACATGGGGGCCTCATTACTCGCTCATGAGCAATTTCTCTAAAAAAAAATCCATTTGAAAAAAAGCCGGGGAATTGTTTGCAATCCCTAGCGGAAAATTCCAGAAGGCCAACAGCCCTCGCTTGAGGGCAGTTCAAGTGCAACGAAGCGAGATAGAAAGGGGAATCCCCGAAGTGCATTCACAGTTTCGGAGCCGTATTTTTGAATTAATTCCATCACTTCTGGATTATTCAATGGGATTTTTAACTTCGATTGGAAAAGTTCAAGACCTCTTTGAAATTAGAAAAATTGATGCTCACAATTTTCTTTTAAATTGATGCATCTGAGATTGACCGGCGGACTTTGTGACGTTTTGTTTGAAAGAAACCACACGAAATATTCGATTGATGATGGCGTTTTTGGGGAGCCATTTTTAATGGTTTTCGCAGTTTTTATAGTCTCTTATAGATAATTGTTGAATGGCAATACATAGTCGTTGCGGTGTAGATATATAGATATATGTGCAGATAGATGAAGCAGGAGTTTCGCGCGTCCTTGGGGTAAATTGTACCGGAAAATTGGGAAAAAAGGGGGGCGAATAATTTGTGTTTACGAACCCTGGAAGGTTGTAAGTGATCTTACGTCCTCGAGGAGTCGGTGAACCCATGGGGCCCCATGACACACCGGGTGGCGACCTTGAAGGGTCCTCGAGACGACGGAAAAGTGTTTCCTGAATGATTTCGCAGAACAGATTAATTGGAGACAAGTTGGGGCCTTTCATTGGGATTATTGAACTTCAGTTGAACAGTTTAGAAAGTGAGTTGGAAAGATGATTAGCGCTGATGAATGGTGCTAGATCATCATCGAAACATTTTCACTGAGATTTCTCCCCTTGACAAAGCAACAAGAAAAATTGTTTCATAATAACAATTCTGTTGTAAACAAACCCATTCATTGAAAAAACATTGAACTTTTCAATTTCAATTAATGCAGAAGTGCGTCAATATATTATCATCAAAAATATTTTTCTAATGAAAAAAAATCAACCAAAAATATTGAAATAGAATTTTTTTTTTTGAATAACGATGTTGAACATAATTTGGGCTAAATCTCGTGACAGTGAAATTTTAATTTAATACAAAAGTGCATAACGTTGTGCGTGGGCGATAAGAAGCGGAAAAACTTCTCAAGTTGAATGTCGAAGAGAAAAAAAATTGTTGGACGTTGGATGTTTCATTATTCGGGAAATTTAGACGAGGGATATTATCGTGAGGATTGGGAGGGATGACCATGGGGTGACGTGGGGACCTTTGAGGATTAATTGGACCATTTGTGAAGTGTGATACGCATTTTTTTTCTCAAAAGTGGATTTTTTAAATTCGTGTTATTGAGTGTTGGAATTTTAAGAAAATGCTTAATTGCACGGATCTCGAGTGCATTTTGCACAGTCATCATTATTATGTGCATCTTTATCAAGGACAGGGACATCAGTCGGGAGAGCATGGTGAGTTCTTCTTACCATCTAAAAAAATAGACATTGCCTGAGAACTGTAAACAAATCATTTATTTTCCGTGGAGGAACTCCCCATGAGAATTCCATATCGCGTATAACACCTCATATGTAAGATTAGAGTGACTGCCAATTAAATATGTCGAATTTTGAGAAAGTTTGAACATTAGAATTGGTTTTAATTTTTTTTTACAATTCTTCGAATTTACATTTTTTCTATTTTTGACTAACTTTATGTGAAATATTGAAAAAAATTCATATTTTAAATAATGTTTCGCATATAAAAACGAATCGGTTGTATGCTAAAAATTTGGTTGAATGAAGATATTTGTAATCAACTCAATTCTTAAAGTTCAATGTACACTATGGGAACCCTAGGTAAATTAGAAAAATATCCTAGCGCCTTCGGTTGAAGCGTTTCAATTTCCCGCGCAATTTTTTCGTTGACTAACTTCACTTCAACAGAGGCGATCTCGGCGATTTTTGGTATGTCCCAATTACATCTATCGTGATACAATTTGAAGGAGTGAAAAAATCCAAGGTATGTTTCTAAAGATTAATCAGCGATTCAGTAATACAACGTTGAAGATAAATGAGAACAAAATTAAAAATAGGGTAGTACGTAGAACAACCATTCAAATTTCCTACCTACTTTTTCAGCGACCAACTTCACGTGCGAGCTCGACCAATTAGGATCAATCTCCGTCAAATTCGATATATTTCGATTAGAAACCTAAAAGATAAAATCATTTGACCTTGTCGTGTTTGTTTGACATTTCCTGAAAAAACTTTATTACGTGATAACTTATGCCAGGAATTAACTAAAGAGGACATTTCGAAGAAGATTTCTACTAAGCTATATGATGTCAGCTAATGCCTACATTATCTCCTGAAGTATTCACACATTGAAAATATGGTGAAACCCGATTTCTTACAGTTTCATACATTGGAATTGCCTGTTTGGGTCGAGATGCGGACCTCGTGTTTCACGGACGTTAAAAATCCATATAATCTTTTTAATACTTGGAGAATTAAAAAGAATTCACCTGTGTTAAAATAAAAAAGACCAAATCGTTGGATCTGTGAAAAATCGACAAAGGTCAATTTTCAGGTTTTTAAGAAAGAATTTTTGAGGTTCAAAGCTTTCAAAAAGCTTGAGAAATTTTAATTCTCAGGAAATGGCAAAAAAAAAATCTAAAGAACAAGAACGGAACGTTTTAAGGATGTTACTAATTTAAAATTTTTGAAACGTTTCCATATTTTTGGTAGTTTCTATCATAGCTAGCATTGAAAAGAAACTATAAATTTTCAAGATTTCCGAAATGATTGAACGCGGAAGTTGGAATTTGATTGATGAATTGATGTGCCTTATTGTTCTCAATTTTTTGTTCATATTGCGAAAAATATTGACATTGTGGATTAATCGGATTATTGTATGACAACATGACGGCTCAACGAGACAAATCCTTTCATAATAATTACAGAGCTCTCTCGACTTTCCTGATACATGTGCAAAAAGTATTTTCGCAATAACGTCGATTGTGTATTCCGCTCACGCTCCTCTCCGTTGTTTTTCTCCTGTGGCGCAGTGGCTGGAGTGACCTGGATTCCGGGAAGACAATTTTCAGCTTCCGCAGAAGGCAATTCTCCTCGAAAATCAACGGTGTAAAAATCATGCATGGAACATGCCTGATTTTTTTATTGCCTTTTTTTTAGGATTTTACGACCTCAATATCGCATTTTTCAGTTCAAAACTTGCGAAAGTTGTCCAGCAGTCATCAAGCAATTTGCAAGATGGGTGAATCTGTCTCCAACGAATTCTGAATTGTCAGTTTTTTTTTCTTCATCATGATAAAAATGTTCACATATGAACAATTAGATCTTGATCCCAAAATATATTTCTGCGGCATGCGGGCGCGCTAACCGCGATCGTAACCCAGGTCGCTTGGTTGAATTACGAATAACATAAAATATCGTGAGACGTTCGAATTGGGAAAAAAATTGGCGAATTTAGGTATAGCCAAATTCGTCAGAAAATCTTTTTCTCTCGAGGTATCATGAATTAGTATTTCCAACTTGTCGATGTTCAGAAATGTATTGTAATACTCCCGAAATTGATTTTCTTCTCCGTATTACTCGCGTTTTACGAGCAACAGAATGATCCTCAACGAATTCAGAGATCACATATGCATGTGTGTGTTTTTTTTGTCGCCGTCCCTCTGATTTGTACGCCCCAGGAAGCTACTGTCTGAGCATTCCTTCAGGAGCCGTACCGGACACCCATCCATGCAGATGGGGCCGACTTCCGCCAGTTTAGGTCATCGCATTTCTAAACACCGCCAGAAACCTCTGGGCGACGACGACGGGCGCCTATGATGGAACCCCCCCTGTGTCCGGTTAGGTTCGCGCCCAGCCGTGCGGTCTCATTTGATGGTATATAATAGTGTTTCGTGTGTGTGTGTGTGTGAATGTGTGATATGTAATTCTTATGGGTTACAACGCTAGTTCAACTTTCGGCGCCACTCCATTTTTCTTTCAATTATTTGAAAGTGCTCTTTTTTATTGGTAATTTCTTCGGTTGGCCATTTGTGCACTCGAAGGAAGATATTAATAATTGCGAAGTGTAATAATCCCTTGCTGATGTAGATATTGCCAGAAGGCCATTTGCTTATATATAGGTTAATGGTACGTGCAATAAAACGAGAAAAATCATTGTCACAAAGTCGGACAATGAATGGTATTTATTTCAATTACCATGTTGAAAAATACACAGGAAGTTCAAACACCCCTTTGTTGGTGTTGTAACAAATATAATTCCTTGGACATTTTTGTGCCAATGAGTGTTTCTTTTTTTTGCCGATTTTCTCTTCGTAACTTATTTTCATCTGACATTTCAAAAGCTTTCTAAAAAAGGATAGAACAGTCCCCCATTTTATATGGCGCGAGAGGTAAAAATTAATGTTTCAAGTTTTTGATTTTTGAACACCCATTTTTACTTTCCGAAGCAAACTAATGACGTTGAAATCATGGGCTAGATAATGCAATTGATGCACGTCAATCTAATCTAATACTAGATGCGAAAAAATTTCAATTCTTATTACATATTCGGAATTGTTGAGGTCGTAAATATAATAATATAGGAAAATCGAGTGTAAAATTTTCGAGACGTCAATTTTTTACTGATATTTTTCGAATTTTCTTCATTGAAAATTTATCAAGTTGTGTTTTGTTGAGTGCTTGAAATTTTTTGGAAATTGACGACACTTGTTGCAATTTTTCAAATATTTTAATATTTTTAATGTTTATAACTATTATAATTTTATACAATTAAAAAACTTTCAGAATTGTTCAGATCTTTGTTGAAATTATTTTTTTTGAATAGCAAAACTTTGTGATTTTTGAACATTTTGGAAAAGCATCTTAAACTTGTCCACGAAAGAAAGTAGACATGGCAGTTTTCAATATTCAACTTTTGGCCGGAATATTTAATTTGATCAAGTGTCGTATCCAAATCTGGCCTCAAAAAATTCTCCATATTTTTTCGCGTTCATTCAACTGCGGCAGTGAGAAAAAAATCTTGAACTAAGGCGGTCCCGCAACGTAATTAATACCTCTGTATATGATTAACCGATTCAAGGACAACATTTTGGGATAAAACTCAACGTATCTAAGAAGCCTGAAAAAATAAATTTTTTTCTTTTGTTGGAAATTTTTCAAAACGTCCCTGCAAAATAGTAATGCTGCGGTACGAGGCTTTCTCTAACCAAAATTTTCATATTATCAAAAAAAAAATTGGAATATTGAAAGATTTGGGCGAAACTTTCTACCTGTCCCAAGGAACGCTTCTAGATTTTTTGCATGGAGATAAAGAGAATTTACACGACACAGTTACGTTAATGGCAATTATACTTTTCAAGGAGGCATTTTTTGCAGATATCTTCAAAACTTTAAATGTTCTTTCGTTAAGAACATTAACTAAAGTTTAGCTAAAAATTTATTGGGGCTCGAAGAGTGTACTACTAAGGACGGTTTCATGAAAAGTAAACCTCTTTTACATTTGTGCGAAAGATTCTCTCGATGCGCGACTAAGGAACGTTGGGTGAATGGCGCGACAACTGCTGGGTTGAGCCCACACTTAACTCAATAATGTCACATAGTACACATTAACAAGTTGAAATCGATATTGGTTCCAATTGGACCAAGTGAGCCCTCTTCATCGGGAGGATGCTACCTATAAGGTGGTATTTTCCATGCGTCTGGAGACTTCCATCGCGTTCGAGAACTGTCTCCCATTTAATACCTCATGACAACAGCTGATGCTGATTCGCGGACATTGCGTCATCTTGGAAATACACACCTCCCAGGTGAACCCGTTGCGTTCCAGTTCACGTATCAGCGGGTTTTCTAGGTTTATTGACCAGTATTCAATGATCTAATGAGTGTTGGTTCAGAAAGATAATATGAATCATTATTATGCGATCTATACACCTATGGTAAAATCTCATGCGAGTCTATAGAATTCATATATGGCTCATTGGCACAGAGTTTCTATAACATTTTTTCATTACGTGTAAATACCAAATTTTCGGTCAATTATTGTTCCAACAAGTCACTCCACAGTTCCGTTGATGATGCTTTTTATATACTCTGAATTTTTAACTTTCCACATTCTTAAAATCTTTAATATGTGCAATATTCCTATTTGTTGACACTTGGAGTAATGGAAATTCTTATTATAGATTTTTAAAAATATTCTCATCTGCTTTTTTTCATGTTTCGCAATTTTTGACATTGCTGAAATTTTTGGTTAAGGTATATTTAAGAAAAAAATGTGAATGGAAAGATTTTGTGTCTTCAATACTTCATGTTTCGCCATCGTGACAAATTGTCATTTTTGTTTTGCATTTTTGCCATGCTCAATTTTTGTCTCGGTATCTGGGAATGGTTCTTTAAAAATTTGAGAATATTAATTCCTCAAGTCTGACAGTTTGACAACCTCATTGCATGCATTACGAAATCCCTTTTTTTTCAATAATGTATTACTTGAATTCCATCTTCCTGTCCGTAAATATTAGTCGTTGGTAAGAAAAATGGATAATGATTTCCGAGCAAACAAACAGCAGACAATCTCGAGGCTCAGATTGGAGACATAACCATCTGAACTCGCAAAAGACTTGTGATTTGTGTCGCGGTTCATATTTCTAAAATATTTAACTTCCATCAGTGCCATATGTCCATAATTCAGACATCGATCCAAGCTTTTGAAACTTCAAGAAGAGTGTAATTATCGAGTAGTAATTTCCAAAAAATTTTCAACAATTCAGGTTTTATTTAGTTTTAAAATCAAAAGCACGATTTCATTTTTAAACACTCAAAAAATGATAAATATAGAATTTTCGTTTTCTTTTTTTTTTTTAACATTTGGTTTATGGCTTAAGAAAACAACAAATCATAAAAACTAAACTCGTCAATTGCAAAATTTTCTAAAAAAACTGTAAAGTCATAATTTGAAAATTTTCTAATATCTCACATATTAATACTAGTAAGTTTTTTTGTTCATTTTTTTTATATAAAATTTAATGTAACTAGTGAAATAGTTTTATATCCAAAACATTCAAAAATTTCAATGACGCGGAAGCTGCTGAAATATGTGTAATTTTTAAAAGTTCTTATGATGGTAGTAGCATTTCGCAAATGTCAAAAATTTTCAAAAAATGCCCAGAATATTTCAAAATTTAAAATTATCCGTTCCATAAATTTCTTGCATGAAAGCAACGAACTCGCTATGTTGAAAAGTACATGAACATGACTTATATTTAATCAGTATCACCAGCTAATTAATCAGCGCCTGAAACTGTGATTTATTCGCATTTTCAATGAGTCTATTTTCAATAAAAAAAATTGAGTAAAAAAAACATTGTATCCATTTATTCAATTTTTGCTTCTCTCTCTCTCTCTCTCCTCGATTCTCGTTCCGAGGCCACGAGTTTATTATCCACAAGGCCACAATGGAAGTTGAGAATTGATGCTGCAATTTCATGTATTATTCCTTTTTTATTTGTCTTTCATATTTTTACATTCGTCGCAACACCAACGTGAGGGTTACATGTTTTTGACTATATTTTTAAAAATTTCCGGAAATTGTCGGTACAAATATTTGGCAATTTTTAACGAATTAAATTTTGCAAATACCAAGACGGACCGATTTTTGTTCTATGCAAAAAAAAAAATGATAAAAAAATTATAAAAAAATTGTGGAGAATTTTTTTAGAAATTCTTTGAAGTTTTTAGAATTAATTTTTTTTTCAGAAATTTTTATACATTTTCTGTGTTAAAGCTCACATTGACATTACGTCTATTTTTTTAACGTTCAACTTGTCTGTGCAATTTCAATTTATTTTTCCTTCTTCATTTCTTCAATTCCATTTTTTTGGAATTCTGCTTTTGAATATTTCTACATATATATTTGGTGTTAACATGACACGTGCGACCTGATGTGACTTACAATCCGGTTCTTGTCTATTGCATACTAAGTATCCGGCCTGCAGCTTAATTTGGGTACCGTTGGTTTACACAAAACGGCTTTCTTAATACGATAAACAGCTTAATGGCTTGAAAATTGTGACATTTTGGAGATTTCGGGAATTATGGTAACAAGAGATTCGTTATGTTTTGGGTATTCATTCATGTATTACGATTAGTACATGCCATCGTTTTATAGGCGCTTTTTTCGACTATTATTTTCAAAAAATTAAATATTGCTATCTCAACGTATATAATGGTATATTGTGCCCCAAGGGTTGAAAATTGAACCTTCATCCTCAGTTATAGATACTACTTTCGGCTTCGTAGGAGGAAGATCTCTTTTTAGGCTTACGCCGGAACGGAAATAGATATTTCCGCAACAAGGCCACTAAAAACTTTTTTCGCGCGTGCGCATTTGCAGATTTAGGTGAAGCAAGGGTACGCAAAGACACGGGCGAAATAGTATAGTTCCAGCGTGTTGTTCTGGGGATTTTCGCTCGCGCAGAGTTTGCGCTCGAGGCGAAGCCGAGAGCAGATTGAAAAATCCCCAGTACGACAGCCTGGACAAGATTTTTCCGTTGTGGCTTTTACTTTTGCAAGTTCGGGGAAAATACCAACAAGGCTAATACTAATCCGCGAACGAGGAAAAGTTCAAGGGAGCCCGGAAAAATGTCTTTGCGGCGATGTGACGAACGAAATTTTCGGTCAGTCTATCCGTGGATGGCGATTGACGAACACGATCGTTCCTACAGGATTTAATTCAGCCAAGTTTCTATAGAATTTTAATATTTATATCAAAGCAACGTCGGAGGACAATGTGTTTTGCGCATTTCATGTATTTTTCTGATTTTTTTCATGGAATTTCTGTAGTATTCAGATCGAGCAATACTTACGATGCTTATGGGAATTTGGCAGGACAGGAATTCCATATGAAGTGTTTCAATTTTCCGTTATATTTTTATATAAATATTATGGCATATCTTGTAGGAAATCCTTTAAGAAATCCCATATGGGTCTATTAGGAATGACATGGAATGTTTTTCCGCCACGTTTTATAAAAACATGTTCGATTTATCGATTGCTCCCATTATTGAGTTACTAGACTTCCACAATTTATTCATTAACCTAAATTATGAGAATATGCGGCCCATGTCGTAATGCAATTTTCCGTAATTTTGAAACGTCTCAAGCCCCTTTATTTAGCAATAAAAGTCCCATATGCATATAGTGTGTGGGTCCCCGGTGACAGGTAGAGCCTGGTTGGATTATTCAATCGGCCGTTCCTCTGTAATCGACGCCTCGGGCCTAATATCTCGAAATAAAACGAGTGCTGGTATTTTTTAAATTTATCATTTTCATTCATGGGTCCAGCCTTTTTCGCTGGTCATTCCACCTTGATCCTCTTTCAGGCCTCCATTTTAATATTTTTTTTTTAATAAAGTGGAAAGAATGTAAGAGGAGATTGACGAAAATTGATTGATTGATTGTTGGTACATTTTTTGTTTTTGTTTTGCAATTGTTTATAATCAATTTTCAAGTACTTAGGGATAATTAATTGCGATTTCTTGGTGAATGATTCGGTCCATCTGTTTGATATTTACAGTGAAAGTTCATCTCTCAATGGAGCTTTATCTTGTAGAAATCTTAATTATCGGGAGATCGAAAGAGCAGTGTTTTCAGTATTTAGCGAGGATTTTAATTGATTTACTCTGAAGGATTATACGGGATAATTATCAATAAGTGGAAAAGGTTATATGGCCATTGGAAAATACTAGTTCCATGGCAATTTTTATTATTTTTAAATTGAATATATCAATATTTTTAAATTCACCGAAAAATGTAAATTTCCTAAACTTTTACCGTTTCAAAATTTTTGGTTTTATTTTGAAAATTTGAAATTTCCGCAATTCCAATTTCTTCAACTTAGGAATGATTCAGAATGGACTTTTGCCATTTTCGGATTGTTTTCCAGATTGTCCATTTTAGAGACGTATGTGTGCATGTGTGTGTGCGTATTCTTATACACGTCGGGTCGTTTTTTTGAGTGGCCCCTATGGGTCCAACTATTCATCTCACTAGTTTAATTTTTAATATCCTCCGTTTATTTCCAATAAAAACTTGGATATATAGGAAAAATCAATTAAAGATAACTGCAGTTAGAAACTTAGTAGAATAGGAATATTCATATTGTTTTACCTTGGCAATAAACCACAATCAAAGGACTCGGAGGCTTCCGGTCGGCGTTGTTTCGCCCGTGTCACGGTAAACGGGCCCATAAAATCCGTATAAAGTGATCAAACCATGTAAAAATTCCACTTTTGCCTCGCCTCGATCGACCAATCTGGGTTAATGCGTTCTTCGACTCAATCCTGATCCTTGTTTCTCTCTTTTTTATATTATTTATCGCATGGTATTAATCTTCCTGATAGCTATTTAAATTCGGACTATCACTCTTTCGAGAATTCAGAATTTTTAATCCTGAAAGTTTTCAGCCAAAGAAATTATAAAAATTTGAAAAAAAAATTAACGGAATGTGTATGTATGTGTTCCATCATTGGACAGAAGTTGAACAGAACCGTAGTTTATCCCATTAACAAGTGTCTGTCGCTAAAATAGCAACAGGTAGTTTTTGTAGAGAACTCAATTTCCAAAAAAAAAAAAAATTCTAGGCTTTTCCTGTGAGATGGTTTGTTTATGAGACAAATAAAAAAATCTTTTTTGTCTGAATAACTAAAAAAATTACCTAATTTTTACCAAGGAGTAAGTTTTTGTACGTTGCAGTAATAGAACTCACTGTTTCAACACACATGCATGAACATAATTATGCACATGCAGCTTCAATCGCGCAAACTGAGTTCCTGTCCCATATCTCATCGCCAACCAATTGTTCCAAAGTTCTCCTACTACTAAGTAGTCGACCGGGTACACCACTGGCTTCTGGGGCTTTATAAAGGAGTCCCGCGCTCAGAGGGGCAATTGTACATGATGACCAGCACCTACAAGGCGAGAAAAATCGTACAGTAAAAAGGAGCGACGAAAGAATCTATCGAAAACCGTCAGACCGAAACCGACGCGCCACCAGTCCGGAGGGCGGAAAAAGGAAATGCGTTTTTAATCAAATTTAATATGTCACCCTACATCCAGGACCAAATAAGTTACCTATAAAAACTGAGGTTCCGCTCGAAAATTCGGCCGCGGCACGCCCATTTTCGGAAGAACTATTCCACTTCTTCGTAGAACTCCCTTGAACACTAGAATGCGATATATCATCTTGCTCATAGAAACCTCCGCAGGTTCTGACATTGATATTTCGATTCTCAATTTTTTCAATTTGATTTTTTGTTGGCAACGGTGTTCAATTCTTAATTAATCCAGTATTGTATTGGATTTCATTCGTATCAAAAAATTGTACTTCATGATATGAAAATGGGTTTGGAGGCTTATATATTATAGGAACGAAAATTTATGAGTTCCCTTTTACTAAGTAATTGCTGAAACGTTTATAGCTGGAACCTAAATGCCGGGGCGATAAAATTCATTAAAAAAAATTGTGTAAGTGGCCAATTGGGCGGGTTTTAAGAAGGTATGATCCAGTACCGAATTGATACTGGATTGAGTAATCGGACACGGAGGCTGCAGTCGAACAATTCAACTGGATTGACCCTGGTGGAACGGGCGGCGTGACCCTGGCCATCTCTTGGGGTACCAGTGAAACCTGTGGGCCTCGTGTCATTGCATATAAATGTCGAGACCTTGGCCAATTGTTTTTTACTGGATACAATGCACAATTGGACATTCAAGCGGGGTTGCAGGGGATGCTGAGTGCTCGAAAAGATTGGAGTCATTTTCATATAATTTTAGGTGCTACCAATTCATGAGAAAATTGGTCGATGGGTACTAAAGAAAAATTGTAAACTAGTGCGATGAATGGGTGTGATTCGTAAGTTCCGTCCAAGATGTATTTTGCTCTGAAAAGTCTTGCGAAAAATTAAATAGATAATTTTACGAGAAATGTTCTTGTACGCAATTGTCTTGGTGGCGAGACACATCTTGAATTTTCATTTTTTTTCAGTGTAAAGATTTAGCCGATTTCATTTCAATTCTAGGGAATTGTACGCGAAGTGACGAGGCATCGATTACGTCATATTGAACCTTAATCGCATTATTGGCTCGTGAGAAATGGTTGATGGACGATTTTCGTACATAGACACATACACTCGGACATTCTACAGAAATGATTCCAAAATGTTTAAAGAATTTTGCAAAATTAAAAAATTCCAAAATATAAACAAAATCCGAAAATTTGAAAACGTTTAGAAATTTCCACTTCAAAAATCGGATGACTTTGGGAAATTTGAAAAATCCAAAAAATTGTAAACTCTTCCATTTTTGTTCTGGTTCATAGAAATGATTTGTTCGAAAAAAGTCGGAAGGAAGTTAAAATGGGAGACAGGTCGTGATGCGGTAATTATCTAAACGTGGTAAATTGTAATTCTAATGCGAACCGGAAACCGAGCGTCCTCTACTTGTTTGTCCACTAGCTTCCGTGTGTGGTATTCGCGGAAATCGGCATCCTCACGGATTTCGAAGGAAGTGACACAGTCGAGTGGCACTTGTCGTTGTTTGTCATAATTTTTTGAATTTTCGAAGGGCGTCTGGTGTGGCACGTGTCGAATCGAGGATCGAGAAGGAGAAAGTTAAGAAGATTGAATAACGTGGAACAGTGCATCGAACTTCAATTCTATTTAGAAATTTTCCAATAATTTTTCACATTTTGAGTTTTTAACAAAATCTCGCAAACTCCAAAGAATTACATAGTGTCCGCTTAGACCCACGTTCTAAAAATTGTGAGAACTTAAAAAAGTCAACAAATTTGAAACAAAAAAAACAATATTTTAAAAAGTTGACAAATGGTTGTGTTTACTTCCAAATTTTTCTCCGTAAATTAGTTTTCATTTTCCTTATTCGTGGCCATAAAACTTGGCGTTTACGTATTCACGTCATGATGAGTTGCCCAAATTATCATGAAAATGTTAAGAAAAACATAAATTAGGTATGAACAGCGCGTATGACCTCCCCCCCCCTCCCCCTCCTATCAACATATCGATTTGAGGGTCGTTGTCAATTATTTGTTACTCGACACTGTCGCACTGTCTCGGCGGCTCATTTGCTTCAACTATTCTTTTCTCCTTGTACGCGTCTCGACTCGGAAGAGACCAATATTCCGCGTCTCAGCTTCATTGATAAGCGATACTAGGTGTCACCTTGCCAGCTGTAACGTACATTCACCGTATTCGAAATATCGTTCTGCATAATTTTTGCATTATTTGTTCTAGCAACTTCCGCTTGTTAATCGAAAAAAAAAAAATTTGCAAAAATAGAAATGCCTTCATGTGTTACTTTTTTCCCCTCATAATTTTTGCCATATAGGGTAGGGGAGGGTGGGGCATAAGGGAACATGACTGGGGGATGGGAAGGGAAGTATAGCGTTATGGTCCACGACCCAGTTTAAGCGCGTGTTCCATTATGCCTCACTCTTCCGCGTCTTTGATTCTTCTAAATCAATGTGACCCATTTCAAGCATTGGTAGAACGTCCAAAAAATCTGGATTCTGAAACGTTGAAATTTTTGACAATTTTTTTTTATTGTATAGACTTTTAAGAATATCAAAATTTCCAAATTTTTTAAGAATTTAAAGTTACGAAGTAGATTACAAGGAGTGCATCAATTGTGATTGATGTAATATCAAAAGACATTTTACTGTCACCAAATTCACGGTAAAGATATTTGTTGGAAAGATGAGAGAGACAATCGGTTAATCATACATTTGATAACCTTCACGTGACTTCCCCACCCCTCCTCTTGCAATTGCGAGATGTAATTCACTTTGTAAATGTGAAAATTACATGAAGAATATAACGGGTGACCGCATCTAAACCATATTTCAAATCACAGCCATGTAATGAGTTGGAAACTGGTATTAATTTTGTACGCAACAATTAGAAAAATTAATAACAAGCATAATGTTTTCCAATTTTGGTAATGGCCCTAAATGTCCGAACAGTTTTCTAGAATTTTGCAATTTGACATTTTCAAAAAAAATTTAAAAGATGTAAATTTTAAAAACTGTCATTTTTTTCGAGTTCCCAATGTTTCGTAATTTTCTAGATTTTTCGAATTTTTTGGTGGTTCTTTATGACTGATGCAAATTATGCAATTTCGAAAATTCTACGTTAAGAAAATCTGATTTTTGACTCTGTATTACGAAATGATCTACCATGTTTTTCTTAACAATTTCCGGTATTTATCCATAAGAAGTTGCTTGAAAAAAACGATGTTACATAATGCAAATTGGACGATGCTGATTGCGCCAAATTTTTGTTCATTTTTGTGCAATTTCCTTCAAAATTGGACGATTAAAAATTTTGAGATGATAGTGAGGTGAGTGTTAATCTGAAAGTTAAGCGCGAGCTACCTTAATATGTCGAGATTATTGATGCACAAGCTCACCCGTTGTATCGTCAATTTGTATCGTTAACTACGGGCACACCGTTGCTCATTGAGACCAATCGAGGCAATAACCACGTGTGTGGACGAAAAACGGGGTGGGAGCGCGTGTCATTCATATCATACTTCGCACCCTAGAATTGAACTTGAGAACTTTTTCTTTACGTGAAAAATTTGTGCCATCTTTTATAGACTTATTTCCCGCACTGACAAAACGGAGGTAACTTTTTTCGGATAGCATCACATCATTTTTGATGGATCCGAGAAGCCAACTCATCAGCAGCGGACTGGACCACTCTGGATTTAAAGGCGGCCAAGATATTCAACACATTTTATATTCAAAAGAAAAGTATTTCAACAAATGTAAAATATCTAGACATACACTAAAATTATGATGAATATTTTTACGCACGTGTGTTAATTAGAAATCGGGAGGTTTTCGATGGGACCCGCGTGCGTTGTAATGATTCAGTCCGCTACACGGAGAGAAAAGTTCAATAAAAATTACCAGAAAAGTTCCGTACAAATTACGGTCCGAAACGTAATGCGCCAATGAAATGAAATTCTTTAAAAATTACGAAACGAAATGAAATTTTCACATTTCGACGCGTAAATTGTACGAAACGTTCCGTTAAATTTCCATAACGAACTTGTCAATTGACGAACCGTTCCGTAGTTTTTCACTGGTAGTTTTGTAAATACTGCCAACATATGATTTTCACTCGCGCATTACGTGACTTGTTCCGTACTGTTTATTGAAATACTTTTTATTGAACTTTTCTCTCCGTGTAGTAGTGCTTTTAACTAAAAGCACTAGCCTTGGCTACCATTTTTTTCAGGAAATTAATATAATTGTTGCTTTCCCCAATTTTGAAAATTGGCTATTTGGACTCGACTTTAGAAGGTCTACAGGTTGCGTCTGGAATGGTTTCGGCTCAAACACCGCTTGTGAGACATCGAAATCGCGCGTCTTCTAAGTTGATAAGGAAAATTACTGCAATTTTTTTTTGCATCCTAGTTGCCTTAACTAATAATGCCAATAACCTGCAATAAAAATAGATGAAGGTAATCGATCATGGTCCGGTAGCCCGTGGGTAATGAGAACTTGAACGGGTCAAATGTGAAGAACCGTCCTTGACACGATCATGTGCAGATGCGTCGGCACAGTGCAGTTGGGTAGTCGCGCGCCTTTGAAATAACAAATGTATACGATTTGTTCGTAGCCTTGGTAGTTGTGCACACTGTTTACACAATGTGTCGGAGCAGTCACGCGTTCGCACACAAACACCGTCATGCCATCACGTGTATCACCCCATTGCGCGGAAAGCGCAATTCTTGATTCGCCAATATCGAAATTCAGTAGCGGAGTCGTAAACTAGTCTAAGTGCATTTTCAGGTTTTTACGATTTTTGCAAAATATGTCGAAACCTGAGAAATCGACCCAAATTTCGGAAAATTTTTTTGAAGTGAAACTTCTATAGGCGCCTTTGGGTGTGAATCGAATACACGCGAGTCCCTATGTTACAAAAACCGACACTATTGGGGAGGGGGAAGCGCCAAATATGGAGTGTGTACGTATTTTACTCGCTAGGATGTAGAGACCGTATACGAGGTACGGGGAGGGGAGCACGGGAGAGAGAAGAATAGAGCATTCACGCACATCTAGACCCATTTACAACATGTTGCACGGGAACGTCGGTAAAGACGCGTTCGTCATAGTTTAACGCAGGGCGCAAGATGGCGCTATGCGCATTTTCTATCCACGGTAAAAAGCCACCTGTTTTCCAGTCTGGTGTGTTAATGCATACGTTATATATGTGCCCAGCATTATTTCCTATATCATAATTTTAGTCCGGAATAATTTGGTGTGTGTGTTAATCAAAAGTTTTCTTTTCCTTACTTCAGTTATCACAAACCGATAATTTCCGTTGTAGAAAAACGTGAGATGGAAACAGAATAAAAAATGTTTTGTATATTGACATAATTGGATTGTCTTAAATCATAACCACCGATTTACACTGATATTGGAGCCATTGTTCCTATCCTATCCTCAGTGGTAGAAAAAAATATTTACAGAATATCATAACATCTCTATAAATTCGCCCCCTACGAAGTTTTACTTCTGTCGCGTAGCTCTCTGCGCACATGTTTTTTTGTCAAGAGATTTTAATGAGAATTTGTGTGTTCTGACAATCCCACTACTATTCTTGAATTTAGTACTGATCGAGTATAGTTTTCCTGGGTATAAAGTCATTTTTTTTCATACGTGATTAACAGTTGTAGTACGCCAATTTCGAGTCGTCAATGATTTTTTGTCCAACCACAGCAAAACGCAAAATCGTAAAATCGTGATGGAAAAACGGGGAAGTCGGGCTCAAGGCAGGAAAGAGATAATTCATTAATTATTGCCCACTCTGTGCGAGCATTCCGCATACTCCGACTCTACAGACGTTTTTGAATCGCTAACAATTACTGGCAATAGACGAGTGTTCCAAGTGAAGGGCAAAATGCCACTTTTACACATTGCTTGATTCTCGATTTATTTGATTAACATCGATTTTATGTAGAAATACTACATCACACTTTTTCTTCAAAATAACATTTTAAACAAATTCCTATATGGATATTTTCTTGAAATATTGATATTTAATGGATAATATTGAATATTTGTGAAAAGCGTATTTTTTTTCATTGAGGAATTGGCAACGACTGAAAAATTTTAAAGATTAAAAAAATGAGGTATTTACAGAAGAATTCACAGTCAGTTTCTCATTTACTTGGTATGAAACGAAACTGTTCGTTTAGCGAAGTCCAGAAATAATTTTTTTACGCCTTTAGGATGAAGCAATTTAAATTATGAATCAATATTCTCTTATTTTTAAAATTGGATGATTCTCATTATAATTATGATCTCATAATTACGTAAGGAAAAATCGAGGAGGGATCTTAAAGCAAGATCTTAGTGTGAGATAAAAGGGAGCAATGTACATAGACACCATCATTTAATTATTATTTTTTTCATCGTTTTTAAATAAATGAAGTCTCAATTATCCCAAGGAAAAAAGAAGTTAATTTTTTGGTCAAATTGTCACGTTTTTCTTACAAAATGAATATTCATCGATGAATTTTTTCGGTACAGAAAATTCGTCTATTTTTAGATGAACTACTATTAATTAGTGACTGCTTTTCTGCTGTCTTCAATTATGAAAATGAGTAATCTCCTTCATAATTATGAGCTCATATTACGTAAAAAATTATGGGCGGAATATCGAGATAAGATCTGAACGGGAAGCACAATTGTAATTGACATCAACAATACGTATTTTTTATCATTTGTTTTGATTAATTAGCAGTAATTGTGTTCGATTTTCCCGCAAAAAATGTTCTGATTCATGATATAATTTTAGAAACCGACTCCATTTGCAATTTTACAAAATTTGCAAAATTTAGTACAAAAAATAGACATGCAGTTGATGGAAGTTGGCAATTTTTTTTTTAATTTTGGAATTTATGGGGATTTTTAAAGTTTTCAAAAGTTTGCCAATTTTTCTGGAAACCCTGAAATTTGGGAAATTGTTGAAAGTTTCGCGATTCTAGAAATTTTTTATTGTGTAAAAATAATTGTTAATTTCGGACATTGTGTACTTAATAAAAAAATTAGAATCTACAAAAATGAGGCATTGGAAATTTCTTAAATATAGACATTTTTTAAATTCATCGAGTTATTAATTTCAATTTTATAAAAATTCCGTCAACTTTGAAAACAACGATGTTTTTTTTTTAGTTTTTTGCATTCTCCAAAATATGTCAATATTGGAACTTTCTGAATTTCGAAGATGTTAACATTTTCCGCTGTTTTTATTTATAGCAAATAGTCATTATAATCACTGATATGACGTAAAAAAGATAATGGGTGGGGTTCCCAGATTAAATCTGAAGGGGAGAAAAAAACGGTAGTTCGCACCAACAATACGGTTTTTCCAGTATTTTTTAGACCTAATTATCAACAATTGCCGTTGGCTCTTATCCATTCGGAAAATGCATGTGAGCTATTGGAGTTTGTCACGACAAGCACTCCATTGCGTCCATTATCGAAAGTCATTCCGCCTATTAAAATTACTTTTGTCACTTTCGTTAGATTTCCCGAATTGCAAAAATATATAAAGCAAAGTAGCGGTGAGAGGGGGGGGGGGCATGACGGGGCAGGGGGGCATAAAAATATTAATTTTTTCAAATCAAAACTTCAAATCAAAAAAGTTCTCCCGTATCGTATTTTGGGCTGCAAATACATGTAACTCAGGATTGCACTGCAGTTCTCATATATGTCGCATATATATAGCTTCTTGTGCGGGTTGGACGAATGTTCCCCCTGTCAGGACAAATTGATGCATATAAGGCCGGTTGTGGCCTTGCGTATTTTCTTCGCGTTCACTCCGCGGACTTTCCGTTCTCCGATTAACTGTTAAGACAGTTGCCAAGTCAATAAAGAGTTACAATGTATAAAAAGCCCACTAATTGCATTTCTCGATGGTTCTGCAGTAAATTTCTAATAAACTCACCATAAATTCATCCTTAATGCGATATTTCAAGGTCAATTGGCTCCCGGGAATCTACAAATTTAAAGGAAAATGGATCTTTTACTGATCAGTTAAAACAGAAAATTGTCCGATTAAATTCAAAGTATCCATTGGACTTAAGTAGAATGAGATTAAGCAGAGAATCTACTCGATTCAAGTTGATCTACGTTGACTTGAACCACGTTCATGTTTGACTTAATTCCACTTCTACCTCTGCTTGATTCAAATCGGCGCTCTGCTTAATTCAAGGCTATGTCTGCTTGATTCATGTCTAGGCGTACTTGATTTAGGTAGGGCCTGCTTGATTTATATCTGCCGCTACTAGACTAAGTCTATTCATGTCTGCCATTATGCCGGGGCTCTATATAATTCTGCCTGGACTTACTTTAAATTGTAGGTGTAATTATGCCAAGTTTATGTTCTCTTGACGCAAGCTTACATCTGCTTCATGCGAGTCAGAGCTCTACTTACTTCAAACCTTCGTCCCGCTTCACGCAAGTTTCACCACACTCAATATGGCATAACTTAATGTCAAGTCTTAACTTACATCTACCTCCGCTCGATTCAAGTCCAGCTCTACTTGATTGAAGTCTACCTCTGCCAATCGATCACCATCTTCATAGAGGAATCTTTGCTCATTGTCAAAAGCATATGATTTAATTGACCATCTTCCTACTTGAATCAAGTGCAAAGCTTGCTGTGAGTATGAAGGCTACTTGGATCGAGACGTAATTGAATTCTACTTGAATTCTGATTTTTTTTCAGGTGATATATTATGAATGAGGAGGGCACTAAAGATTGTTATGTCAGAGATCTGGGCGGAAAAGTATCATGAAGTTTTAAAAAAGTTGGAAATTTGCAAAATTAAAAAAAAAAAAAAAAAAAAATGATAAATTCAGAGGTTTGGAAAATCTCAAAGGTACAGAAAATTGTCAATCTTAAATCGTACATTATGCAATCCGCTATTTGAAAAGCATAACGTGTGAGTTGAAAATCATTAATCAGGATTTTTTTCGTGCCGTTTTCTTATAGAAGTGTATAGAAGTATATCGTGACGCGAGGGACACACCTCTCGAAGGTGTGTACCCCCCCACCCCCTTTGATTTGTCAGCAATCATATTGTGAATTAATTCACAGCTGTGACTTATGCGTGTTTGTTATAAATAAACGATCATGCATATCGGACCTTGATGCCGAGGCGACATATGTAACCTGAGTACTGAGAGATTTTTCCGATTAATTTCAGCGATTTTCGAAAACCGTGGGAAATTGTCGGCGATTCTCTGAATTTTATGACATTTGTTCATACATGTTCAATGAAATTCCCCCAATTTTTAAATAATAATTTTGGAAAAAAAGAAAGCCTTGGAAAAATATGAAAATCATAGTTAAAATTCTGGAGAATTCTAAGAGATTCCAGCTCAGTTATTTTAACAGTTTAAAAATGGAAATTGGTGGGAAATTTCGGAATTCTAGAGATAGTTAAAAACTATTGTGAATGTCTATCAATTAATGCTAGTTTCATGAAAAATTTCAGATTGATCATCTGACAAGTTTCTGAGAAGTAGGGATTTATTCGTATCATTGCGTTGTGTGTGATCTCCATTAATGCACCTTAACCTAGACATACACACACCCACCGAAATAAGACACTCAGAACTTATTGGGGAAAATGCTATGGCCAGAAAACAAAATGTTAGGGTCATCTCAATAACTTCCCGACAATCGGAAAATTAAAAATTTTTAAAGATCTCGGTCATAATCGGAAATTGTCCGAAATTGGATAAAAAATGGAGCGAGTGAATAGAAGAGGGAGAAACAAATATATTCATAAACTCAAGGACATGTTTTCATGTGCAAATGTTTTCCAGAAATTCTGGACTTTTTTTCAACTCGTAAATTGATTAATAAACATAATAATTGATGGAAAATAGAATATCCTGATTTGCCAAGGACGGTAAATAACCCGAACGGGATGTTTTTAGTTGAATCATAGGTCTCCCATGTAATTAGATCCCATTTACAAATCAATCGTGTATTTTCTCATGTCAATTCTCAACTATTTTTCATAGAAAATTTTCTTCGTTATCGTGTGGTATTTTTATCTTCGCAATTGAAGAATAAATATATGAAGAGTAGTAAGACTTTACATGCGATCCAGTTGTGAAGGTTGATGTCAAATGTAATTTTTGAAAAATTATGATCTTTAAACATTTCGAAAACTTGTGACTCTGTTTTTTCATTTTTAACTTCCAATCTAGGGAAGTTATTGTAATCACCCCAAAAATGAAAAGTGCTAGATCGATGAAATCTCACGTTTCATCGATCTAGGTCCGACTTCGCCATTTCAGCTCATCGTATTTCTAATCACAGGGTAAACCTCCAGAAACCCCTGTGATACGATGGCGGGTGTCTACGATGGAACCCTCCCCCCCCCCCCCCCCCGCGCGGCGGGTCGCGTTCGGTCCCGGCTCACGGTCTCACTTCATGGATACCGCCGATAGCACACACGGAATGTTCCTGCCATCGGTTTTTTTCTCTCAACCCTTCGAATCCTAACAAGTGCTAAAACGGGATACAATTGCCCCAAATCAGGTGTTGGGGCAATGGGAGAAAAATCTCTACGGAATCTATTATAGTCTTTTCAGGCCTCCCAAGGGATAGTCCGAAGCAGGGTGGATCAGGTTGAAGAGTACTTCATAAACTTGTTGTAGCTTTTCGAAATGTTGAATCAGGTTTAATTTGCCAAGAATGTGTGTGTGTGTGTGCGTATGTGTGTAAACAAAAAACTTTGTTTAACGTTTCCGGCGGAACCACCGGAGGGATTTCTTTTTTTTTTTATTAACGCGTTTCAGTGGTCTCCAGGTCTGAAAGGACTGTTTTTGCAATCGTCCCATGCGTTCAATTCTTTTTAACCATTTTAATTGTTTATAACGCTGTATCTCGAGAACGGTGATAGATACGAGAAAAAAGTCTAACAAAAGTGGTTTCTCTCATAAAACTACATATTTCATATTTTATCGCTTTTTTTGCTAGGCATCATATTTTACGATATATCGATAAAAATCATGATAATAGATCAATAGTCGAATTTGCGTAACTGATATACAACTTGACTTCATAGGTGTATCGTCACACACACGCACACACACACACACACACACAGAGTATTGGGAAGTTATTGATGCTATGCGGGGTTACACTCATTGAGTGTGACCCCGCCGAGGGTCACACGCACGTCTTGTTTATTTTTTCAAATTTTGAACTGCCATTTTTTCTGTCTGTCGAAATTTCCTAAATTTTTGAGTATAGAAAATATTTGAGCCGATCATATAGTGAAGTAGGTAAGGTGCCCGCCTACGGATCTAGAGTTCCTGGGTTCAAGCCCAGGTACCGGTGGATTTTTTCTGGATTATTTGATTTAGTCAAATAATGGGCACCACAAAAGGAAAAAACAGTTCACCCCCAAAAGATATAAGACGAGTACCAAAAACTGTTTACAACTGAATGTTCCTACTCTCATTGTGAACGAATAATATCCGTAACTGTGTTACAAAGGAAAAAGTCGTGAGCGTCTACCGACTATAATAAGCCCAGAGCCGGAGGAACCATTGTAGTTGATGTGTCGATAACAACAAACCGATCAATCAAAATATTTGAATTTGTTTAATTCCTCGAGATGAACAAATGGACTGAATACGCAAAATTTGGTACATTGTTGACAATTTGAAATTACTACATTTTTTGAAGATTTTCAAAGGATACGTTCCTTTTCAAAACTGTACTATAGCTATGGTCTTTTTTCTATACTATGAAATGGGTACGGAAGCGAATTTCTTCAAGAAGAACTCGAGGGTTCAGTCGATCCATAATTGTTGACACAAAAATCTTATTCGATTTCTATGACATTCTTTAGGTCTATGGGACCCTCATAGAAAATTTACAGGATTTCTATGGTGTTCCTTATATGACTGTCCATAGGACCTACGTATAGATAGTACGCATCTCCTGATAAGATTCAGACTGTAGAAAAATCCTATAAAAAATCCTAGATATATCTCACATACTTTTGGCCGAAAATATATCCAGATATATCCGTATATTATACATATATACACGGAGAGAAAAATTCAATAAAAATCACCAGAACAGTTCCGTAAAAATGACGGTCCAAAACGTAATGCGTGAGTGAAATGAAATTCTTTAAAAATTACGAAACGAAACGGAATTTTCACATTTCAACGCGTAAATTGTACGAACCGTTCCGTAGTTTTTCCCTTGAAGTTTCGTAAATACTATGAAGATATGATTTTCACTCGCGCATTACGTGACTTGTTCCGTAATTTTTATTGAACTTTTGTCTCCGTGTATCTCCGTAAATATACTCTTCCCGTGAGGTTATGGGAGCAGACTGCATAGGATTTCTATAAGATTTCTACAGGAAGCATATACAAAATTCTTTGTCATATAAGAAATCTTCTAGAAACTCTGTCCAAACTTGGTCCAATCCATCCCCACAGAAAAGATTCGTACTCTCCATATCATCTCTAGAAAAATCATATGGGAATTCATTTTTAACACTCTTTATGGAACATCCCATAGGATTTTTTACGCATCATTGACGGCTGATATGTCTCAGACGGGAGTTTACGATGTGATTATAGATTAATTAAATGGTAAAATGTCACCGAGGCCGTATCCTGAATTATCGTAAAGTACGGTCAACTGATTATTCAAGTTAAAACTGGTATTCCCGCGGATACTGATGCGTTAGGTGTTATCCAATGGTCCGTAAAAGTCACTTATTTCACAATTCCAAGTCATGAAAATTAATTCTTTATCAGGATTGAAGTGTCATGTAAATACTACGGGTTCCACAGAAATCATCAGTATTATGAAAGCCATTAAAGAAATGGATATCATATAAATTCATAAATTGGGAAATGAAACATTAAGAAAAATCATACACATTTGATTCTTTTTCAAATTCAATTTCTCACAATGTTTTTATTTTTCTTTTTAAGAAAAAGACCAATGTGCATCCAAAAAAAGCTTCAAGTTTCCATCCTGATGAGAATTTTTCTCGCCTTCTTCCAAATTCAAACAGCAAATTGCGATGTGCGTCGTCAAATGTGAAGATGTAGATTCGTTCACTACTTAACGTACCAACGATAAATAGCTCGTTGTCTCTCCAGATATTCCCGATAATTTCGATTTTGTTTGATCTGCTCATTTTCTTCGGTTTGTGAGTCCATGCCCATGGGGGCTCTCATTTTCGTTTTGATTTCTATTGGGCTCTCTGCGATCTCTGATTTATTTGATGAATCATTTATTTAATCATTAATTTCTTTGATATTCATTTATCTATTAATCTATTAAGTAATTAATTTTTTTTATAGCTATATACCCTATTTATATGGGAAAGGTGGAGCATAATGGGACAGTAGGGTATGATGGGACCCAAGTGCAAAATGTGACGAGACATGTCCCTCCTATGCTCCATGTTGCATTTTGGCATGCCGTCCCATTATGCCCCACAGTCCCATGTTAGAAATATTTGATATGTTTATAGCACCCCACAGATATATACATAACTCTATACTGAGTATGTCCTACATTCACCATCTTCCGCGAACATTTATGCAGATATTTCTGTGAATTTATTCTTACCATGCTGATATCCAGTGAGGGTATGCAATGTACCTTCATATCATACCCAGGGCCTCAATTGTTCATTGATGAAGGTTTGTTGATAATGCACACGACCTCTCAAGGTTCTCCTTTTTTATTGAATCCAATAAACCGTGCAGTGCCTTGTCCTCGCCAACAGAGCATTATACGGTGATCACATGGATAATTTTTTAGAATAGTCAAAATTGTTAACTTCAAGAGTATTCAAATCTTGGAAATGTTTGCGATTTTTTTTCCATTATTAATTTATGAGATCCTATAAAGTGAAAGACAATTAATCTTTGGAGATCGTTGTATGCCTTGGTAAGGAGATAGATTTGTGTGTGTGTTTCACCTGCGTCTCTCTCTCTCTCTTCTATTCTCCCACGGTAGCTGCTCTGCAGCATTTCTGTGAAAAGGAGTACTGGACACCCATCCATGCGGCTGGTGCCGACTTCCGCCATCATATTTCTAAACATAGGGTAAACTCCCAGAAACCCCTGTGCTGCGATGGCGGGCGCCTATGATGGACCTTCCCCCCCCCTTCCCCCGGCAGGTTAGATTGCCGCCCGACCTTGCGGTCTGATCTTATGGGCTTATACTGCTGACGGCAAACTCGGAATGTTCCTGGTATCAATCGGGAACCATGAGAAAATTTTTCGTAATGTGATATACTCTCCCGAGGCGAGACGCGAATGTAGGACCTAGTATCGCAGATACCCCACTCACTATACCAACGCACCGACACTCTGGGTGTGTGTGGGGATGGGTGGGTGGGTGGATGTGGGTGGGTGTGGGCGGGTGGGTGAGTGCTTGTCAAAGTAAGCAAAATGGTGGTCTAATGTATTATACAGGACCAATGACTCCTTGGTCATTATACATTTCTTCCATTCGATTCATCTATATAAGTCGTAGGAAGGTTAGGTACTTCTAGGAGGCATTTTGAACGCTTGAGGAATTTGAGGACTGTAATTTTTGAAAATTAATTATTATTAATGAGCTGCTGCAAGAATGTTCTTATGTGAATACATTTATTGGACTACGATTCGGCGTGGGCAAAAAATAAAAAAAATCGTTATTGGAATTCCCCATGCCGCAATTTTTCTGGTTACTCTGATTGAACTTTTCTCCCAGTGTTCAATGAAGATTCAGGCGTCATATTTGTACCAAAGTCCTGTGTTTTTCTATTTCCATTATTATTTCCATCCAATTGGAGAGCTCCCAAACGGAATAAATCATGACATTGCGAAAAAAATTTCTCGCTTTTACGATTCGAGGAGTAATAATTCGTGGAAAAAGGCGATACCACAGCTGTTGTTGGAAGAAAACGCGCGTGTGCATTTGATTTTTTCAGACTGCCGCACCCCTTTATCGACTTAAGGGTGCTCGGGGTATCAAAGGGTGTTAAGGTCATAGGTAGAGACTATTTCACCCAAGTGGAAATTGTGACGTTTCAACGGCCGTATCAGCTAAGATAAATCAAAGTAAATCAATCGAAATATCGTGGTAAGAATTTCATACGATCACACGCAAACAAAATATATTTAATTTTATGACAGTAAAATACTGTATTTTATCATATTTTACGATAGATTCTACTATATTCTATGTTAATCTTATAATTAAATAACTCACTAATTATTTTACATTTATTTTATTATATGGATTTTTAACATTTCTAGAAATTCCAAAATTTTCCAAATGACCCAATTTTCAAAAATGAAGAAAGAATTCAAAATAGGAAGATTCGAGAAGTTGAAAACAATCCTCTTGATGGAAATTTTACAGAAAATGCCGGATACAATTGTAAATTTTAGGTATCTGAAAAATCAAATAATATAGGTACATTAAATGTTGGAAGAGAAACTTTGTCCACACCGATAGAAAAAATCTCTGACGCCAAAAATCCATTCTCTTGAGACAAGAGAATTATTTTCGAATGCTCAAATCTGAGCGGTATTTGTGCCTCGTGCCGTCTATTATGATTCTTATGTTTTACGATAGTTAGATATAGGAGAATGAGTATGGTATATATCAGTTTATTGAATGTCTCTTTCTAAAATTATATTTTTGTTATTAATTTAAATTTTCCCTTTTTTCTGTATAAACTTAGCACATGTCGATATATGACGTATTCACCGCGTGATGTGAAGTTCGAGTAACATTTGGAACTCATTCGAACATCCTCATGTGGAGGATTTCCCACCAAATTGGAGAATTTGGCTTTTGCAAAGAAAATCTCTGGTCTCAAGAGAATGGATTCTTGGTGTCAGAGATTTTTTCTATCAGTGCAATTTTTTATTTTGATATTTTGACTTAACTCGATGGTCAAAAATCGGTCATCACAATGTTTATATGCTATAGTATACCGGTTGTGACCGTATCGTTTATTTCATTAATGTAGAGAAGGCATGTTTTGTTAGCTCTTCGCATATGTTGAAAATTTGATTAAATTATATTATGATTAACGAAATGTGAAATTTTCCACTTCAATTTGAATAAAAAAGTTGATTTAGATTGCCTTAAAAATTTGGCAACATTGAATATTTTTTTCCTTATTTTTCTACTGTTCAGGTTATTCTTGGAATTTTCAATGATAATTAAAGCAGTCAGCTTTGACATTGTAATCTACGAAAAAAAGACAATCCCACTAAGTGCAAGATAGCTTCGAATTTTTGGTTCACAAATTATTATTATTGCATGCTGTGCATATCAATATGAGCAAAGGATTTTTCGTAGTCGGTTTCTGTAACTCTTATAAATAGATGAAGTCATCCTAAAGAGCCACCTGAAAGGCTATTTTTGAACGACCGCGCCCCCGTTGATATTTGCTGTCTCCAATTTCAATCATGAAATGCACATGGATAACAAGACACTCCCAATATGTTTGAAAACTCATTTTAAGCCCGAACATTCACTCATGTACCAACCTACGATAAGAGTAACCCTGAAACTTTGACAAATCGAAAAAAAATACGCGAAATTCTATTCACCCGCAAATTTTTGCGCGTGCTGTATGCAAACGTTATTTATGTTTCTTAAACGATCATGAGAATTTCTTTATCAACGTTTTGACCATGAAGTATGGTTTCTGCTTCGGAAAAATTGTGTAAAAATTTGTATATAACAAACAAATATTCATTGTTCATTTCCATATTTACTACGCCAGGTGAAAATCACGAGATACTGGAAATTAATGTAACAAGATCCCGTGAACTTTAACTGGAATATCAAACACAGTTGAATTTAGAATCATTGTTAACTATTGGTAAACATACCTATTCTTCACATTCTCTCAATGAACAATTTTCTGATTTATCCCAAACCAAACTTGAGTGCGAAATGTTGACCGATAAAAATCAATCGGTTAAGTAATGTGTTTTTCTTAAATTTTTCAAGTTTTATCTACTCATACAATTATCAGATCGGGAGTCAGATCTTAATCGTTCTTGAATTACGTGAATGAGCGAATTATATAGAGTGTTATATTTCATATCTTTCAAACTATGGTAATCCATTGCATTTGTTGTTGACTTGTCCTGTTTATAACGATCTGCGTAGCAAGCTATACTGTAAAATAAATATATGTATATAACTTCCAAGGATGAATTTGGTATTCTGCTAATGAACTGTACCGTTCCGGCTAATAAATAATTATACAATTTCGTTGAAAATCGCGTTCAAGGAAAATATAGCTTGCTTATGTTATTAATGACACTGATCATGCCGAGCTAATTAGCATGATAGATAATTGATTATTGAATATGAACTGATGACAGTTATTGAAAATAATCTTAGTTATTTCATATTTGTTATTTTTCCGTAAAAATCCCAAGAAAGTGATAGAAACTTGAAACTCTATAATTTTCAATATTTCATGTCTGACATATACAGTTTCAATATGTTTTTTGTAAATAATTCGCAGAAACTAATCTTTTTTCTACCACGCGAATGACCACGCACCCTTAATAAATACATATGCCGATTTTGTATCCTCTAAGTATTAAGTCAGTGCGAAATGATAGACAAGCATAAGTGCATTTCGATCTTACAACAATTTTTACAGTATAACTCGGAATAGAATCGATATAGCAAAGATTTTGTAAAAAAATTTTCTGTTTAGCAAAATGCGTCTCATGAAAAAGCTCACGATAAAATAGACTGTATGTCCGTTTATTGTGGAGTTGCCATTCAAACATTGCAGTGAAGTACCGACGAACGTATCCCAGTTCACCTATTTCAAGAATCCAGGATCAGCGTATACTTCAACACCCCATAAACCTCATAAGCTTCATAAACTACTCACGCTAATAGTTATACAAATTGAAAATTCATTATCGTTCCCCACTACTTTGCCTCCCACTCACAGCTTACTCAGTCATCCCCACTTACTCGACGACACCTGCCGTTGCCGTCGTCGTCAGAGCGTGCGGACCTCGTGTCTCTGCGCCTACCATACCTGTTCTTCTATCCTGACGTACTACACAGCTCTCACGCGCGGCGTGCGCCTACATATACCGCGCTCAAGTGTCCAATCAGTGCCTCATCTTCGAATATACCTATTGAATCGACGGAACGAGTGAAGTGACGGAAGGCTTGGAAAAATCTCGAGTTCGTAATTTCAGAGTCTTCACAATCTACGGCTCCTAATTTTTTCTTATCATAATTTGACAAGTTTTTAAGAACATATCAAACCTTCGAAAAGTTCGACTTACTACAACCGTCAAGAAGGTCCAAATTAGGGCTTTAGAAATTGTCAAACTCCGTTGAAATTCTATAAACAACTTTTGTGGTCTTCAAGTATTTTGAATTCGTCAAAGTATTTATCACTTAGAAGACCATCGAAATCTGAAGCGTTTCGTCCAAGTCTGTCTTCAAATAACATCAGTTGTTGAACAGTTTCCAGAGATCCACAACTTCGGAGAACTGCAAGTCACTCAGCGCTCTTAGTTTTGAAGAAATCCTCAAATTAGCCTCTTGAAGATCGTTCAAATTATCCAAGCCTCCAAACATTTCAGCGTTCTCGAGACCTTTTAAAAGTTTCTGAAAGTCGTGAACCAAATTATATTACAGAAGATCTATCCAGAATGCTTCCTGGACCCCCAAGCCACCAATCACCCTCATCACTCAATTACAAACACCTGCAGCACCTGTCAGCAATCTCCACAATGCAATACTGACGAGAGTTGACCTTTGCCCGCTTGGTAATCATAATCTCCCGCCAACAATTATCGTCAAGTTAATCCTCATCATTACAGTCATCAAACACACCTCCCACTATCTACTTCAAAATCCGCGAGTACATAAAGCACATGATCCACACGTTCGACAACAGTGATCCATGGTGTATCAAACAATTCAGCATCACCGAAAATTATGGCAAACAAGTGAATTGGTATTTGCACAATTCTATATCTGGAATGTTTCGGTCTACAGAAAATGTGTATTATACTCATTACTCTGATCCTCATTTTTTCGTACACAAGGCCATGCTATATCGGTGTAAATCGTGACGCGTGATCCAAGGAAAATATAAGTGGAGAAACAAAACGAGAGTCAGAAGAGAACAATACTGTGATTCCATTACTCTAATGAGGATCGTGAGGAGAGGAACTGCCGTGCAGGTCGACGTGGATTGTCGGCTGTTCTCCATTGTTGTTTATTGTGTTGGTGATAGTAGACTCAAGAAGTCTATCAAGAGGAAGAGAATTCGGATTGACGAGCGATAGAGCTTGTGGAAGTTCTTCTGCAAGAGCTTCCAAAGTCGATGAGCTTGTCGTGATCGTTATGAACAACTGAAGAAATTCACCAAAAGAACTTGGAAGACGATTAGCAAATTTGTGATTGTAATTGAGAACTACGCAACTGAAGCTTCGAGTGGAGTTTGTGTAGTTTGACTTTGTAAAAAATTGTGACTGTGATAAAGAATCGAAGAAGTCTATTGGACAGAAGTATTCGTAAAGAACAAGAAGTCCTCCCGCGTTTGTTAAGTTTGTTGTTTTGATGATTGTTTGAGAGTCCATTACAGGAATTTGAATACACTACAGGGGAATATATTTATTTTTTTGTTTGTGAAAAATCGGCTGCAGAGGCATTTACTAAGCTGTGATTCTTATCGATATTTGGAGGTTATAAAAGAAATTTGGAACTTTGAAGGACTTCAATGTGCTTGTACAGTCTGCTATTGAGATGAACGTAACCGATTGAGCCATTCGATCAATCGGATGCTTGATTATAAACTGCTGATACTAGTCTTTGGGCGATTAATTATGAGCACTTCGGTTGTCAGTGTCACGGACGGAACGGAGATGGACCCCAAGGATCATTATGTTGTGGAAGGCTCTGGTGAGTTTCTGACTCAAAATCATTATGTTCATTTTATCCATTCAACTTGGTTAACTTATTCTTCTTCCTGACAATTTCTTTTCATATGTTTATATTTTAAGGTATTTCTAGCGCTTTCATTTAGGTGTTCTGGAAAAGTTAAAAAGAAATTATTTTTCGTTTTACAATATCCGTTATCGATTTCTCTATCATTGCATGTGCAATGAAAGTGAAAAATTTGGGCTCGAAATTTCACATGAATTTTGGTTTTGTTTTTTTTTTGTGTTTTTGACAAAGTAATGGGAAAGAAAGTCTTGGGATAAGTGGAGGCATCAACCTTTGAAGATTCTGAATACATTTCGGGGTCTTTTCTCCCCTCGATCGGGTGATCGTAAATGGCGTTGTTAGATGATTCGGGGGATTCGGGTAATGACAGTGGTTCCTAAGCCTGCAATTCTACCAGACCGCAAGGCAACAGAATGCTGGGAAATTATCTGCTTTACTATGGGGTTTCATTCTTGTAATTTCTGGTGGTGAGGTTGAAAACCTCAAGTTCAATTTTTGGAGGGAAATAATTTATGAAAATTAATTTTTGAATATTGAAAAGATGGTACGTGGGAATATGAGATGCTGTACGACACCTGGGATGGGGGTAAGAAAAAAAATTCCCAAAGCAAAATGGATGTCGGCTCCAAGCGACCTGCACGAATTGCGATGCATTTTTTTAGAAAAGGAGTATTCTAACGAAAAATTCGACTACTCAAGTTCTATAGCTTTCCCACTCATATCCCATATGTTACATACGTACAATTCCGTAGCGAAGTGGTAAAGGGAGATAATTGAGCGTCTCTTTGCAGTAAGTTTTTACTGAATATCTCATAATCTAAGAGAGACAGGGGCATTTATGTACATATTTTTTTGGGGAAAAAAGAAGATGGACCTAAAAGGCTTTTATACAAATATGGTTCTCTTTTAGATTCTGAGATATTCACTAAAAACTGACTGTAAGGTCAAAGTCACTTGTCTCCTTTACCATTTCTGTACTTTCTTTGAGGCCCTCACTAGTCCTTTTTATTTACATTCCTCATAATAATATCATTATCATAATATGATATTCACTATTTCATTTATTACGTAATTTTCTGCAACACGATCCACATTGATTAGTTTGCACAGTTCATTGAGAAAAATACAGACGAATAACAAAATTTTTATGTCTGGAGCGATTTTGTGACTGTATAGAGCAAATCTGATAGTTGAACTGCGATGTTCGTTTTCTACGTTTATCTGAAGATGTGAATAAATTAAGAGCAACTAATCGCTGTTTTACGACGCATCACCTCAACACCTAATGGCTTGGATATATTTCCATCACACGTGTGATAAGGCGGACAAAGCTACGTTCTAAGCGGCCTATGGGAAATGGGAGATTACGCTCATATGAAAAATTACAATTGTTGAGAATGTGTCTTCTCGGAAGCACTATCGACTTGAAAAACAAATCCATAAGAGCCTACGATAAACGTTGAATTTTCAATTTGGGTTATGTTCAAAGGATACGTATACGCCTGTCGACTGATGTGTGTGTGTCTGTGTGGGGGGGGGGGGGTGTGGGTGGCTGCCTGCATGAAACTTGGAGCCGATTCGAGTTTTTGAATTCGAATGGCTCAAAACGCGCTATAGGAAGAATCATCAAAGACACGAAAAAAAATGTAAATGAAAGTTATTCCTTACATCAAACCATACATTTTCTATCACATGTTTTTTTTGCGATTACTATAATTTAGGAGATCTGGTGCATTGAAAATGAAAAATTGACGAAAAGACATGCCATGGTTCAACTGAGATTGCCAATTTCGAGAATCATAAATTTTTATAAACAGGTAACGCATTTTTTGGGTTGCCTGATGCGTTGAATTGTAAGGGAGACGATAAGAAAATTTTGTCAAATCCAAGATGCTTTTGACGTCTTAATTTACTCGATAAAACGGAAAGTCATTGATTGCTATCATGACGTATCTAGTGATTCAGTCATACAGATATATTTTGTTTCTTGGGTAAAGTGTAGAGTTTGGGAAATTAGTATAATGTTATTTTTAAAAAATCAAACATCCCTATTTTGCTGGTAAACAATATTCACTTGAAGAAACTTTGTGTGTTCCAAATAAATATGCCTTGAGACGAAAGAAGTCATATTAAACGTAAGTTCGAATTGAGGTGACAATTAACTAGCAAATAATGCGTCGGTTAATCGATATCATCTTGAAGGAATTATGTTTCACAGGTTTTATTTGATTTATGGGTATTTATTCGCAAATGTTGTGTGTAGAAATATACTTAGCTGACAAATTTAGAGAAAAGTACATATACTTTTCCTAATTCGCTAATAACAATGTGTTTGGAGAAAAGAATCATGTTTAGCAAATTTGCTTGTGGAAATTTTTTGGAAGATTTAGAAAATTTTGAAGATTTTTGATGGTATAACCGCTTTTCACGCCCCTTAAATTTTCAAAATTATTATTTTGCACAGATTGATTAAAATGCCAAGTTTGTTATCTCCAAACAACAAAATGGTGAATTTTTTACCATGTTTTTTTCTTAATTTTAGGCTTTCATTTATTCTCAATTTGGCCATTGTTACAACTTACAAATGTGTCAAGATTCTCAAAACTTCTCTACAGTCTTCAAATTACTACCGGAAAACGGTTTGAACTACAGAAAATTTAATTTTTTCAAAGCCCTTCTAGTTTTTCAGATTTTGAATATTTTTCAGAATATTTTTCAATTTTCTGCAAATTTCCAAATTTTTCAAAATTTCTCAAAATTTACGAGTTTTTCAAAATCTCCAAATTATTCAAAATATTGTATTTTTGAAATGAGAGAAAATGGACAGAATGTTTAAATTTATCAATTTTTTGAAACTCACCTAAGTTTTTCAAGTTCTTCGAATAATTTTGTTCTCAAACCCTTGGTATACAGTTCTACGTGTTTTATTTTCTTTGAGTTTATGTTGATGTATGACACGTATTATACGAATTCCTTGATGAAAAGTCCGGGGCCAATGGCTGAGCCGATTATCCCGCGATACTAAACTCATAATTGAATGCCACCACACGCATGTTGTGCGTTGTTACAGTATTATGTCACTGTTCCGGTGATTCACTGGGATTCATCGATGTACTTTGGAATATTCCATTTGTTATTCACAATTGCACGGGACGAATCCATACAAATCATTCGCATTAAGCGTGGAAAGTAATAACTTCACCAAAGGAATCACATTATCATACTGGAACTAGCGACGCAACTCGACCATCAGTCTTTCATAATTTAGACATTACTGTTCATGAGCAGTGATTGTTTTACCAGCATTCATGAGGGAAGTAATGATCTCTTCAATGGTTTTTCCTGCTTTGAAATCAATTCAAATTTTACAGAGCCATTTTCTAGGAAATCTGAAAACTCTTGAACTTCCAGGTTGAAGAATATTCTAAAAATATTTCGCAAAGATTGAGACATTAAAAATTTCCAAACTTTTCAAGGTTTTGAAACGGTCTTGATTTTTTTCTTATGGGGCAAATTAAACCTGATTCAACATTTCGAAAAGCTACAACAAGTTTATGAAGTGCTCTTCAATCTGATCCACCCTGCTTCGGACTATCCCTTGGGAGGCCTGAAAAGACTATAATAGATTCCGTAGAGATTTTTCTCCCATTGCCCCAACACCTGATTTGGGGCAATTGTATCCCGTTTTAGCACTTGTTAGGATTCCGAAGGGTTGAGAGAAAAACTGCCGAGGCCTATTAAATCCTACACCACACATTTCTAACCAAACCCTGGCGAGGCCTCAGCAGTTCATTCCCCGAAGGTCTCTTCCGGCCCCCGTGCCCTGCTGGACCCATCGATCAATTGGCTACCGTTTTAGCCATGCAAAATGTTAGCATTCAATGTTTCTTAACTTCACGCGGACTATTAATGGAATAGAATGGTGCTTCAATAGCCGCTTTTCCTCAATTGATATTTGTGGTAATCAATATATAGCTTACTTCATAAATTATAAATTCTAGAATTGATGAACAAGTACATAACATTGCATGGCATATTGAAACATGATGAATTCGGAATATTTAATTTATATTTAAATTGACAGTAATTTCAAAAGACGGTATAGTTGGGGGAATATTTTCAATTCGCTCGATCCCTTCACGAACTAAAAAATTGGTCACATACGAGCACACACGAATATTGTATCCGAGCTTAGGTGTAGTGGCTAGAGTATGGGCCTACTACGTCCGAAGTTCGCGCCCGGCCGCCGGAGAATGTTTCTTCAAAAATATTTTCTCTTGGTTTTCGATCGAAGCCGGACCGTTCCGTGTGTGCTATCGGCGGTACCCATAAAACGAGACCGCACGGCCGGGCGGGAACCTAACCCGGCGCAAGGGGGGGGGGCGTTCCATCATAGGCGCCCCTCATCGTAGAATAGATGGATCAAGTAGATTTTCGATTTTTGACACTTTTCATTTTCGGGATTGTTACAATAACTTCCCTAGATCGGGAAGTTAAAAATTTTAATAAAAAATGAAAATTGGAACAAAAACATTAAATACATAAAAGATTTATGGAATCCAGAAAACCGTCTTGTGTCACGTTCATGCAATATTTATCCTGCGCAAATCCTGAACCAATCCCTTGAATTAATTACTCCCCTTTCCCCTCATAATTTCTGAATTTCCGACTCTAAGATGGTCGAAAGCCCATAATCTCTGCAAATTCGCAACTCGCGATACGTCACGTTATCAGTCACGAATAGCACCTCCGGCCCGTTTTATCAAGATTATCTAAGTACTCGGGTAATAAACTGTTTAATGATGAGGACCATGATTTATGACACAATTGTCGTGAAAAAAGGCGTAATTATGTGTTGAGAGGTGCAATTATACATGGTGCCAATTAATCACAAAAAAAGAGCAAGGTTGCATATCTTTGAGACCCGAAAGAAAGTTTCGGGTTTCAAACCGAGGCATATATTATATATTATACCTACCATACCTATTATATATTATTTATATTATCTCCGCTATTTTCAATACTCTCACCATTCATGATTCTCACAGGATGTATAGTATGTACAATATTTACGACTTGTTTACGCCATTCACCTTCTTCTCTATTTTGCACCAAATACTAACCAAACATAGAGAGACTGAGAGCTCGACCGGAGCATCTACTTAACTTGAATACATACGTATTGGAATTAGGTGCAAACTCGATTCATTTCAAGTCTATTCTATCGCTTGGAGTTGAGGATGACTTGGTAACTTGATTCAAGGTCGTGGTCCACTTGGCTCAAGTCGACACGAATTAGTTCAAGGCAATCTCTACTTGATTCATGTTCAACTCTATTTTATTTGAATAGATGTATACTTAATTTTTAAAGTGGACCTCCACTGGACTTAAATGGACTTGATTTAATGTCACGTTCTACTTAAGTCCAGTCGCAGCTCTACTTATTAACGCTATTTTTGTAAAACACACTATTTTTGGTTCGAAATGTGCCATTCCACGAATTGATCGACCCTATCCGTCCTACTTGCATTGAGTTGGAGAAGTTTTTGTATCGAAAATGAGATCTACTGGAATTGAGTTACATGAAATTTATCAACAAATAGTCAAGAGTTTTTTTCTGTTCTATGCAAAAGAACCGTAAGAGCGTAAATTTTCTTCGTTCGTGAATTATGGAAACAATAATTTTTACCTGTCACGTTCAGAATATTGCAGACGTCACGGAGACATTGGGCCAGGCTTTGTGACGCTGTTTAACGGGAAAAGATAATTGATTATTGGTGACACCGGATTATTCTCAGTCAGAAATGTTTTTGTTGCCAGGTGCATTGAACAGGGAATAATTACTGATAATTACTGCCTTCTGATTGATGGTCGACTTCCGGATGTCGAGAGTCAATGATGAATTGAGAAAAAAGGTGAGATTGCCCGATTGGAAAGAACCGTTGATCATTATTTTTTTTAATTGGGGAAACTTCAATAGGAAATGATTGGGAATTAACACAACAGTTCATTAGGTTTTCGTAGGACTTTGAGCAGGTTGGTAGCATTTGAAAATTTGTAATAGTATTAATTTTATTCTAATTTACGAAAATTATATGTTAAACTTCGGAATATTACAGAAATTGTGGATGTAATTTTGAGAAGAATTGAGACATTCAAGAAATGAAAAAATTTAATAAAAAGGATGCGGCGTTGAACAGTGAAAACTCGAGAATTGTTATCAGGCAGCCAAAAAAATCTCGTCATTTGCACCGAATACACGATTAATGATAATGATCACCTCGGTGATTACCGGAGACTTTCGATTTCGTTCAATGCAATCAAAAGACCGGAACGCGAGTGTTTCTCGCCATTCGCAAGTGTTCAAGTTCAAGGCCGTTACGCTCCACGGTGCGTCCGTAAATTTCTCACGGTCACTTCCGCTTCCAGTTTCTATTCGCTGATCCATTCTTCAGAATGTATTAGACGTTTTCGAAAAATAGGAATGAAAAATTGAGACTTTCCGTAGGAAGGAACGATGTTTAAGTTCTCACTCACAAAATGGGAACATAAGGGTTCCTGAAAAATTACAGAACCATCGCGTAAAAATTGTTCAAGTGTGCCTAAAAGAATTGCGCTCTACGACACAATATGTCATGATGAATTTTGAAATTTCCACAAAAATTTGGTAACTTTGACAGATTTCTTCTCCTCCGAAGTTGAAAATTACCAAATCGTTCTACATTTTTAACGCAAAATTCTATAAAATATAATGATAATTGCATTTCACTCGCGCATTACGTGACTAGTTCCGTAATTTTTGTTCAACTTTTCACTGCGTACAAAAAAAAATTTTTTTTCTCTTCTGTATTGCAATAACAATTTTTTTTAAAGAATGCCATTGCGTCCTTAATCCACGTTTCCTGCATTATGGAGCCGTAAATTTCCTGATGCAGTCCAACCTGACGAAATACCAAACAATGCAATGGAAAATATTCCGAGTTATCTCAGAATGAAAACAAAGCTGAAGAATTTTTCGTGCTGCATAATTTTTTTTCACGTCTTCAAACTGCGGAAAAACATTGTTTAACATTTTAGACTGATTAATTTACCATGCATGAAGTCATTCGCGTAATTTATGCGTCTCGCGTACGCGATTGAGAGTAAATAAGCAGTTGCGCGGGTTAGGATCGCATTTCAAGTATATATTTCGACTCAAATGAATTTTTTTTAATATAATCAATATTTTTCAAGTGAATGAAAGAACCGAAGAAGCTGGCAATTTCAATTATTTCTAACTTGCCGAAAACTTTAACGAAATTCCAGCAAACAATCAATTTTTCAGCAATTTTATAATATACATGAATTAGAATAAAAAAACTAAAACATTGAAGAAAATTGAGGAATTGAAAGAATCTAAAAAAAATAGAAATTTTACGAACCTTCAAAACATTGAGAATAAAAAATATGTGAAATCTAAAAATTTTGAAAAGGTGAAAAATTAAAAAAATTTCAAAAACATAAAAAAAGGAAGATTCAGAATTTTAGCATAGTTAAATATTCCATTTTGAGGGAAGAAATTTTGAAGCTTTGGAAAAATCAAAAGGTCTCTCCGGTATTTAGAATTTTTCTAAAGCGTGCGGAACCAGTTCTAATGATCGTACGATAGCACCATTAAAGGTCGGGGGAATGCGATCGCTTCGACACCCTTGGGAGAATCACTAGAATCGATACTAACGAGATATCCTCAATCGAAAACGGAAAGACGGCCTCGATACCTCTTTCTCACTTCCCATAGTATATTGTCGCTGATCCCAATCACGTTTGAATGAATGGGCCGTGAACTTTTTAACAAAACGGAATTGACATTGAAAGATTTGTGCAAGATTTCTACGATTATGCAACGAGTGATTGATAGTTTGTCAATGAATTCATTAGGTTCAGCTTCGTTCTAAATACGAGGAAGAAGGGTTGTTGATCAAACTGTATGGAATTAAGAGGAGACACTACTAAGTCTGAAACACTCTCCAGTTTGAGAAGAACCGATCTGAAAACATTCTTCATGCCTGCCTAGAAGAGCTATCTTTTGACTCATCTATTCCGTATTATCTGTGGAAACAGTCTTCATTGACAATGGACATTACAGTCTTCAATATTTTTTTATTGCAGTTTTGAAATTTTCAAAACGTCAGGATTGTCTCAAATTTTGAATTTGCATGACCATGAATACATACGAAATTTACAAAAAGACTTTTTAAACAGTTTTGGAAATCTGACGCAAAAAAAGAAAATTATTCATTTTGTTAAACTTCATTAGATTTTAGAGATTTGAACAACCCGGGAAACCTCCATTTTTACTTGACCTGGATAATTCACATGGTTTTTCCTGTGTTTTTCCGCCAATCTTCCTCAAAATCTCTATTACTTCCATTCCCTCACGTCACATGACCTAGAGACGGAGCCGTCATCAATGGATGTGCCGTTTCCGCGAGGGCATCACGAAAATTGCTCTGTTCCTGATGGCATCACCACCACTATCACGAAATATTGTGAATGTTGGACTAGCTTAAACTCGACATACATATACAGGGTGTTTCAAAATATCTTTAAATACTTGGGTTGTTAATTGGGTTGTTAATTGATCTAACTATTTAAATTACATGAACCTAATTTTTTAACTAAATTTTTTTTTGCTAAGAAACTTCTTAAACGCAATGTCGGCGAACCAGCCGTTCCAGACCCGCCGGTACACAGGTATGGGCGCTACCATTTTGATTCCATTCTCCCTCCTTTTCGTACAATATGGCGTCGCCCGCATCTGTCCATCAACTCCTGTTTTCCAATTCGTTTTGCTTAAAAAGCCACGAAGTAAAATTTGACTCACATTTAATAGAACAGATTTTGGAATAACCTGTACATAACTGTATGTATTCACGAGCTAGGAAAACGTCACAGGAGCTTAGGTAATGTCGCAATGATAATCACGCGTCCCTGTGATTTATTTGAGATTGCTATCTATTTGTATTTCTATCAAAAAACGTATAAAAGAGGTGATAAATGAGTTCCGGGATTCTGTTGACTAACGTTTCAATCAGGAACTCACTCGAGGAAAATGGAGTCCCTGAATTTCGCAAAAAAATCATTGTCTTGACATCTTTTTCCGGAAAAGGTTATCAGCTAATTATATCGTGGAAAATCGTCTGTGCGAGGGGATCATGCAGTTCATCTCACCTCGTAAATAATAATTAATTAGTAGTGTTACATGATGGAAAAATAAATAAGCGGATGTGGAAAAGGTTGATAAATGGGGCGGGCAGTTTATTAAAATCGAATAGACAGAAGGAAATACAGTGTTTAGGTTGGTATAAGCCAACGAACCAATTTGAAGGCAATTTGAATTTGTCCAAATTGAAATGTATCAAACAATCAATTTATCAGTCATTAAGAGTCTAAATTCGATTACACGCGAGGCATTATTTTGAAAAAAAAAATAGTGAGTTTAATGAGTGTGATCACGTAGATCACTATCGACCCTTAGCTGGACCCATGGTGAGGGCGACGTTAGCAGATTATGCGCATTACGGGAGTGGAAAGGAGACTAACAGCAACACGGCGGCTCGGATGTTGAATCCACAATACTTCCTTAGTGGTGCAAATTAGAATGAAACGTCTGTGACATAAAAGTTGTACCTTATCAGGAGGAACGATTTTTGTCCAATGATCCCCCCGCTGGCTCGAGCCGTATCGGAAATTGAGTGTTATCAATAATTGAAATTGGTAATGACAATATATATACTTGACTGATTCCATCTAAAATTTAATCATCTAAGTTGCATAAAGATACTTCGGAACACACGTATACACACACACACGCACGCACACACACATCCATCCAATGGAGATTGGTCGAGAATCATTTCATAGACGACTTAGCAAAACTGCAAGAAGTTGCTGAAGTCAGGAAGTGGCAAGTTATTTTGTCATTGCCTAAAAGTACCTGTACTCTGGTAATGATGGCAGAAAATCTCGGGAAATTTTGCTTTAAAATGCAGATTATATATTTGCATTTAAAGATTGACGCAAATCATCTGCTGCATCAGAAGCACTCGAATCATCACAATCGCATAATTTAGATTCCGTTATGTAAATCCTGATCATAAATTGGAACGTATCAAGATAAAGAATTGTGAATAATCGGAACTTACCGAGATTTGCTGTTTTCAGGAAAATTGTAGACTGAAAACATTTCCGCTCGGACAGTTTTTTCTTGAAAACAAAATTCGCCTGGAAAACTTTTTCCCTTAAACAATTTGGTTGGAACAATTTTTGCCGAAAACCTTTTCCCTCGACAAAAATTTTATATTCAACAATTATTCTCCTGGAAAATTCGTTGTAAGTCCATTTTACAGTTTCGAGTCGCACTTTGCCTGCTGTCAATATGTTAACGTTCTAACGATGTTCTTTGATGTACTTCGCTAAAAAAACTAAAATGTTTACTTCAATTTTTATAACATTAAGTAAAAATTGAACATTGTAGACATGCTGAACACTATCCGTTGTCAAAATTCCACGAATATTCCAATTATGTCAATTAGATTTTTATCTTCAATTCATAAGATTTTGGGAATCACAAGTTTTTCTAGTATTTCACTTTTAGAAGTATTTCATTTTTAATTTTGAAAATCATTAAAATACTGTGGTCTCTCCACGCTTAGTTCTTCAAGTATAACAACAGTTTTCTGTGGCAAGCGTCCCAGAATTTCGGGTAAAATTAATATCATAGTTTGCAGGTAATGTAATTTCATGCTACCCTTGCTCTCGCGTAAACATAAAATGGTCGAGAATAAACATTATTATTTACGGAAATTTATCGTTTGTGTAATACATCAAAATAGTTAAAACGATGACTTTCCATTAAGACCCATCATTACTATATGGATAAATTATGACCTTGGACAAGAATAACAATTGTTATGGCTGTAAAAAGGAGTTTTTTTCAAGAGTTATGGCACATTTTGTGAACACTTCCGAATGGGAAATATGCGATTGCATAACAGAATCATCTATCGGAAACAATTTTAAAAATGCGAAGAATTTGGAACATACTTCCAAACATTGCAAATATTATAAAAATGTCAAAAATTGAAAAATACCATTTTCACCAATTTAAATAATATGCGAAAAATTTTATAAAGCCAAATCTACAAAAATAAAAAACTAAACATAAATCCTGAAAAAAATCGTATCGAACTTTTTACACTTTCCATAAGTTTCAAGATGCCAATAATTTCGGAAAAGGGTATTTGTACATTTTTTTTATTAATAAAATTCGTAAAATTTCGTAAGTTTTGGATTATTCGAAAATCATGATAGTTTTCAATAAATTGAAAACCATTGAAATTGCTAATACTAAATTAGTACTAACACTTCGGATAGGTAGTGTATTATTCATAATCAAACGCATTAGTAGGGAACATCTTGGAATGATGGGCATAACACATCGGGAAGTTTTTCTGAGTCCTCAATAGGAAAGGGGAGGGAGGTGGGCGGGCACACACTCTTTCGCCTCTCTAGTTATTGCACATTTTTTTCATTCTTTGCACTCTGCATCTGTTGATTTTCGAAGGGAACAACATTGCGTAATGGCGTCATTCGATGAAGTTTCTTTGTAAAAATTTCCGCACAATCCAATTTTCAGCCTCCGCTCTCTTTCTCCATCCCTACCACTAGGAGAAAGTAAATACTTGAGCTCTTGTCTAAATGATATGTTGAAGTTAATTAGCCGCACGTAACAATTGTCATCGAGTCAAAGAGGACTTTTTGAGGTTGAATAGTCAGATGTGACCGACCAAGGGTGTTATTTGGAAATTTGCAAAGGCGTGAACGCACGTCACGTGCCTGGTTCACTTTCACTGATGAACCGTCATCACGCGCGTACCCATTTTTTCGGCTTATATCGCTTTAACGACAACATGAATTGATGTAAACCGTTAATTTCTATTTTATTCTAAAAAGATGAAAAAACTCAATTCGATTGTATGAAATTTCTCGTAATCGTTTTGAACTACCTATTTGATTTCATTTTTTGTCAAGGTTCTTCGCAATACATTTTGAAATTTTTCCACATTCTGTAGAAGATTTTTTAAGGTTCCAATTTTTCCTTAATACTAAAAAAATTGATTTTTTGGCTCCCTTTTAATCGACTCGCTTATAATATAGATCATTATTAACCCTTCAGTGGTCGCAGGGTGAGCGCAAGGTCGAAAGACAAATGCGCGTACGGGAGTAGGAGCGAGACGCCAAGAGCATTGCGAACGCTCGCAAGTTGAATTCACGATACCTCCTTAATTGTAGTAATTAGAACAAAACGCGTTTGACATAAAATGTGTATTTTTGCATGAGGAACAACTTCAGTCATTACGATTCTTGCGCTATTTCTAACCGTTCCGACAATATGGGGTTATAAGTAATATCGCAGCGCGTTCATCCCAAGTCTACTCACCTTTGAGTTATAAGTGTCATTCGTTGCTGAAAAAACAGAAAGAAAAAGATTCGATTCGAAAATCGTGAAATGAATAAATAATTAATATTTCTGTTCGAACCCGCCTGAAAATCAGAGATTTCCTTTCGTGACTCTTCATAAAAATCTGCTGTTAGGCAAAAATCTCGAGAATTCTTGAGCCGGTACATAGACACGACGCATTGCTAATTAATTAAGTGCGTTACGTCAGTGGTGTACCAAGAGGGAGTTTAATCGGTGGCACATGATCATAGTAGTTCCTATACTGTTATCATCTTGCATACTAACTCTTGCGTTCCGCTCCCTGTATTTGAAAAAAATTGGAAACACTGAATTCTTCCAAACAAATAACGTGGAAAAATTTTAAGAAAAGATTGGACTTAGTCTACATCATTTAATTAATATTATGTAATGACTATTTGTTGACAATATGGGTGCGTTGCGAATACATGATGGATAATGATTAAAAGAAAGTCGTGGAGCGTTTGGTCTTAGGTCTCCGAAAATTTTACATTGGTTTGGTGAAAAATTATGGGACAAAAAGGGTCCAACGGGATCAGGATAGGTCTGATGGGACAGTCCGCAAAGCATTTTACCCCTTGTCCCATAATTCCCCATCCCCCCTTAATTGTTGCAGAAATAAATTGAAAATAAAAAACCAGGAATAAGGACCTATCTTTCATTCAGAAAATTCCGAGGAAATTAATAACACATGATTCGTTCCCTAAAAACACACTATTGACTTTCGATTTTTCCGCCTCATTTATTTACCAATCTTGAATGATTCAAAAAAAAAAGAAGAAAATGCTAACCTCGTATATATTAAAAATGATTAGCGATTCTTCTAATGAAAAAGAATCTTGAGATGATTGAACCACCTTAATTGAGGAAGTAAGTAATAATGCGTGGCAGTTGGAAATTCATCCGTAAATTCTACCTTCAGGGTTCTGCCTCGTCATTAACAATTTGTATTTCTCCTTTTCACCTTTTGTTATTTCGCGATAACGTATCGTATTTAACCATTCCCCGGTTCGTTATCAGTCGTTGAGAGTGCGTGTGTGTTTTGGTGGTAATGAAACTATGATCAGATAGTAAAGTAAAACTGGAAAGAAAAATGAAAGAAACTGAAAATCAAGTGTCCCAAAATACCATTGGGACACGCGAACATTTATTTCTTGTGCTAAAATTTGTTTCTAACACACACACAGACACACGCATACCTTTGATCTGAATGAGTAATGTTTTCAGTGATAATAAACACTCTTTTGCTGCTGTATTTCAAAGTTAGTGAATGAAAAAAAATTCGAAGTGTTCGATATAGCTCAGCAATTGATTATTCTTATCAACAAATAATGGCCAATAATGTCGCGTGAAACACAAAGATTTAAACACATCGAATGGAGATTAAACTTTTGCCTCCCGCAGCGCGATAAACCAGTCAACAAGACAACAACTTGCTCCTTAATGATTTACGATAAACAAATTGATTGATTATGAAATCAATTCATTCGATGACAGTATGGAGGCATGGAAAATTTCCAGTAATTACATGAACCGGATAAAACCATTTTTCAATGACCTTTGTCACGTATCGTCAAATTGACGCCAGAGGGATAATAATAATACTTATTATCATAAATATTTGGAGAAGATGAAAGAAGCAGCATACACTTTTTATTTAGATTTTTACATGAATGGAAGCGATATTAACTAGGTCTTTATTGGGAGATTATTTTTTTGAGAAGTTTCATTTTCCGCAGAATTTCGAAATAAATTATGAAATATTTCATCACCAAATATGGAATTTTTAAAACGGATTCTCTTTAAAATCGTTACTCATTTATTCCTTAAGGGGGGAATAATTAAAGAATAATTGATATCAATTAATTATTAATTAAATATAATAAATTATATAAATTATTTTATTACCTTGTTATATATGTATCATTACATAATGATATAAATCATATAAATTATATTAAATATAGGACAGAATAAAAATAAACAAAAAAAAAATCATAAAAAAAAAAATTGCGTAATTGTGTGACGATAAAACGGAAGTTAAAAATTTTGGTCTATATCGTGCAATCAATATCGAACGATGGATGGTGATGGAGCTACCTTAATGTTTCAAACATCATTTACGTCTGATATCGGAGCGATAATCGAGCGATATCCGTGGTCAATTTGAATGTTTGAGCAGTGCAAGATCTTCGTGTTTACACACTTGATTACGTTAGACCAAAAATGCCCAGTCATTTCCGTTCGAGTGTGACGGGAGTTCCCGTAGAAATTGAACATTCATAAGCATAAAAAATGAGGAAACTTGATTGTTTCAGATTGTAGATAGCGTTGAGAAAAACAGATTTGTCTCAAAAGATTTTGATGATGAAGTGATTGAGTTGTGTGTATATGTGTGTCAAATAATGCCATCTATTTATTTTCGGGCTTTAGACGTTTGTTTACCCCTTTATGTAGCAATTAAAGTTTGTCGACATGATCTATGCTCGTGTTGCGTTTTCATCACCAGGTTCAGCAAAACCCTGACGTATCCACCCTCACTGATGACGCAACATCAATCTAATTACGTCGTCGCATATGAGCGTCACAGCGGCCCGTCCTCTCAGATTATTTTTACTTTGACACAGTGAAAACATCGTCTGAACACGCTCAAAGCTTGGCAGAGCTTTTGTGTTGCGCCTCGAACTCTCGGCAAATAAAAATACATTGACATTTACCATTTGGCCTTTTTCCGCAGATTCTACCTTTCTATCTTGTCATAGCAAACATGAAAATTTCCTGTCTGAACTTAGTTTTTCAAAGGCTTCCTGGAAACGTAAAAAATCTCCTTGATAAAGCCCCCTAATTGTTTTCAATGAACGGTACTATTAACTATTTCTTGTGAACAATTTTATTCAAGATAAGAGAAGATTTTGGATTCCCGATTTTTTTGAAAATTATTTTTCAAATTTTGGGAAAATTAGGATACTTTTTTCTGGCCTATAAACTATTAGAGTTGTTAATAACAATCCAATGCATCATTTTCGAGAGTCGAAAGTATTTGTATCCCAAATTTGTGCACCGAATAATTATCACTTAGATCATTTCGCGAATGGACGATCGCGAATCTGAAATGGTTCGCTACATTTAGGGGAGAGCACAATAGGATGGGGGCATTTCCATGCAGGATGGGGCGGGGCAGTGTATTCCATATCCTCGTTTGAGCACGCGTCCCGTAATGCCACACTCTTCCCTAGTGTTAGGAATGTACGGAAATATAATATGTATTGCCGTGGCAATAATATTCGGGGTATATCACAGGAAAAATATATTGATGCCGAAAGTATCAGCCCAACATTAATTTTCTAACCGGAAACCGCAGTTTTTAGGCTGAGATAAGTTTTTCTCCCAGCCCAGATAACAGATCTCCGGGAATATCGGTCAGTAAAAAAAGTATACGAGTGGTTCATGGAACGAGTCCTTGACGCAGCCTTGCGCATGTGGAGAGCTCTCTTAACGCTTTTTTCTCTGAGTTAACAAAAAAATAGTTCCTAGAAGTATATTTTGTGCTGAATATTTCCGGAAAAAAAATAAGTTTTTAAATTTTGCAAATAAATCAAATACGTATTTGATATCGATGATTGTACTCAAAATTCGTATTTTTTTCTTCGTTTTTCAATAGAAGTATTTTTGAATACTTCAACGTTTTCGAACATGTCTCATCGTGTTCTACGCATAATAATTTTTTTTCAAGTCTTAGAACAAGAAAATATCTTGTAAAATCAATCAGTGAAAAAAAGCACTACATCATGAACTTTTAGAATTCTCGTATTTTGTGTATAATTCTTAGAAGTATTGGCCCATTGCCACGGCCATCTGCGTCAAGTCTCCAAGTTCGTGACCTTAGCTAAAATTCTGTTCTAAAGTCGCTAAATTGTGTAAATACGCAGCGGGGAGGTAACAAACTATGGCTCGTCAATGTATTGTTGCGCGTGGCAGTTCAACATTCCTTGCAATCTTGGCGTTAATTGTCTACGGAGGAGGCCACACGTGTTTCACTCGAGTTACAACTGAGTCATGATTATGAGGATTACCATGTTTTGAATATTTACCCGCAAATCGAGTGTACGCGTGACCTTCCCACAGACATCTGATTCACAGAATCATTTCATTTGAACATAGACACAACGTGTTGTGGTGAGAGATCAGATGCACGCGGAACTTCTCTGAGACATTTTTTTTCGCAGTTCAAATTGGGGCTAGATGGACCGAGGTAATGATAATATTATAACTCGTGCCAAAAAAGGATGGTCTGGGTTACATACTCCCAGTCTCCGTAATTTAGCTTTGATTCAATTCCCACCACACAAACCTAAGACCATTCTTTTCTGGCACGAGTTCTATATAGTAAAAAGGAGCCTTAAGAAAATATCGATGTATATCGGAATTATCGAAATGCATGAGAGCGAAACCGAGGCGACACCAGTGCGTGCGGTGAAAAAAGGAAGCACGCGGAGCCCAAGTCGTATGCATAAACTGCGCGTGTTATCGTACATTTTGTCATGAATACATGAACTGCGGTCTAGGAAGGAGGGGGGGGGGGCAATGGCCAAACCCCGCTGGAAGTCAGATTTGAGTTTTTTTTTCTAATTCAAATTCACTGGCTTAGTCTCATCACCGAATAGGAGTCTCGTAAAAGAAATGACGACACAATTAGAGGTTTTCCACGGGATCCCGCAAATTCCAAGCAGAGGATACGCTTAGGAAAAATGCTATCTAGTTGGGGATAAGCATAAAACCAATAAATAAAAAAAAAAAGAATTAAACAAAACTCAATTTTCGAAATGATGTAATTTCACCACTCTAACCGCGATTGGAGCCCCAGAGTCTAAATGATGCATTTTGTACTTGTACCAATTTAGCTGTCGCAATAATGGGATTTTCATAACTTCTCAATAAGAGAAGTTAGAGTTTTGCTCCCGAAAATAAAAGTTCGCTCTATTCAACACTTTAAATAATTGCGAATTCGGGATATTTAAATTTTGACATTTTTTCAATGGAGGTAGAAATGATTCCGTCATGTAATTAGTAACATGCTGTCACAATCACACCACGTTGCTTTTTCATTGAGTGGCTTCATTTGGAGAAATCCCATAATCTAAGGGAGATAGTGAAATCTCAAGAAAACATTTTTTGTAGAGCATATGACATGTACCAAAACACGTTTTTGACAAATTTCCTCTATCTCCATTGGATAAGAAAATGTTTGCTAGTAAAGTCACGATACGGAAATATCGCGGGGATAAAATGCACACCGAATAATTCTTCACGTAATCGAAAATCTCGAATTATGTAGAATGACATTTCGTTGAAGAAAAAAACTTAGTGCCTGACAGATTTGATTATAATTATACAAAAAATATTGATCTGAAAAGTATTATCTCTAATTGTTAAGATTGGGTATCGTTTCTTGCGCGGATAACTGTCGTCCTTGTACCACTTGGGAATCCTCAATTTTTCCCTTTACCACGAACAAAGGAAATATTAATTAATAAACGGATTAATGGCGGCCGGCTAAACTGACCTGGTTCTTGATGCTTTGTCATCCAAATCCGTTTTGTTCTGAATCCACTTGGAATTGGCCTCCGAAGCCATTGATGATTGCGTACGTGACTCAGCGGCTACAGGACACGTGCGTAATTATACAATTTTAAGTATGAGTCCAGGGATGAGATTAAGCAAATATCAGTATTGTGAAAAATGTGTAACAACGCACGTACAGCTTATCGCTCACATCGTCCGGAGTCTTACGAAATTGTTATGAATGTCGCAGGTGAAATCTTAAGGACACTTGTCATCAAATTCTAAGAAGGAACATTCATGAATGATATATTTTGCTGGAGATTGGATGTCGTGGTTGCCTGGAGTACAGTCTTGCTCAATCCAGAAGACAAAGTTGGGAATCTTCGAAAATTGGGAGCTTTTAAATTAACATAGCAGAATATTGGACAAAATTCTGGAAAATTAGATGAAAATTTGGAAGGCGATTTTCATTGCGGTCTTTCCGCTTGAGAATCAGCAGTGGGCCTTGAAAAGGTGCTTAAGATGACGGTGCACTACCGAAACATGCACATAAACCAAATTTTGTAAACTTTGTAATCGTTCCATTATTATACTGTCTAATTTTGATTGATTTGGTTGATACTCATATAATATATCTTGAGTTTTGAGAACACAGTGGACGTCCTAAACGGTTACTATCTTGGTCTATCTGCCTTCTTCAACCAACTATTTAATTTATTGATTCACCGGATTGTAATCTTGAACCAAGTCGCATCAGACATCTACCCTTCTCCAATTATTTTCAATAATGTGTATAGCTTTCATTAAAAACTTATGGGAACTGATGGGCACTCATGAGGATCTTCGCGATTTATCATTTCCATCCATTCTTGGCCAAGATATTCCGAAACGATGCAATTGGTTATTATTAGACATCCCAATAGTTTATATGATATAGAAATATGGAGGAAAAATAGAGAAAATTACAAATATTCTGGAAATTTGCAAAAAAATTCGAAAATTCCAAAAAAATCAGAGTGTTAAGAACAATTGGAATGAAATTGATTGAGATATCAATGGCTTCAACAACTTCATTCGTTCGTGAGAAACCAGGAGATTGAACCGATCTGTCTCAACGTGATAGAGGATTAGTAGGAAATTATCAAACGTCTTCATTCAGTTGAAAGCATTCAATGATTAGACTACGTGCACAAGTTGCTGCCTACACTGTCATAGGGTCAGACCTCGACCCAATGCTGCATCATGAGGGTTCCCCCGTCGTTCTCTCCATGACCCCGTGGGCGTCAAATTCACTTCGTCGCATCGGGAATGTTCAACAAAACAAAACTCAGAAAACAGGCGTCAGTTGCTCATCTGAACTGAGATTAAAAACACCGACGGCGGTACTTGTTCACGGCACGAAGATAAATCTTAGATTGAAACAGATTCGGCAGTGAACTTATAGACGTTCATTTGCCTACGGAAGCATAAACTGCAGTTTATCATATACGTCAGTTCCAGATCAGAGTCTGCCAATTTGAATAGGTACTTCAATGGTGTTCCAATCAACTGCTCATAATTCGGCTAAATGATAAGGATTTCAAATTTGTGTCACTGCTGCTGAATATTGGATAAATAATTGTAGTTTTTTCTACATACTACGTGAAAAAAAGAACAAATACACATCTCTGGCTTTTAATTAAGTTCGAATTCTACAAATTCCAACGTTTCTAAAGTGACTGGACAAAAAAAAAATCTGAATTCAAATTCAATCTTAAAACTGGGCCATCTTGATTTCAATTTAAGACTTGTGTTCTCGCACTATAGTGTTGATGAAATAGCTGCAAAAAAAATAAGTGAAAAGAAACTACATCAGTAGTTCTCGTTCTTGAAAATGTGCAGGTGAAAGGCAGAATTGCCGAGATCATTCATAGTCAATTCAGCATGGGCCATAAATCGGGTGAGTGCTATGTTTCCCTTGACCTCGTGTATAATATTACGACAAATTGTCGGCATATTGTTGATTAGTGGTACTTTCTGAGGCCAAAGCAACGTCAATGCACTGATTATCTCCGATGAAATGTCCCATTTCTTAGCGCTATCGTGAATGACGCGAAGGTCTGGGTTCTTCCCACATAGTTAAAAATGCAGTTATTATCTTGAATGTTATTGGTGGGAGGAGTGTAGAGATTAATGCTCAGCATTCTTGTTGCAATTCCAAACATGTTTTTTTTTCATTTACACTTCGATCCGACGTAGGATACCATCTTCCATGACCACTGCCAATGATACCAATGCAAACCGACTTTATCGAAAACTGTACACCATTTATACGGTCCAACCTAACGAACACAACGGCCAATGGACACTATATTCCACTCTAAATGCTGTAATTGAAGGAAAAACATGGAAATTCCGAACATGCACGGCCATTTCGTTTACGAAACCCCCGTCTGAATCAGTGCCTGGAAAACTCCATACTAGTATAACGGAAGGGGATTCCCCATACGGGGGTTTTCCCATACTGCTCTAAACCCTGTTCCATCAGCTTTAGCATATTTCCGACGACCTGTAGCATACATAGCACATATTCCAGGATTTTTACTTTAAGTGGAACATAATTTTGGAACTACGCCCTTTGGCTCCTCCTTCTATCTCTTCTTGTTTTTTCATGTCGGAGATTCCTGTGACCTGACTTTGCTCGATCAAATTGCTGGAGCCAATGGGAGTATCTGAAACATTCGAACGAATATGTCTCTTTCAAGTGAGACTCCGAGAGAAACGGTTTCGTAAGTTCTTATCAAAGCCGATAACGATCGTCAATCGATTCATCAGACGCACCGGAATGAAAGTTCTTCTGCGTTTGATAAACTAGCTCACCATTATAGGCTACTGAGTCTTGACAGGGAGCTGATCAATAACGATGGTGCAATTGTGGAAGACAGAATGCATTTGGAAAAAAATAGAAATTTGATTTATCGTCAACGTTACTTAAATAATAATGGTTTTTTATCTTTAACGCCTTCGATCCATTATGGATGTGTGGGCTTGTGGACCATACGCTACACCGCATTCGCATGATAAGACACAGGAAACCACTGAAAACTTATGTCGGTATAGGCAGCTACTCTATGAGCAACCTCCCGCTCATCAGGCGCATTCCGAAAAAAATCTCACCCTATCGGGGATTTGAACTTAGGAACCCAAGTGCCAGCGCTAAGGCTGTACGCTTACTCGGCTATTCTGTCGGTTAAATAATAATAATTGAATTTGATTGAAGTGTAGTAGATTAGATTCGCGCTTCATCTTGAGCAAGTTCAAACGTAGTGAGCATGGCATCATTGGGATCATCATAAAGAGGTTAATTGGAAGCATATAGACATGGACAGTGTCCCAATTGAAAAAGGGGACACCGCTTTCAGTGAACAACATACTCCTGATGTAAGATTTCAATCTTGTAATTACAGCAACTTGGCAATCCTGAACTCATTCTTACTAACGTATGAGAATATTGATATAGATAATTACAAGTAATGCTACTTCCAGTAATTCTTCTGGCCGTAATTCCCATCGATTCAATTAGAAAGACATGCCAAATCAACATTTTCGCGCTGAAGTAATTTTCTAATAATTGACAAGTGAAATCTTTAAGTGAGTCTGAAGCCCACGAGAAAAAGATCAGTTACTTGATTGCATATGTAATTACTAGCTGAACTTGCTCCATTATTGACTGCTCATGTAATGGGTAATTTGCTCACTTTTATTACTGAATTCTTCAGTAATTCTGAGGTCTCAGACATTGATTGTCCATTGCATGTGCAGTTAAATTATGAACTACTTGGGTTACTGAAGTAGGGATTACAAATTCAATTCACCTTTCCGATTAGAAGTGTATGTATATCTTTATGTATTTTAGTTTATTTATTCAATGAATCCAACGTCAAGTGCTAATTAAAGTGTCATTTAAAAACTGATATGAAGATGAAAAAACGGTAAACAAAAATTTATATGAGATAGTAAATTGTGTGATTCGAAGAAAGTCTAATATCGAAGGTTGTAAATGTCATGATAATAATAATGCATTTGAGATATGCATTGTTATTGCCTTCTGGCTTTTAGTTCTGATCAACATGATTTTGGGAGGGGGGGGGGGGAACACCTTGTAATGGGTGTTCGAAAATCGAACTTCAGCTCCGGTGGCAAAATCCTAATTTCTCCTGTCGGCATGTTGAAGGTCCCGTGTCATATCCCACAATCTCACGAAATGAACTTTCAACTATGATGGGTAACTGACTGGGAATAGTCGACTGAACATAATGCTGTTAGCTATCAATTTATGTTCTGTATATCAGTTTGACAATTGTAAATAGACAAGACATTGCCCTGGTACCGTAAAAAATAGAAGACAACAGCAATATATTTGATATAGCATTACGTTTCGTGCAATTTTCAGTATCAAATTGACACCACCTCATCCTATCAATGAATTATGATATTATACTACTACGATGAACGTATTGGATCTTGTTATGCATTCAAATTTCATAGTACATGTAACGAAATTTCGTTCACTGTGGAGGGCTTATATAGCAGCATTATGCTTTTCATATCACTCGATTTGGAGCCCAGTGATAACACAATTTATTGAGTAAATGTGTAGTTTCACTTTGGTTCACCGAATCTATCAGAGCAATTGCCTTAACTCAAGTAGACTTAACCCAATGGATATACGAGAACAACAGAGTTAAGTCGATTTAATTCTTCGGGTGTGGAACTCAAGCATAGTTGCCCAAGTTACTTGATTCAAGTATATATTCGATGAACTATACTTGACTCGAGTAAATCTGGCTGAGTAAACTTCCGTCTTATATACTTGAAAGGATCATGCTTTACGTATCAAATTCTTCATTTAATAACCAAGCATATGGTAAAATAGGGAATGAAATATTTCCCAAGCAGAAAAATTTCGTTCCTGACTCATTTTCTCTTGTATGTGTGTGTGTGTGTGCGTGGTGTGTAAACCTCCAGAAACCCGCTGTGCTGTGATGGCGGACGCTTATGATGGACCCCACCCCTGAGTCGGGTTAGGTTACCGCCCGGCCTTGCGGTCTCATTTTAGGGCCCGTGTGTGTGTGTACATAGACGTGACGTGATAAGAACGGTACTCAGAGAAAAAATGGTATTCATCACGTCCAAATACACAAAACTACCTATATGTCAACCCGCCAATTCTTGTAACGCTATGTCAATGTAAGTCCATGGATATCGCATAAGATCCCATATTATAGCCCGTAGAGTCAAGTCGATTAAGCATAATAGAAATTTGCAGGTTTACGAATATGAGACTCAATTAATTATATTTTATCCGAAAATACTCATATATTGTTTTATTCATGAAACGTCGATGTGGCAAATACGGTAGAGCTAGGGTAGATACGGATGTTGGAATTCTGTGCTCATCAGAAATTCATTTTCGAAAAAATTATCGCCTCTTCTCGATAAACCACTTGCTGAATAATCGATAACGCTCAATAAATGATATCTGAAAAAATTTAATGACGAGCTAAATTGACTTGAGCTGCGCAGAGGTTCAATTTTTGGCTGATTTGGTAAACCGCTGAGAAATCGAAATTAGGGATTTGGGAAAATTTTGGAGACGCCCGAAGTGTGGTATTGAAGTCTGACTCTCGAAAGACGCCTAAGACTGCATAAGACCCATACAATATTTGCCATAGCATTTTCCGCAACAATTATTGATTTAGCATAATCAAGTAACAACGTTAAAGGTGACTAATTTGCGGAAAACAGCATTGCTCCATACAATTACTGTCGCAGGTTATCATTCCTGTGACGTAGAAGCTTATCTCTGCAGAATTGCTGCACAGTATCATAAAGACTAAACAATTACTACTTTTCATACGTGGTAAAATGGGGAAAAACATTGTAAGGGTAAACACGTACTCAACAGCTTACTATTTTCTCGATGACACCGAGTGTCCAGATTGTGCAGCCGAAGGCCGCTCAAACCCCTCTACATCATTATCTAATCTTCGAATGCTTCTACCTTCTTGTATCTTATTTCCAATCTACATATAAAATCTAAAGCGCTCAATGATAGATTGCTCAGTGTCGCTGTGATCGTACGGAATTTCAGTCCTCGATGACGAGTGGAGAAGCAATTTTTTCTTTCTCAAAGATAGATTTCTTGTATGGAAAGGAAAATTTTGTGACCTTTTGAGTGTACAAGTGGAGTTTCTCGAGGAAATTTTCACCACTCTATTACTATTTTAAATAAAAGTGATATGTGTGAGTGCTCTAAAAAATCGGAAGAACTTTAGTTATTTTAAAGGTGTGATGGACGTTTCTTGGGTTTTTTAGTGATAGATAAAAAAATTGTTTTAACGAGATTGTTTTTTTTTGCTAAACGAAAGGCTTAAATTCTATTGGTCCATTTTTATGATCGCAAAGTTCGGAGATCATGGAGAATGGTTTGAAATGTAAAAATATGGAATTTGAACAGTTAAATATCTACAATCAGCTAAGAAATTGTACGATAATTGGATCAATCGGAATGTGTTGAAAAGATGTTAATTAATTATTTTCAGTAAATCTTGATGCCAATGGTATCTATTCAAAATAAATGGAATGTATCAATTTTTTTGCTCTCCTCATTGAATTGAAATTTCACGTGAAGTTTCGCTTTATTGCGGCAAGGATCGGAATTGAATGATCTAAGAGAGAAATGCCAAAAAAATTCCAAAGTTCAAAAAAATGAGGAAGTTTTCTGAAAATCGAATAAAAATAAAATTGTTCAACATTTTAACAAAATAAGCAACTCGTTCAGAGCATTTAGTTTAGCTAAAACAAGTCTTGATAAAATTCTTTTTTATCTCAGTATACTGTCAAATGAAGATCGATAGTCATCGGGCGATCAGCGAATCGCGTAAAAGGATAGTAATAGTTTTTTCCACCGGAAGGGAAGGAAAAAGGTGACGAAAAACGACAAAAAAAGCCAAAGCAAAAAGTACTGTGATCACATCTTTCACGTGACAATTGCTCGATTGCTATCATTTCACTCGTAATCGTAATCAGCTACCAACATTCCAGCTCCCTCATTATTTATGATCTCGTACTTAACGAGACAATAGCGTGACCGGCGTTACGTACTGCTATGTTGGAATTATTGGTTAACAATGCAGATATTGGTATGTATTTTTTTCACATTTTCGTCCCCATATCGTGTTAAACGAAAATGTTCATAATTCTAGATGTTAATTAGTGGATTGTGGACCGATAGGGTTCTTGGAGAACCATTCAAAATTGCCGAATCATCGCTATCTGGAATATTTCTTTAAAAAATAGCGGTTATTTATTCTAAAATATTGAAAATTGTGCAATTTAAAATTTGTTGAAAAAATTAAAGAAATAGAAGACAAATAAGCATAAACGAAAAATAAACTGGGGGGGGGGGGAGAGAAATTTTGATCATGGGGGTCACAACAAAAACTCCCCGATTTGTAATTTGCACGTATCCGCACGCACACACACACACACCCGTACATAGTTCTCCAAACGGATCACGACGATGTGGAACATTTAATAAGTGTAAAAATATCATGAAATTTTCATGATTTTCGGAGGTTATTACAGTAATGCGATCTCTCTGGGATCGTGAGGTTAAAAAACGAAAAAATGTCAAGAATCCTATGGTTCATGATTCCGTGCTTAACGAAACAATAGCGTGAGCAACGTTGAAAACTGCTATACTGGGATTATCGGTTAACCATGCAGATATCGGTAAGTACCCTATCCAATTTTCCATCGGCCGATCACGATAAACCCCCGTGGTCCATTACATCATGATGTTTCGTCACTTCTGTTTTTCCGAGTCATTGTAGAGAGAAAAAAATAGACATGTAATAAGTTTGCTGAACCCGGCCGTTCTAATAATTCTGTTAATTAATCACCGGTCGAAGATCGATAGAATCATTAAGACTGCAAGAAAAACGTATAAATAAGAATTGTGGTGTCCCATCTTGCTTTTGCAGAGAGATTTTATTTTCCGCAAATTGTGCAATATTTCCCATTCTATATTGTTTTTTTCAGCATACGTCAGTATGTTTGTATTTCAGGGGCTTTACCACCTTTCACAACCTCGCTCGGTTAGAATTCTCACTTTGCGTGAATGTAGGCAGAAAAATCGTATTCAATCCTCGGGAGGACAATCAGATAACCCTTCCCCACAAGCATGCTCCCATCGCCTTCGGCTGGGGTGGCAGTCTTGCACGTGGGGAAGACTTGTCTGCTTTTTCTCCCTAGGTGACAAATTTACTATTACCACACTAGGTTAGAACATTTTCCTAGAAGGGCCTGAAAAAGAGCTTTCGGTATTGCAAAACTCGCATTCGAGTCGTTTTCCAAAGTCACAGTTGGCAGAAAATTCACATCTATCCATATGTTAAACAATAATTTTTGGCACGATGCGTGTGCGCATGGTACAGTGTATCGAAAATACTATTTTCCTCTTCTCATTTTTTCGATTGTCTTGTAGACATTTTTTCCCCAGTATCTTTTCAATGGGAATCCCCTATTTTCCCCATCGTATATACATAGTCCAGCAGGTTGCATTTGATGCTATCATCTGCACTCATTAAGCTTAGCGCTTCCAACATATTTATAAGTGTTCTGCAATTACAATGAGGGATTTCTCTTATTGCTCGATTTTGTATTTTTTCCAAGTTCCAAGATATACTAATCCTTGTCCCGAATCTCCGAATCCAGTATTCACTATCAATTTTATCCCGAATGGGGAGAACCTAATCATCCTGAATTCCCATTCAACCGATTGTGATCTCGCACAACAAATGAACCCAAGGCGCGCATTCATTGGATTTTGCACATTTACAGGTTAATTATCGTTGCATAAATATCCATTTCTTTCTTTGTGAACAATTACTCTGTACCCCTTAACGGGACGTATCTCGAGTATCAATCTGGAATGGCAACACATTAACACAAAATTACTCCAAGAATAGATAAAAAAAATAGCACATTGCGTAATATGTGATGAGCAAGATCTGGAAACGCACGTCACAAGTGCCAAGTAAGAATGGGCAGAACTAATTTTGCTTCATGCCTCTCTGCATTCCTAATGAACTGATGTTAATTACGAATTGCGAGACCAAACTATTGGCTATTATCGCATGTTATCGGTAAAACGAAAAAGATGTGGGCATTTCATCGTATGTTTATATAGTTGACTTTGCCAATTAATTTTCAATACTCTTACTAATAGATAGAGCGAAGTTGTTTTAATAATAGGAATCGCAATTGTGGCAACGGGCAATTTGAGTCCTTGCATGTATGGGAATAGTTCCGTGAAAAGGAAGCACTTTGTCGATATAAACATGCAAACGATGAAGAGAGTTTCATATAAATTACTATTCTATTTGGTAAACATTGACAAGAAAGCAAGTAAAATTTCTCCATTGGTTGCTATTGAAACAGTAAAAGAAACTTATGTACATTCGGGCGCGAAAACTGCGATCCTAACTCCGACTCAGTCGCTCATATCTAGATTCGTGCGACATCCACACACATTGAGGATTTTATTGAAAATATGATATGATGCGAGGGTGGAATATGACAGGGGCATAATGAAGTGTCCCCTGTACGATTCATCAAGTAGCCCGTTTTGCCCCACTATCCCATGTCATGAAATTATATACTCATTACGTTTTGTTATGTTCTATAGTATTAGAACGACGTTTTCCTGCTTGTTACGACTTTTCGGTAATATTCTGTCGCTTGACCTTGACTTTCAATAGAAATCGGTGCAATTGTGTGCTGACTGTGTGAGATTGCGTCGATCGTAAAGTATCGATTGCATCTCTTACACATGTGCAAAATTCATTATGTTTTCAACGTTGAGATAATCATTTAAATCTGTATGGTCTAGACAAGCTGCACAATATAGCACTCAGCTAAATGATCCCAGAAATGTAGAACGTCATGTTTTTGTTATGTGCTGGTTCACATCGAAAATGATAGTTTTTGGAAAGAGCGTCTTGGAAGGTCTAGAAGGTCTATCAATTTCGAAACATTTTGAACATCCTGAAGAAGTTACCCAAAAATGCTGAAAAAAAAATCGTAAAACAACTGCAAAATTCTACAAAATTAATGATTAGAAACAAAATAGATGGAACCAATCCATATATCGTGTAGATCATAGTGGGGCATAATGGGACACGTTCATAGTGAAGCAGTGTCATGCCTCAAGCTATTCTATACTGCAATCATGTCTATTAATGATCCTCATGAAATATTGGACAAAATTCTGCAACTATCTTGCGCCAGTCGCAAATGAAACATAATCGCACATATTTACGAATGGTATCTTATCACGTTTGGAAAGCTTCGATGCTTTACACTGTCTTACTGTCAAGGATCCAGTTATCGGACGGTAAGAAATAGCTAACGGAGGTCCAAATAAACCAACATAATCTATCATTCAATAAGAATTAACTTGTTTTGGAAAATTCGTTGTTTGCCCAACAAGTGGGTGAGGGGGGGGGGTTATTTATTGTTATATAGTGAGTTGAATAATTTCATTAGAACGATCATTAGTGAATTTTCACCTTATTTGCAATTTGCTGGTAATTGTTTTTTGCATTTTGCAATAACTATTGAACATGAGAAACCCTGCGTAATTAATTTTGTTCCAAAGAATGCAACCGCAATAGATAAGTTTGCATGAAGAGCTTGAAAAAAAGACAATATGTTTCGTACTCTTCGCCCAGCGATGGATCGAGACATCTCTTGGGTAGCATAAGCGGAATAAAAAGAGAACCCGTGGGGTGCATTTGATAGTTTGTGGATGAATCATGGGAATTCTATATGACTTTTCCTTACATAAGTGCGGCCGCGTGTGCTTCGCCGCGGTGACTAGAGGCGCGCCGGTTTCGGTCTTACGCTTTTCGATAATTCCCATAAATACCGATATTTCGTTTGGTCCCTCCTTTTTACTATAGATGTACATAGAGAATAGAATAGAACTCTTAATGAACCGCGAAAAGATCTGTTTGCCACACCGTTTTTCTCCATTTCAACTGTGAGAATTTTTTCCAATTTCTACTGCCGTTTGAGCATCCTCAATCAGCGTAACAAAATCGATTTACAAATGTTTAAAACTTCCGGAAACTTGGGTCCGTCCGATGACTGGGGCAACTTAGTGTATTTGTCGTATTATTATGACGCTTCATAGCGAACATTGTAAAAAAATCTCACGTAACTCTTCCGTCCTTGGGAAAGGTTGTTTGCCGATGTTGTTAGGTTCTCGGTCAAATTCAACTTCATACTGTCTCAAGGTAAATGCTAAGGAAATGGTATTCGAGAATGTCAAACGGAGTAGACGGAATAGATAAGTCCGCTTATCCTTTGGTTATCAATTTCCTAAATGTGTCGCCAAGGTGGAAATGGACAAAATTTCGAGGAAAACCGAAATTCTACTAATGGAAGGAACAGCTTGTGAGAAATTTCCAAAAATATTATATTTGATAAAATTTTAAAAGCTCGGAAAATTTGAGGAAATTGAAGGGATTGAAAATTTCTAAAATATGCCAATTTTTTGGAAACATTCTGAAAATTTTCGAAAATTTGGAGAGGGGCGGGTCATAGTTTGGATCGAAACCCTAAGACTTCAAGAATAGTCTCTCGAATAGAATAAAAAATGAGGAGAGCGAGGGTAAAGTTGAGGAAAAATCAGAAAGGTTTGAGCTAATCAGACTAACGATGGGTATTTAAGAATTCAATTGTCGGTCAGAAGTGAAAGAAAGTTTCAAGTTTTTTTTTCAAATCTGTTAAATTCAAACGTTCAAATGTCAAAATCGGAGATTGCCCAGAATTGAAAGAGAGTCTAAAAAAATTGGGGGGGGGGGGGGGGGGGGGGGGGAGCGGCTATGTAAAACTCCAAATAAATATAACCGATTTACAAAATGAACAGTGTTTATAAATTTCAACAAAAATGAAATAAAGTAAAAAAGTGTAGAGAATAGATAAGTTTTCATTTTCTTTATAGTAGCGATAAGGCGAAACAGAATAGAATTTTAAACGGAAAAACCTAAGTGGAATATTGACTCGTTTCTCATTTATGTTATCATTTGAAGTGCACTTAAATTTATCACAGCTCAAGAATGCACTAGCAGACATAATCAATTTCGACAAAACTATTTGATTCGAATCGGACATCCATATTTATTCACTCTTATAAATGTCAAGAATTCTAAACAATTATGAACAATTTTATTATGATTTATGTTCAAGCTTTAAGAATTCTACATATGAATTTTTAATTTTTTTTATTTTGAATATTCTTTAGAATTTTAAAAACAAACATTTTGAACATTCCCGAATTTCCAAAGGCTGGAGAAATAGCATAAAAGAAAAAAAAATTGTTATTAAATTTCTGAAATGTTCGGATTTCCCACATTTTGCATCATTTGAGAAACTTGGAACGCCCAAAAGATAAATTATATATTAATTGCATTGGTCTTCTACTGAGAAATTGAAGCAACAAAATTGCAATCATTGTCTGGGAAGCTGTTCTCGCAAATATGTCTAATGTGATTTTATGCGGCATGTCATTTGAATCCCGTTTACAATTTGTGTAAGGAAAAATAATACCGCATTTTCCAATATTTATGGATCATAAAGCATTTGATTACTACATAATTTATGATTAACCACTTGAGTATTTTGAAGAATGCAGACAATTGAAGAGATCTGAAATTTTGAACACTTTGGAATGATGAACACATTTGATAAATTTCAAATTTTTTCATTAAAAAAAAATTTTAATCACAAGAACACCTTGAAATGACCCAAAAATGGAGAAAAAAAAATTACTGAGAACGGAAATGTAATTTAATATGGAATGTCGCTTATATCTAGTCTACAATCTGCGCGGAGAAATAATGTTGACGTTTTCAGTATTTACAGGCCATAAAGCATTTGTTTAATGCATAATCTGTCCTAATCGATTCCACATTCCCATGAATTGAAAAAACTTGAGGAATTCGACAGATTATTTTCTTTGTTTCAACTTTCAACGTTACCGTAATTTCCGGAAAAAAATTTAATTCGAAAACTCAGAGTTCATAATGCCAGATTTTTTTTTTAATGAACAGGCGCAGGAAAAAAAACATTATAAACTTTCGTAGCTTTGAAAACTGAAAAAATTGAGTGTCCAAAAATTTTGATACTTCAAAAAAATTGTTAAATTCTGATCCAATTGAAGAGTTGAGGAATTAGAAAAAAATTGATTGAAATATATCGCATGTGGTGCCATTGACATTTGTTTCACAATCGGTGTAATAAAAAAATATTGGATTTTCCAATATTTACGGGCTATAAAGTAGTTGTTTAGTACGTAATTTGTGGTTAATTGGCGTTGTCTTTGCTTGCAGCACTTTCCACGACCGCCGAGGATGTGCCGGATGGCATTCAGGCACCTGACAATGACACTGGTGAGTCATTAAAAATTCATATCTTCGGGGTTAATCTTTAGTAAGCTACCAACAGATTACACGAATTGTGGAAAGTTTTCCGGCTAAGCAGGTTAATGTCCATTGACGAGATTGATTGTCGTGGATCTAAGGGAAAAGTGAAATCGTTGAATTTTCGATGCACTCCCACAGAGAAAAATGCATGTGACAAATAAATTCGAGAAAATCCATGATTTTTGTATGAAATTCACTCAAATCATATTTTTTCCCTCATTTCTTTCCTGGGAAATTCTTCCTCCAAAATCAATGTCCAAATCAATTTCCCCCAGAGAGAAATTTTTCCGGAAAGAAAAACTTCTGAAGTAGTTTTCCCTGGGAGAAATTCTCCCGCATAGAAGGGATAATGTTGCCCCTGGACAATTCTTTCGGAGGAAATATTTCCTCTAGAGATTTTTCCGTGACAGAAATGACGTTCCCAAAAAAAATTTTCCTTTGAACATTTTCCCTCGGAGAAATTTTCCTCCGAAAAAAATATCTCTGGAGAACTTGCTTCCAGGAAAAAAATTCCCCTGTAAACTATTAACCCAGGAAAATTTCCCCAGAAATAAATTCCGTTGTCGAACATATCCCCGGAACCTATTTTTTTCTGGGGAATTTCTACAATTATTCATCACATCATTGCTAAGAAAAATCATCTGTTTTCGTTGACTTGCTGAATGCTTTGGCAATTATCGATAAGACAGGATGCGATTATCTCAGCGCTTCTGATTAAAAAACATTTACGTGATTTTATAATTGATTGTTGATAATTGGAAAAACAAGGGATTAAGAAATGATCTGTTATTCCACGTTCATGATTTCAATCTACGTTTTGTTTTCATGAATAACAAATAACAAATTGAGGATTCCTGGAGTTTATTGGCGTACCGATCTTGCTTGTCCAGTTTTTCAGTAAATAATTAAATAATTGAAAAAAAGTGGAACGCTAAAAAGTTTTTATTTGCAATTCTAATCGTATCATTCCAGAGTTCAAAGAATGTTATGTTTATGGTTTTTCACGTGCAAATGTAATAACTTCTATAATAAGATGGGACACCAGAAACAAAAGAAATTCATTCAGAAACATTGAGCAGCGCCCGTAAATTTCATAAACAAATTAGTTCCTTTTTCTTCCCTTATAGAATTTGTGTTATTTTGAACTTTCGTAGAAATATCAAGAGGGACCATAATCTGTGTGAGTATCGCCAAAGGCCGAAAAAGAAGGATTTTAATGATATTTTCCATTCATCTAAAGAATGATGGGATTTAAACCGAAATTACATAAAACGCTTTTAATCCGAATTTTAATTCTGTGCAAAATACGTTTCATAACATTTATCCTCAAAACCACTTGTTGACAAGATATTTCACTTTTCACGACAAGCTGACAGTTAATGGTATGCGGAAGTCACAGCTAGGTCAGGAAGTGTGCTGGCTAGGCCTCTAATGGGTCACACGGATTTACGGTCAATCGTTAAATCTTATTGCAATCTGCCTTATCGACGCATTTTATCCAGAATCGGGTATGGAAGTTCACCAAACACGATTGAGTAATTCACCGACGCTCTTACCCGGCGGCGCTACCTGACGCTAAGTGGCGCATGCGCACTTCCACTGCCGATTCAACAGGTGGTACCTTACCGATCGCTCTTATTATCAATAGACAGCTAGAGTTTACCTGTTCACTGATACCGATTCCGAACATTTGCTTTACCGATCGTCAGTTGTAGATTGATTTACCTGTCGGTAAAAAGTATATACCATGCATTTTAGAACCTATAATATAGATGTAGCGTCAGAAGTTCGTAGGACGTTTTATCTACACAGCAATAATTTGCGGGGAAATAAATGAAAATGGTCATGGATTAAACATTGAAAATAAAAATCTAAAAACGCGAATGATAAAGATTATCAGATCAGTGATATGTTTCAATTCATCTCCGAATTATTTGGAAATTTTGGGGAGAAAGTTTAAAGGAAATTTAGTTTGATTAGTCGGATTGCATTATATCGATTGATTTCATCTAATAGAAAAAAAGAATTTCGGGTAAATTGCAGAGTTCAGACCAAGGCTACATTTATGCGTTTTGATAATTTTAATTTTGTTAGTAGTTCCATAGCTGACATTAGTAGCTTTTTTGGATTTAGTTCAATTTGCAAGATGATTGAAATGAAAATCTAACTCGCGATTTGAGCCGCAAAATTGATGGACTACACAAGTAGGAGTTTCGAAACATCAATATGACCCGACGTGGGTTCAATTGCCCGTTAACCTGGAACTATAGGCACTTATCACGAGTTTAGCGATCCCCAGCTGCTTCCAAATCACTCGTGATCTTCATTGTTGAGGAATGCTGAACAATTTATCTCGAATTTCAATCACAACACAGTTATCTATCATTGTCCAAAATTTCATCTTTTTAAAATATTTTTAAGGATCTGGAATTTTTGCATTTGTCTTTTTATTTGTCAATTTTCAAATGTTTCGAATTTTAGAAATTTTGGAGGTTCTTGGAATGTTTCAAAATTCCGAAAAGATTTTCATTTTTGCTTCCGAATGGAAGCATTGCAATCGGTCAATTTTCACTTTCGCTAACTATGCTTGTAAACGATATATAATGGTTTGAAACGTAAAAATACGAAGTTTTTGCATAGTGTCTGTATGTATCAATTTTTTTCGAAAATCTTCACTTACAAAATTTAACATAAAACGGACTAAATCGTAAGAATAAAATCTGAAAACAATATCAATTATTAGTATTGAGTATATATAGCAGTGGGCGCAATTTTAGTGAAATCTGTCCGTAAGTTTCTTAGAAATCGACTTTTTTTGTTTTTTCTTCGATCGCTCATATCCCAGAAACTAATGGATATTTTTAATGTCTTTTTTATGAAAATGTGCATCGCAATGAGATCCAGGGATGGTTGAAGAACATCTAGTAGGTTGTTCACAAGAAATTGGAGATATTTCAATTTTTTTGGTTTTTTACAGTTTTCTTTGCCTTTTTGCTTTTGTAGGCACTCTAGCGTCCGCAAAAATGGTGATAAAAACTTGAAATTTGGACAAAGGTTCCTCTTGTGGTGGTTAAGAACCCTATTAAATGGCGATTTGATCGTATCATTAGTTTTCCAGATTTAAATTTTTTCGTTTTCACGGTTTTTATTTCATTTCTCCATAATTATTCCACCGATTTTGTTGTTTCTTTTCCAAAAGGTGTGCTTTGACGAGATCTATGATATGGTTGAAAAACATTGACTCTATTAGTTTGGGTAATATGAGATATTCCTATTTTTTAACTTTTGACTTTGGTTTTACTTTTTGTGTTTGTTCGCACTCTAGCGTCCGCAAAAATTGTGATAAAAACTTAAAATTTGGAATAGAGGTTCCTTTTGTTACGGCGAAGAACCCTATTGAACGGCGATTCAATAGGGATTGAAACGTATTCATCCAATTTTTCTCCAAAATATGAGCCTTAACGAGATCTATGAACTGGTTGAACAACATTGAGACAATTACTTTGGGTAATGTGAGATATTCCTGTTTTTGCTTCCGTTCGCCTGGAAAAAGCTTTTTCAATACTGGAACATTTTCATTTTGTGTGCAATCGGACCATTCGGAAGCTTACCAGCAATGAAATTAGGGAAAATAACAAAAACGGTGACATATTTGACACATTCGAATGGGGTGACCCGAGGACCGCCTGCTTGTTTCAACATGTTTTTCGTAATTGTGGAATTCATTATTTAACGTCCACAAATTTACCAAATTTTCTTTTCAAACTTCTAAAATTGTGAGAACTGCCAGGAGTTTTCAACTTTCAATCATGAAATTAAAGAAACTTTCGACATTTCACACTTTCAAAGCTTTTAACCTACCCATATCAATATTTCATCAAGCATCACAATTTTCACGGCGCCTTTTCAAATCACGGTCCTCGCTACGCAAATTGCGCATAAAAAAGATTCTGGGCCCAAGGTCGATTTCGCAAAGCCCATCGCTATGCAAACCTAAAAAACTTAGATCTGAAAAAAATGCGCCACCTCAATTGCTTTACCTTGCACATACAATCCAGGCACGCGACATATACTAGGCACGCTTTCATATTGGTACACGATACCATCGTGAAGCAATTAGAAACAGTTTACAAGAATTAACTCTCGTTTACTGGGCACGAAACTCACCTCGGACCCATTTCGTGAGATACCTTGTGATGGTATTCTATTATCATTCAATTGTAACAAATTGCTAGAAAATACTGCAATTATTTGGTGAAACATGCGATGAAGATTAAGAAGCTATTGCCAAGGATTCTTTCCTTTCACCCGAAATTGTTTTCAGGTACATCGACACATTGAGTTTCAATTTAACAAACAAAAATAGATCAGCCTATCTCATTCATTAATTTGTCTAAACGATGTGAAAAACATTGAAATCACTACCCTTATTAACTAATTGGCCTATTGGTTTTTTCCATCCGCAAAATAAAGTTCTAAATTTGTTCATAATAATTCGGTGCTTCATAGGAACTTTTTGTTGAAACTGAATGAGGCTACCTAATCCTGTCTGGCCGATCTTTTTACATCTGTGTCCATCCACGGTGGCCCCTGAAATATTTCAAGGGGCCCCCCGAAAGCCCGTGTGAAATCCAACTTGGACAAACCCATAACGGTCGGCCTCGGAGCTGCCTAGCAACACGATCGTCTGGCTCACGTCCTTACTCACCAAAGACTGGTCCATTGCCTTCACCCACAGCAACAATATACCTGATTCGGGTACATTACAATACTCGAATCGGGACTACATTACATTCCTTTTGGGGATATGAATATCCCCCATTCGGGAATCTGAATAGTTCCTATTTGGGGATATAATGATCCCCAATATAAGGATAAAATAATTTTTCCTTATACAGGAATTTTCAGGTATTTTTCCGACTTTTGCGAAATTTTATGAAATTTGTTTGCTACTACACTATTCGGCAATATAGAGTACCCCTCTACTTACTCTAGATCAGTTTACTTTGCATCGGTAACGTAGTGTACGAATTTAGCAGCTGCTGATTGCATATTTTCTAGAATTTATAATATAACTAACAAAAGGCTAATGCAGAATACGAGTTTAATTTGAAGACTTGTTGTAGTAGCCTAAGAAAACCGTGGTTCTGTTACTTTTGGGGAAAGGGGAAGGCAGCAATATGTAAAGACCTGAGAGGGTGTACATTATCGAATAAGTAAAATAAAATATAACTAACAAAAGGGCTTTACCAAAGCCAATATCGGGTTTTAACCTCATAATTAGCAAGTCTGGACTTTTCATTCATTTTCTTTTACGCAATTGATGTTATGGAGTAGTAATAATCAATGCGTCTCTGGTGACTAGGGAACAAAATTTTTCCAATTTTGTTGAGCTTCCCTTAAATTTTCAAGGGATCTGCGCTCAGTACACCTTGAAAGCCGTTCCATGCCGCTGTCCATAGCGCTGGTACTGCACTATTCGTGGGCCATAAATCATTGCAGGGACTTGGGTTAACATTTCAAAGCGACTTTTGCCAAGTTTTCCTTTGGAAATATACACTATGCGAGAAAAATACGGACAGGAAACTAAAAATGATAAAACGTGCAAAATGCGAAAAAAATCTTCACAAATCTGATTACAAAAATTTCCCCAAAATTGTCCAACAATTTATAAATTTAGAAATTTTTAAACAGACCAATTTTCCGTAAGTACGCAAACTTTCCGTATTTTATGCAGGGAATGAATGCAGTTCATGAGAAAAAAAGTGTTTTTCTCTAAATCAAATCATTGATGTAAATCGTCACCCAAGAATATGTTTAAGAAAATGTGACAGGGTGGCATGAAACATGGAAAAATATAAAAATTGTATGAAAATTCCCCTATACAGCACTTGCCAACTATTATAAATTTCGGGCAGTAATTTGTTACCAAATCAAAGGGTAATTTTTCCCCAATTGGTTCGCCACGTGGCACCGTAATGTTTTTGCTCTACGTGCATAAGGTCAGTCGAATTAGTTTTAAATTAGCGAAACCCTGAAAACTCCCAGGGATTTACCACAAGTTTCGCAATACACGATGGTTAATTCCTCGGCTCATCCCCGGGCTTTAGATTTTCGCTAAATTGAGAGAAGCAGTACCGCATGGTGACGTAGCCCTGATTCATCCCTCATTATCGCTGACATCATCGGGATTTCTCCTCTAGAATGAGCACCAGCTAATTGAATTAGCGTGATCACCGCGTAGTTGAATCACTTGAGTCTAGGAGTTACCTATTGCCCTGTCCAGGATAATTTGGACCAGAAATTCAAAAATTGGGGGGAAAGAAAAAATTGTAACAATTTAAAAGAAAAAGAAAAATCTGCAAATATTTAAAAAAATTTATCGAATAACGAGAAAGTTTCGAAGAGGAATACACGTTGAGTATTTAAAAATTTGGACCAGATTCAACATATTGAAAATTTCGAAAATTTGAACAACTCCGGTGAAAAACTTCAAAAATTTTCAAAAAATTGAACCTTGAGTTTGTCTCAAAAATTTGGATTTTATAAAAGTTGAAATATAAAATATTGAGAATATTAAACCGAAATTTGAGGTCTATAATTTTTGTTTTCGTTCACTCGCATGGAACATATCAATAGGAAATTGAATTATTTCTAACGTTGTAACAGCGTAGCAATTGCAAAGATTGTACAAAATGCAAAATGGCTATTTTCGCGAATTACGATTTTGAAATGAAAAAAAAACGTTATCACATTGAGAAAAATCAGACATTCTCTCCATTTTCGGCAATTTCAACTAATCTCTAACTTTGCAAATTTCAAAATTGAGGAACTGATTTGGAAAGTATCTAAATTTTGTAAGAAAAAATAGTGTAAAAGTTCATTTGTAAAAAAAATCTGCACGGAATAGTTAGCATACTCGGTATATCCGCTACATCCTAGCCCATATAGGGGAACTACTGTTCATGGAATTATTTTATGGAAGTGGTGGAATTGAACGGCTTTATCAAGCGACTTTTAACGGTTTAGTTCGGAAAGTGTTTCCTTGTGCCACCGCTTATCTTGATTGCCTTATCGATAAAGTTATATATATTAGTTAAGAATTGATAAACACGATGCCGTTGCGAGTGAATTATTTTGTAGAATAATTGGACCCGAAAGAACTATCCAAATTTTTGGCACAATAAGGACGAAAAGAGGAACAACCTTGAAAAACCAACTTGGCCTAACTCACCCCTGAACTCATCTCCGAAGAGAAATAGGGAAAACTCCACGTGGAATTTTTTATAGAGACAATTAAGTTCTACAAAACAGTTCGAATAAAGATTACCCTAATTCCTCTAGATTCTCCGATATTTATCAGGGACCGAAACTATCAATAAATGTTCTTAACTGGTTCTTCACTCCAAATTTGAAAAAAACGGGAATTCCTAATGTTCACAACTTACCCACACCGTCATGTACAAACAGACACACACACACACAACTGTTGAAAATGCGATTAAACGTGGGGATATGTTGAACAACTCGAATTTCCATTTTCGGAGATAAAACTCTCCTCGGGAAGTTAAAAAAATGGGCAGAAATAAGAGAGAAGGGCCCCCCATGGAACTAGTAAAAAACGTAACCCTTATAAAGTGTTTAGGCTTGATTGAGAAACTCTCGGCGGTATCTAATCGCAATCGTCCGGCCAAGTTCAATGCAGAAGGCCTCACGCGATCGACCATCCGGCCTTGACCGGCCACGGTGGCGCCGAATGCCTAGTCTGAAAAATTAATTCCCTTCGTGTGCAATGAAAAATGATTCTTCGTAAAGTCTCCAATTCATAGTGCATGCCGCCCTTTCCATTATTCAATTTCCCTGTCCAATTCGTTTGCCATCCGCAAATTAATTTTTAATAAAAAAATAATTTTTGAGTGATGTGATCCTAGTAAACAGTATCTAAGCTTGCGGTCCAAGTGTCGCCGCGGTGTCGCAGCAACGTCGCACCGACATCGGTAGGGAGTACAATCGCGCCGTCACCGCGACATTTCCATCCAGTTCAGCGTTCGAAGTGCTCTAATCAAATCTATTAAAAAATTTTAAACTATAAATTGTCACTGACATTTGCTAATTAATTGTGAATTTTCCGCCTCGAGTTTTGAATACTCTTTTTCAAATTTGGCACAATTTATTGCCGCGTTTAATTTTGTAATCAACAGCAGAAAATGCTGTTCACAATACTAAGGAACGAATTTGGCATTAAAAGAAAACGATTGCAGAAGTTTTCGCGGTCTCGATTATTCACTTCCGCCGTTCAGTCGGTTTGATACTCGTTTTTATCATTCATTTCTATGACTAACCGCCCCAATCGCAACAAATAAACACGCTGTATGACGTGTCTAGTTAACTCCCAGTTTTGTTGATAAATTACTCGCAATTTGTCAATTTGGCGGGAGTAACTCTGAAACGTCAAACCATTATCAATTACTCACATTTTCCTGCGGAAAAACAAACAATTGGGTGATTGCAAGAAAATGAGTTCGTGGTATTATACCAGTGAAGCTGTTAAATGGTTGGAACTTTGTGTAATTTGTTAACTTTTCATGAGTTTAAGAATTTTTCTAGAAATTTCCAACTCCTAGAATCTATTATAATTTTCCGTATTTTTCTAGTTTTTCGTCTTCTCCTAATTTTCAGAAGTTTAGAGAATTTCTATTTGTTGTCCAAAACTTTACTTTGAGACAAATTCACTGCTTTCACATTGAAAAGATTTTTTGTTCTTTAAATGTTTGTTGAGCTCTAAAAATTTGCAAATTTTAAAATTTCTTCGATCAAAATTTTAGGATTTTTTTTTTCTTAAATTTCAAAATCACGAATTTAATTCGTCTTTTTGCTCCTACCATTATTCAATTCTTCGGTTTATTTAGATTTATTTTTTCTCTGGCTTTCAGATGTTCCCCAACTGTTGACATCGAAGTTCGGTAATGATTGTTTAGAGACAATACAGTTCACATGATCTCTTAAGTATTTGAAGTATCTGCGGCCGTGCGATTTATCGGTTTTTAGAGCGGCGAATGTTGCTATACCCACGTGTTTTTCATGATTATGTGCACTTGGCTGACGCACGCGCTGGAAAAGTATATATACGAAAATACATATCACATGCCTCCATATATAAGCCATTCCTTGTCAATTAACCTACCCATTTTCATGAAGGCCTTGGAAAATTGGAAAAAAACTTTACGATCTAGAGCTGTGATTTGCTTCTAACATGATTTTGTCACTTGTTCATGAAAAGTCAAATATCTGATTCACGAATGATTTAAGCGAAAAATATGATCAAACGTTTTTTGTAGGGCATTTAAATCGAGATAAAAAATGTTTTATTAGGTTTTCCCGAAGTGCACTTCTTCTTTAGTTAAATTGGAAATATCCCTATTTTTTCTCGCGTTGTGTTATGAAGTGAATATCATGCTATTGAATTTTTCAAAATTGAATTTAATATTTTTTGCACTGCAGGAAATTCGACAAAAGAAATGGAATGTTAAATTTTTTAAGAACTTTTTTAAAAAACAAAAAACGTATTCAAATTGCGCTATATCATGACTCATCTTTCGCATGCATATGTAACTTTTCCATGTGAGCTGTGTTTTTCTTGGGATTTTCACTAGTCTTCCGCCACCTTGAGCCTTTTTCAAGGATTCTTTCTCAGAATTTCGATGTTCATAAGGAAATGCATAAATCTTCCAACAAATAACAAATTTGGTTTCTATCGTTAATTTCGTAGAAGTAATGTAAAAAATTTAATTTAGTCTATTCACCGTATAAACAATTCAAGTTTAATGCCATTGGTGCATACATATTTTATATATTATTCATGTATTTATTTTTTCAATCCTTATGGTAAGCTGCTCATTTTTTTTATTTTTAAATCCCAATTTTTTTTTAGGGTTTTTTTTGTTATTTAAATCAGAAAAAATAAAAAGGTAAAAATTAAAAAATAACAATAATAATTTGTCATTAAAGGCTCATAAAACATGAACATAATAGGCCTCTGATACTATCTCAATGGATTTATCAATAGCTATACATAAAATTTTTAATATCGATCCCTCGTTTGACATTATACTTCGAAGGTTAATTACTACATAAAAATTAATACAATTTTTCCCTCGAAAATAGAACAATGCCCGATAAAGTTCTGCGATGAGATCCTCAGTATTGACGTAATGAAATGCTAACAATATCTATACATATATATATACACAATACGTACATATATATGTCTACATTTCTTTTGAATCTCGAAATTCCTATTTCAGTATAATTATCATTATCGTATATAATGCTTCTCAACATATATGTTTGAACTGTTACATAGTTTTTTATAAAGAAGTTTGTGAATTTTGTGAATTCTTGCGTCTTTTCGAATGGAGAACACGCGCATCATTCACGTGCTGGTTCGCATGATACACAATTTTGTTAAAAACGTCTCATTTGGTCTAATTGAACGGTGGGAAATGGCTGGCGTATTGTGACGATTCCATGCAAAATTTTCCGCTCTTCGTGGGGGACTTTTATATCGATAAGGGATAATAATAAATCTTCTGGGGGGTCAGCACATAATGATGCAATTTTCGCAATCGTGAGCAATGTCAATGCAATTGAAATCGTGATTTATGAGGAGATGAAATTACGGAAATTAATTTGCTTATCTGGGGTCCATTGATCATATTGTATCAATACACATCGGCGAAACTACTCGAGATGAAAGAATAGAGAACATAATTATGGATGTGCGATACAAGTTTTGAACAATTGGAATAATGAGAAAAACATAAAAAATTACATAAGAAATTTTTAGCATTGAATGATTCGTTTCCAAAAATCAAAATTTAAAAATCCTGACAAATTTAAGAAGTTCGAACATTTGGCAGGTAATGAAAATTTCCAAAATTTTGAACCATGGACTGTGAAATCCTCAAAAAATGTGATGAAAATTTTGAAAATTCAAAAATTAATAAGAGATGGATAATAATCAAAGTTCGTTATTCTCTAGGCTCTTCGCCTCATTTTGTTGACCCCCATTTATTAGATTTGCCCCCCCCCCCCCGCCTTCGCCGATATTTGGAGGTCGCGACAAATCACGCATTAAAAAAATAATTGAAACCTCTCGCGTCTAGGCCCCACATTATCAGCTACGATAACTGGTAAACATCTCGCGAGTTCGCGTGTGGTCTGATATCAAACTCAATCCCGCAAGCCTATTTTCCTCCATATTTTTTCCCTCGACTTGATAAAACGAGCATAAACTTCTCATTTCTCTCCTAGTATTACCTAAATAATCGTGTATCGGATTCGCGGATCCCGTTAGTCGAACGTAACGCGAAACTATGGAATCGGTAACTCAGGTGATTTTTTAAGAAGTCAATTTACAAATTCACGAATGCAAGGAGAGGTTACGCCTGGGAAGAAAAAAATTTCATCAGGAAAGAAAATGCAAAACCGTACACCGATTTTTTTTCCTTTTGTCATCCATCATAAGGTCAATTTCTTCCGATAATTTAAAAGGTTTTTTTTCAAACTTCGGAAATTGAAAAATCTTGTAAAATATCTCCAAATGTGATCACATAATCTGGGGCTTTTGATTAAATACCTTAATTTGTAATTCGACGCTGGGCCCGACCTCCTTCAGACACCCGATGGCCTCTCGTCATTATAAATATCCGCGTGTGCGTGGCCAGAAATAATAGACGCGCTTTTTCACGAGGGGCTTCTTGCCCCTCGAGCCAGCACCAACTGTAAACGATTCAGGCCAAGCGAAAATAGTCGACGTCTGGTTGCATTCAATTTTCCTATCGCAGGGCAAATAGAAAAAAATTGACAAGTACAAAGTACAGATGGTACGACGGTTGTCGGCACATTGAGGAAGGAGTCTGAAAAAAAAGATCTAGACGAAATTTTGAGATGTTTGCAACTTTCAGACTATTCGCAGTCTTTAGGCTTTGAGGTCTCATTTAGGGACATGGTCTCAGTACCGTCGTTTTACGAATTTTTCAATTTTCAATCAAGCCATAAACACAAGAAAAATTTGGAAAAAATCGTATTTCTCATCTAAAATATATTGAAGAAGCGGATTATTTTATTAACTTCCCGATTTTTGGAAGTTATTATAATCATCCCAATTCCGAAAATCGTATTTTCGCTAAGGCACTGAATTAAGGGTACTAAACTTATGCACGAAAAATCTGTAGTCCATGTGTGTGTGTGCGAACATACACTCATTCAGCCCGTTAGTTGTTCCTTGAAATTACGCGGCTTGGAAGCTAAATTATTTTGTCGAACACAAAAATCGAGGGTCTAAACAATGGGTATATGAATTTTTGAAAAGTTTCCCATAGTTCTAACTTTTCAAAATTAAAACCAAAATCCGGATATATTACCAACATTATTTTTAGGGTTCTCGCAATGAATTAAATAAATTATTGGATATCCGTTTATCACAATCTCTCTCAAATTACGTAAACATTTTTGTTTGCACGCTGACATAGTTATCATTGCCTTGAACTTGTAACACGAAGCAATCTTCGACGACGGAACAAATTGGCCGCGACCGCTGGACAACTTATCATTATGATTTGATGCCATGACGCTCTATCTCACAGCAATTTTCATACTCAATCATCAAATCGAACACCATCAATTTGTTGTTTCATCCATTGCTTTTTTGCTGTTTCAGATTCCTTGCAATTGTTTTCACATATCGGTGAGTCTTCTAATTTTGATCATTTTTGGCAGGTGATAATTGCATGAGCTAATTTTTGCCATCTTTATTAACTCTCATCATTTGTCGTTTTGCGAACACACAATTAAAAATTTCTTTACAAGATTTTTTACATTTTTCTCATTCTCTAATGTTCAAAAATTTTGCAACTTTAGGATTGGTTTAGGAACTTATTGAAACTTGTTTCTATACTGATAGAGTTTTCAAAATTTCTGAATTAATCGAATTCCAGTTCTGCAATTTTCAAACATTCAGAACTCATAAATTTTCTAAAATATTCCAAATTTTTGCAAAATTCCAAAAAGATTTCATTTTGATTTTTTGCGAATTTTTGTAGGAGAGCAGTATTTTTCAAAAAGTTATCCAAGCGGACTGATTATTGGAGTCATCAGAAGTCGGGAAGTTTTGTGTGGCTCCTAAAGTTGGCCTCGTAGATTAGGCACAATCTGAATTTCGTATGTATTGGAAATGGGGTATATTAAATAAGTAAATCAATGTATATGTGAATTAGAACTGTCATTTATTCGTTAATTAAGACGCTCGGAAGACACATCCACTCGATGCAGATTCCGTAAAGGAACTAACCATTTCACAACGGAACATCGCACCCTGAACCGTTGGTGACGAACACCTAATGGGTCCTATTCATTAGACTTTATTTTATCTCAAGTATTGTATAAGCATAACCACTTTGCCTCACTCTACTAAGAATTATCGATAGTAAAAATGTTCTTTGTATCTGAGTGTAAACCCAATGAGACAAGCATAAAATTGAGTTTTGAATCATATTGTTTCTCACGAAATCCAAAAGTATGTATCTCGAGAATAAGCGAGCTAGTGAAAAAATGGTGAACGACTTTTCTTTAGTAACTAAAACTCTCTACAAAAAACGTTCACTGACATTTCTTCATAGCATCACCCGTTGGCGAGATATTTGAATTTTGGGTGATGTATCGCGGAAGAGCGGTGATGCTGGAGGGAAAGACTCCATCGGGAAGCTATTGATGTAACCCTGATGGGTCACACTCACTCCCCGCGCTTATTATTTCTCTGGTTTCGCAACCGTTCATTCGAATGTTGTTGCAGTGGTCTAAGAGATTATTGCATCAAGTCGAGTTGGTTAACGCAGATATAGATTAGTGTGCAAGGTCAATGGGTGGTCTGGGGGGTGGGGATGAAGAAGGCTGAATTAAAAGAGTCTAGGTTCCACCCGCAACCGCTGCTGATAAATGATCTCGGAAAATCATCCGCGGCCTCGACGTTAATATTTATTTGTCCATAATTATTCAATAGTGAAGCGCCAAAAGAGTTTATTTTTATTTACCTTTTGAAAAAAAAACGTGAAACATATTGTGTAAACTTGACATGTGGGGTGATTTATTTTGAGTGAGGCTTTAGGCTGCTTCCCGCTTTAAAAAATCACAGAGCTTTAGCTATCTCGCGGGACCTCATAAAAAAATACGAGCTGATTCTCAATTAACCCGATAATTCAAATGCATTAAGTGATTGAAGGAATTGTGATTCAATAGTACATGTGAGTCAAAAAAAGAAAAATCGGAATACTTTTACCATTTGCAGAGTATCTTCAACTGGAAAGTTTGGAAAAAAAAAACGGATTTAGGAGAATTGCAGTTTCCCAAAATTATCGCAGATTCCTTTCTTCATTATCTCATTGTGTTCCTCGAGAAACTTCATTGGATTTTCATGGGAAATTTCGAGCACAAAAGTCTGGATTCTCCGTAGTATTGCGATAACAATCGTAGGGGATATCCTAGAGGGGTTCATTGATAACAGTGGAATCAATCGTTTTTTGTTCACTTCTCTAGTTGGCGCCCTTTCCACATATGCGGCCTATTTCTGGAATGCTCTTCCAGAATCAGTTCGTACTTACCCTCCTGCTTTTCCTTCGAAACAGCTTTACAAGAATACTTGAGAGATTGTCCTTAGACTCCTCCTATTCACATGCTTCTGTATCTTATTCTTATCCTTCTTATCACCCTGATGGACCTATTGAGTGCAACTTAACTCGGGGGATCAACTTGTGCGCGCACTTGATCACTACTTGATCGCTGGTCCCTGAGAAAATATATATGTGGGTCAAAAGTCATTTATTTCGGGATTCTCAATATACATGACTTTTTGATGTTTTTGCTTTTTTTCATTTTTTTTTTTCGGTGAAAATGTTTCCATGTCAAGTCGCGCTCAACTGTCGATCAATTCTTCATGAAGGTTGATCGAATAAGCAGTCAAGTAGCGATCAACTAATGATCAACCGTACGCACAAATTCTGCCACTCATATCCGCAATCAAAGAGTAATCGATAGATCCGTCAGGGCAGAAGCCCTTTAGCCCTGATTACATGGCTTGTTTAAGTTGCTTGACTTTATTCAACCTATTTGACTGCGCCTTGCTGTGCGTAAATCAGTAACTGCTCCACGAAGCCTAGTAATGCTACGTTAGCCTATTCTATTTTTCTATGTATGTATTTGCTTCAGATCAGCGCATGCTTTTCAAGTTTGACTACACGTATCTCACAATTATTTTATACAACATAATGGACAGTAATAAACGATCAATCTTCACTCACTCCATATACACACCCACCAAAACGAAAAAAAAACGTACACACATACATACATACACACACACGCATATCTATATATATATATATATTCAGCAACACACACACACATATATATTTACACTTACGCGCGCACACACAGACACGCGCAATTACGTCTCATGAATTACTATTATATAATAATGTCGTTTGACCGGGAATAAATTGAAATTTATTTGATGTGGCCTGATGATTTCATTTTTCATGCTCTCACTAAAGATGAAAGATCAGAGACTGAATCATACCACTCGACCCACTTTTCATACCAGCATTAACTCGAATGTGGGTCGGACGATTTGCTTATGCGATCGATTGCGACTGCCCCAGCGAATAAAGGAAATAAAAAAGTACAAAAGATGGATAAGTAAACCCGATGGCGCCCATGGTACCAGTGCCGCCCTCTACCCTGAGGTCATCGATCCCGACAATTTCCGCAAATACATTTCGATCGATTTACTTATTTTTACGTCTCTTTAGGAGACATCATATCTTTCCGAGCAACTCCTACGTATATGGGATCAAGTTTCCACGTACATATATTATGCCCGGAAGAGAATTACAAGTTCTGAAGTTTTAATTTTTTTAAAATTTATTTAATTCCTGAATTTGACGGTTTTCGTTCATTTATCCTCCTTACTCTATAGGAATCCCATAGAATTGTTCCATACGTGGAATAATTTCTATTTTCAAGTTAACAATCACAATTTTGGAAGAGTTTCGGCTAGGGCATTCAATTTTCTTTGGATCAACTTGCAATAGTATATTTCCAGGCTGTCATTCTGGAGATTTTTTAATACCAATTCCCGAACGAGGAAAAGTACAAGGCGGTACGGAAAAATTATTCGAAGTCTAGCCAAGTGTTTATCTAGATGGAAATCCAGCCAACAACTGCCAGACAGACTTGCTTTGTGATAAATTGGGAAATTCTTATTCTTCCTCATCTCTCAAGCAGTCAAGGTCTAACAGAAAATTAATTCTAGATTCAAAAATATCAATAACCTAATCCTAGATTCAAAAATATCAATAACTTAAATGGGAAATAGTATATTACACCATAAGGGCAGAAAGTATGAAATTCCTGCACTGCGCGCGATGATGCCCGAGGCGAAGCCGAGGGCATCATGGCGCGCAGTTCAGGGCTTTCAAACTTCTGCCCGTGTGGTGTATACTATTTTTCTTTATAGCCGGTCGAAAGTACGAAAATTCATAATTTGTGTTATAGATACTGATGCCTGCCCCGACATTTGCAGCACGAGCGAAGCGAGTGCTGCTGGTCGGGGGCAGGCATAACATAAAAAAGAAATGTCATCCCATTTGAACACTGCAGATTTTTTCGGCTTGTAACCTTTGGAATTATTTTTTATCATAATTTTCAAATTTTGAAATTTGCTAATATCGACATTATCTCTCGTGTTCAATGTTTTTTTCAGCATCGACCGAATGCTCCACAGTGTTGAAGGTCTCAGCTTCTTACTCAAGTCTTTGAAATATATCACTAAATTAGCTTCATCTGACTGTGACAAAGAATTTTGATGTTCCATTTGCCATTTTTTATAAGTATCGTAAACTAATTTATAGCGATCAGCTGACTTCTTTGGCAATGTTTCTGTCTCGATTATCAATCGTGCTTCTGCATCAAAATCCCTCAGAAGCTCCTCCTCGTCCATCGACTCATCACTGGACGTCATTGCCTTAATTAATATTTTTTTTTATATTTCATTAATTGCAAAGAAGTCGTTTTGAGGTTACATTTGACATTATCGTAGATAGGTGATGACTAGTGACTGACAGCAGTCCCACGCACCGATGCGCGGAAAAAAAAATTTCGTCCCGCTGTTGTAGATGGCGTACGCGTCGTTTCATCGATGCACGAATCTTAGACTTTCTGCTTCGAAATCGATGACGAATATACGTACTTTCGACCGAGGTATAAAGAAAACTTAATTTCTCATTAAATGTAGGTTTTTTTGCTCGATAGATTTAGCCTTTGATATTGATAGCCCCATATATTAATTTCAAGGGTATTTTTTACTGAATTAATTGCATTGACAAATTCAGCAGTTAGTGGACAGAATCACTGTCGGGCGTCCATTGCGGAGGCAATCCAAACTTTCCAATTTGCGATTTTTCATCCAAACTGTTGTTTTTAAAGATATTTCGCGAGGATGCATTTATCATTAAGACACACACACACACACAGACATCCACTAAAGTATTCTGAAATTGTTCAGATTCCTTAGATTTTTTAATAATCTCCACATTGCGTTTAATTTTTCTACATTGTTGTTCTTCTACATTATTCGAAATTTTTTGAACTGCTAGAATCATTCAAATTTTTGCAATGCTCTGAGTTTTCCAAGTAATAAAAAATACTATGTATTATCGTATTTTCTAACTTTGAACTTAATCATTTTTCATTGTTTATTTCCCTGATCGAACATTTCTATCTAAGAATATACTTTTTTTCTTACACACGTGGCTTTGCGGAACAGAGATAGCGAAAGGTTTAACTTTCTATCGAGTCCCTGAGGATAAATAAAATAAACTGCATCGGCTGTTTCGAGTTACAATAAGTGTCACTGGCACCTCATGAGACACACGTGCAGAAAGAGTGCACACGAGTCATCAGAAACTGCGAAAAGAATAAATATTCAAGCGGCACGTGGAGCGATTCCAAACACTCCATGGTCTAATCGTTGTTTTTTATTTCTCACTCTACTACCATGTTTTTTTTCTAAGCTTCATAAATAGTGCGGGAATTCTGTTGTCCTTAACCACAGAAATGGTAAACAAGATTTTTTTCATGGGTGGAATGAGCTTTATTTATTTTAAATATATGAAATTAACGGGCAATTTTTTTTACAAATGACAATTTGACGAATTATTCAAATTTGAATTATTAAACTAAACTGAGAAACATAAATTTATGGGATAGTTGATATTATGTAGAACAAGTAAAATCGTCAATCTTTTGATTGACCACTGATTTTGTGGTTTTAGAAAAAAAAAGAAATTAGTGAAGCAAATCAGTGTGACTCATGAGGGTCACAACGAGAACTCGTTAGTTTCTAATCTACACACATGACCATTTCGCTTCAAATTTAGACTAATCGATGTTTTTTTATATTCTGGGCAATTGAGGAAGAAAATAATTTTGGATAAAATCATGTTTCATTGGCTGCTCTATTTATAAAAATTGTGAAATAATTGAAAAACATTTTCAACCGGCAAACAAAACCAAATGTTTGGAAAAATTTCAAGCAATAACTTTTATTTTTAAAAAAATTTTAAAAATATTCTTAAAAATATCTATTTGTGTCAAAAATTTATGAATTTCAAAAAATACTAGGCTGCCAATTTGAAAAATGTCATGAATTTTGAAAATCCACAAACTTCAGAAATATAAAAAAGTTTTTTTTTTCAAAAACAAAATTCCTCCGAAAATTTTGGGAAAATTCCATGAACTTGTAGGCGTAGATTGTCCGTTCATCGAACCCGGTTCAAGAACAATGACCTAAAAAAAAAGTCGTTCACGTCACAGATTCACCCACAGCCCATCGGACTCTGCGACGTCACGACGTTGTCCCGTAAGTGACGTTCGAGGTGTCGGATCACTCCGTCAGGCGGGTGTGTGTCAATTGCGCACGAAAAAAATGGCGATTATCGGGCAAATTTTTCCAGCTGATTGAACCTTCGTCGCAAAATAACTTCGACTCCCTCTCGTGAAACAATAACACGAGTATCATCGTCAGTGACGTCAGTAATTCCCACTTTTATTGCCATAACTAGATCTTTGGATTTTAAGTGACAATTACTCAATTAAAAATATGAAACTACCGTAATTTGCATATGTGATGTCTGTACGTATCAATGATTGTTCGTTTCGAAAAAGAAAAGGTAATGTCGTAATTGTGTGGTACACGGTAACATAACGTTCATCTGAACAACAAATTATTCAATTGAAAAAAATAATTGAATCATGAGCTAAGCGAAGGCAATTAAAATTTAAACACACACATGGAATAAATATCACACTTAAATGTTTTTTTGATTAAAAAAAACATAATTTATTCTTATGCAAAGTTTGGAACCCTGAAAGAGTGTTCTCTAATTGTCGATGTATTTATCAACGATTAACAATTTCCTTAAATTTATTATAAAGAATTTGAAGAATAAAACTAATGATTTTGAAAGCTGTCAAAAATTTGCAGAATTTAAGACATCTAAAAAGCATTGTGGTATATTTGTTTTTGCTCATTTGTACTTGAAAAAAAATTATTAGTTTTTTTTAAATCAATAAAATCATCATTACCAGGTTCATTTTATTGCGGTTGTGTACAAAAACTAAAAGCGAGAAAATGATATATGGCCAGGTCAATGGAGTTCTGGCAGCGGACACGAGGGCACAGCAATCATATTAAAAATATGAAATGAAAGGGTAATCGTGATTAGTGTCGACCGGCAATTCCCGCGGTTGAAAACATATTCGTAATGAGATGGGATAAAAAGTTATTGACGGATGATTATGACTTGGGGTGCGAGATTATTTCCTCATCTCTGAAAAAAAACAAACAAAATGAAACGATATCTTTCGAGGTTTTAGGAATTATTATTCAATTTTTATTTATTCAACGATTATTTTGGTTGTCCTGCAGGGAACATCGTTCTATATTTCTTGTTTACTTACACATACGCCGGCAAAATTCTGCAATTATGGACTTTTCCAAAAAACCTTGTAAGCTCTAAACTCTAAAGTGCTTTTTTGGGATTGTTTTTTTTATTAAGCCTTTTGGCATGTAAATAAACGAAAATTGAAATTGTCCAACAATGCTATGAGTTTCAAGAAAACGAACCATTTTTCGAAATGACGGAAGTTATTGCCGGATCATGATGACTCGATGATTGAGATAATTTCCCGAAAGGCTGATAAGCATGGAGAGTTTCTGAAAGTTATGCAATCGAGAAGTGAACTTGTAGTTTATCAGCTTGTCCAGTGAAACAAATTAATGTGATTAGACTTATTTTTACGCGGCATCGATTCGCTATAGTGGGAATGGAGGACAGGCTAGGGCAATGTGATATTTATAGACGGCGCCTGTATTTCAGTTGCAAACTTTGGGTATTCTAGGGCTTTTCGTATCGCGTAAAATGGGTGCGGTGTGTCTATACCTGATAAGCATATGTGTCTGTGTATCATTTTGTATGTCTTTTTGAAGTCCATCGATGTTCTGCAACCTTGTAACGTTTCTAACTTGGTATAACGTCTGACGTGTTTCAGGTTGGGAAATTTGTCTCGCAACCTCAAAATTAGCAGTTTCTTCCCTTAATGTTTTATAATTTACGATTTTCTCATGACTTGCTTGAATTTTCAATTAGAATATTTTTACTTAATTTTGGAGATGACAGAGAATGTTTGGCTTCCACGAATATCGCTTGTTTTTCTCCTATCTTTTGTTCATAATTGCGCATCTGGACCCCAAGCAGAAGTGGAACAATATGTTTGGCTTCGAATGATCTCCAACGAACGTCAGAATATTTTTTACACTCTTAATACAATAATAATGGGTGTAATGGGATGGTATAAGAATTCATTGTCACGAAGTTTGTCCTCCAAGGTTGTCATTGTGGAGAAGACTGCTGCAAATCAATGCCTCATTTCGATAAATTAGGGGGAATTCGAGCATTGTTACTGCTTTAACCAAAGTCCCTTACGAATTCATCAATGAAATATTTCAATTGATTAGAATCTGCCGTGTAACTTTGAATATTCTACGTAATATTGGCGGGCTTAGAGAACTCCATAACTGGCTTTTTGCAATTTCAAACTCTTTAAATTTCCTCAAATTATTGCAATTATTAATACTTTTTATATCTTAATTGTTTTTAATGTTCTAAATTTTTAGAAGATTACATTTAACTAATGGAATTCTTTTCATACCTGATATTTTGACTATTTAACCTTTTTCAGAATAACATTTTCTTGAATTATTCAAATTGTCTGAATTTGTTTTTAAAAATATTTCAAAGACCAACCCTCATAGATTAGCCTCCCATAAAAACACAGCTTTAGCAAAAAAAAACACATCATATGGATAACGAACCAACTCATCACCATTAAACCCCCTTTAATCAACCCATGACAAATCAAAATCATCGGAAATGCTCGAAGACACCTGGGACACATACGCACTAATTACGTGCTATTGAGGCTCCGTAAACAGGATTCCTAACCCAGTGCATCCTCATGACTATCCTCTTTTTATTTCCCTGAATTTGCCTCCAGAATATTTCATCACCATCATCAAGAACCAGCTTCCTGCGCCACAACTAGAGATGTAAACAGCAAAATTACTGGTGAAATGAACTCCAATTATCTCATCAACCAGTAATTTCACGAAAAAGTATTATAGAACATTTGAAGAATGTGAAAAATTTCTGTAGAAAATTTCCGATACACAACATTTATTATTATTTTGCGCTAAATCTATAAGAAAAAATTGTTCTATCGGATCTTATTTCAGAACTGATGCTGTAGACCTGATTGAATCTTGTTGACACTGAGCTGGGTTTTTTAGGAATAGCTTAGAATACCAAATGGTATCAAAATTCGTGTAGAATTTGTTCGTCAAGCCAAGTCTTCAACGTTTTTGTTTTTGCTCAATTTTCTGATTTTTTTATTACAATTTCATATGCTGGACGATGGTGAGAGGGGTACGCCACCCCAAAAATTTGGTAATATGCAGGTATCCGTAACAAATCAACCTTTTGCTGATTTATAGAAAGAAGAAAAGTTTGTTGGGATTTAATTTTCTCCCTAATTTTCGAATATATTAATGAGTAATCCATAACCGCCCATCTACTCAAATATACTAACATCCCACGTATTGTAAAAATTACACGCGGGGTACCAGAAAACCAGATCAAGTTCATACCAACACCTTTGGAGGCTGAATGTTTCCCACGTTGAATGTTCATTTTAAATCCAACCATCAAAGTCGTCTTTGACGACTCGTCATCCGAACAATCGTGTACTTATCGCTGTATCAATCGATCAGCGCCAAATGGTAATGGAAATAATAAGCAGAAGAGCAGCGCCAAAAAAAACATGGAAATAATAAGCTGAAGAGGATCAAGAGAAATGCGAGATGGTAACGGATAAGCCTGCACTGAGCTCCATATAGGACATTTAATCGTATGATGACTTTACAGTGTACCCAAAAGGTTTGTGGACCTAAAACTGTGAAAAAAAAACATTGGATGGCAAGGTAAAAAATTGTGTGAGTGCATAAACGTAATCCGGGAATGACGTACAAAGAAATGTATAAATGTATGGATGATTACGAAATTGACCAGTTTGCATTTGTATGGTGGCAACTGCATCAAAGAAGTTGAAGTCCTTCGACTCAAGCGGATGAAAACACGAGGGCATCAGCACGGGTATGAGCATCCTTGATGCGTTTTTTGTTAGTATTATGTTGTCCAGACTTGTTTTGAGCTTTATCTTGTTGCGGATGATACGAGCCTATCTTTAGATCTCCTGCAGGTGAGTGGAGTGACCGCAATGCAGGATTATTTCCCCAGAAATAGAAGGGTAATGCGTATTGGTGGCCTCGTTGGATTATCCACTCCGCTATTAACGTTTTTCAATTAACGGTCTGCGATAAGATGAGATCGGGTGGATCTTAGGGGGTATTAATAGCACCTTCCGCGGTGTAGAGGTGATAAAAATAAGACGTCAACGCGGATTTATTGATATTTAATGTTGAGACGTAAATTGCTGCTCTATAAAAGGATTTAAATTAAGATTGGATTATAAAAATTCGTACAGTTTTGAGGTCTCAATTTAAGCTCGAAATAATTCAGATTTCGAGGCTGATTTCCATTGAGGAGAGAAGAGGTCAATCACACCAAGCCAGTTCGCCTTTTTGTAAATTATTAACAGGCTATACAAACATTCTTATGGAAATTTTGCTGTCTTTAGATTACAAGGTATTTCCAAGAGATACATCATCATATCAATAGAAACACCAAAAAAAATTTGAAAGCCTAAACGATAATGACGAGGCATCACGAGGACGTGGTTGGTTAAGGGCGATGACGTTATACAGACATCCAAGTCCCGATAACTTTTGGAATCACGTCAGAAATTAGGGGATGCAAGTTTGTTACCGCACAGTTTAATCGGTAAATTGTACAAAATGGAATTCGAGATTTTTTATAAGATACCGTGCTAACACGTGAGAGACGAATGGATCTTTGGGAATTCTGCATGACTCACTTCGAGGTCCCGATATAATGTTATCCGCTACAGAGCAATCGATGCGTTTTGTTGTTAACGCGGAAGTCGTAAGGCTTCGATACTGCAATGGGAAATTTTGTAATGCTGGAGAGTCCTGCGTGGGCACTGCTCACGTGATTATGTCATGGTCCTGTGTCACACCCGCAGCATACGACTCGTGTCCCTCGCTGTGTTCACGAAGTGTGTGCTCGGCTAAATTTTTCCGTGATTACAGCCCGTAAGAAACCATGTCTACTCTAAAAATAAAGAAAAAAATTAGATTAAATTGATGGTGGTCTAAATGAAGCAATGACTATTTAAAGATATATATGCGGGAAAAAACTATTAAAAAAACAGAAACTCTCAGGCTCGGTCGTATTTCATTTCTGAATTGGGGATATTCATCCCCCGAATCCAGAATCTTGGTCTCCCCGAACCGAATTTCATGTGTGATGTTGTGTGGATGGCAAGATCACTTCCAGATATTTTGACATGATGCCGTTTTTCAAATTTCCTGACAGGGAAACTTTTCATTTTTTAACATTTGAAGTTGAATCGTTGGATTCACCTCAACTCAAATTTTTCTTGGAAACTTCTAATATAGAGGAAGATGCAGAATACTGCAGAGGCATCATTAACGAAATAGTAAAAAAAATCAATCGTTCGTTTACCACTGAAATATCGTAATGAACACTGACTGGGCATTTTTTTAAACCAGAAATTGGACGTGTAAAAAAGGTCATTTGACATTTTCACGCGATAATTGCCGACAATTTTCCAGATATTCAACAAAATGGTTACATTTTTTCCCCCAAGGAAATTGTCAAGTAATGAATTGAAAACAACTAGTCATCGGAATCCATTGAATTTGCAATACGGACTCGAAGGGAAAAAAATCGTGATTTGAAACTCTCAATGTCACCTGCACATTGATGGAAGTTTTCATTTGCGGACTTGTGAAACATATATCTCATTTTTAAATGCACATATGTCGAGATGTACCTCTAGATTAACTTGAAAGGAGCGCACGAATAAATTGGGCCTTCTAGCCCTTATCAAAAAAATCTCAATCATTATTTGGTTCAGAAATTTCCGGAAATCGACAGAATTCGATCCCTTGAAACGGAGATATATAACGAAATGGGGAATTGTTATTTTTGGGGGTAAACCTAATATTTACGGAATCATTTATTTCTGCGCGCATATACCATAGGAATTTTATAGGATTTTTCGTACGTGCCTGGAGCCTCGTACGCCATGGAGGTTCCCATGAGATTTACCTGACATCTGGTCGAGCCTCTTCCCTTTATTCCGCCCGAGAATAATATCTTGGGATCGTCTGCATCCCCTTGGTCTCAAATCCGTTAGAAGGCACGGTTCCGACGCATGGCATCGTCTTGTAGTCTCCTTCCAGACCCTAAAAGACGAAATAAAAACCCATCAACATGTCTGCCCATCTTTCTCTCCCCAAGAAGATCTTAAGGCGTTTATTTACCATCCCAATCATCACCGATCAGGAAAATCTTTGGGCATACAAACATGGCCGCCAAAAACAACATTTCCGCACAGCCAGCGTGATAATGAGACCACATGCGGCGAAGTATGTTTGAAAACGATTTGCAAAATTTCAAGCACCCCATTGACACCATTTGGAGATATAGGCGATTTCGTGAGGAGCGAAACTTACTAAACGGAAGGTAAAATCTATTTTTTCGTGGATAAATTTAGGAATGCTTAATGGAAAAAATGATTAACTTTAAGAATTCATGCATGAACACATTTACATTGATGGAGGAGGAGAGAAATTCGAGGCATTTCACCCTAGAGGGCACTCGATTTAATCCTACCGGTATAACACTTATCTTCGCACCGGTAGAGTAAAACTATATGTGTGTGTGTGTGGGGGGGGGGGGGGGGGGGAGTGCGTGGACCAAAGCTTTGTTTAACGGGTTCAGCAAAACTGAAAAAGTGATTCTACTTTTTTTTTATCGATGCGTTTCGATTGTCTGCATGTTTAAAAGGAGTGTTGTGGATCGAGCGTGTGTGTGTGTGTGCATCGCGACCCGATCAGCCGAACTGATTCAATTCAAAGCATCCTCTTGTAAGAACACTCATGAACGAAATAATTAATTTATTATGCACATCTTATGGATCAAGCCTTGCATTTCTATTGACAAGTCATTAATTCTGCACGTTAGGGCCCACTCCCACATCCCATTCATTATTTTTCTCATGACGTCCCGCTGTACATCCTTTGTAAAAAAACGACAACATTGATATTCCTCAGTTGGTCCTGCCTATTTATTGATTGGGTTATCCCAACAAGCGGAACTCGAACTTTCGCTTTTGGCCCAAATTGGTCATCACCCCGTGGGTTTCATTGCTGAAGTATTTTCATGAGCCAAAATTGGTAACCCTCTAGTTATCGTGGGGATCCAGTGGGAGTTGGATTGTCCTACTTCCGCGAAATGTTTGTAATATTCCGATAGGCAGATTGCGATTGCGGGGGAGATAATGCGGCTTCAACGGGAATTTTCGATTATTTTTACTTGAGCAGAATGTGGGGCATGTGCGGAGAAAGTAGAACAATTTTTTTTCGGAATTTGCTTGGTCATTTTTGCGGATTTTAGGGGCTCGTAAAATGGCGGGGTACAACATTTATATGAACAAACTATTTTAGGGCTATATCAACCAATAAGCGTCATGGGGAGACAGTGCCTTCAGTAACGAGTTAATGATACTATTTTTCAGTCCATCTATATTTTTACTATAAAATTTATTATGTATATTGAGATCGTGTTAGTAGCCTTTGGTTGTTGAATCTGATTGAAACTAATAAATAAATAAACAAATTAATCATTCAATTTGTTGGTGTGGAAAAACTTTCTTCTGATAAGGTCCTTAGGAAAAAAATGAGTTCACAGAACGCTTATCGTTGAGACGTCTATCATTGCGTCTGGCTGGAACGGGGCCACAGTGATGAATTAGCATGAAGCTCTCAGGTACCACCAGAAGCGGAAACTATTATATTCACCTCGTGTCTCCCATGACGTAGCCTCGTGTTACCCGACCGCACGTGTCTGTGTGGAGAAATTGTTCATAGTCCTCGTCATTTTCTCAAGGGACCGCGAAGCTCCACAGTTTGCACATTTGAAATAGTTAAATTTGAATGTGTATTTACTTAACTGTGAAGAAATTAAAAAAATTCTAACAGAGGTTCACCTAGACCTACCAACAGAGTTTTACATAGAGGACTGAAGTTTCTTTTTTAAATTGAAAAAACATTGGATTTTTTTCAGCAATTTTTTTTCAACAGAAAAAAATGTTCAATTTTTCGAAATAAGTAAATTAAGATATAATTTGAAAAAAAAAATTTGTAACGCAATTTTGATGAAATTTGGTCATATGTATGTTTTTTAAAAAATAAAGAAAGAAATAAAAAAGGTGATTGATTGATCTAGTGACATATAGGAGCCCATGGTCATTATCTCTATTTAAAACATATTTGGTATGAAAATGATGGGAATTTTCAATAATTTGGAAACTCAAGGATAAATCTCGACTTTTCCTCATTCTTATCAGTCCTCACTGAATAATGGAACTGGAATTTAAATTTTCAATTGATTTGTTGATCAAGGTGTTATGTTTCAATGACAAAATCTCTTCATATTTAATTGAGGATATAACATTGCATGACAAAGAATTGAAAAAAGAAAACGAATACACCGAGCACCATCCAATTAGTTTCTGTGTGAAGCAATGTTCTGAAATATTGTTTCTACAATTCACTTGCTGATAAAATGGTTGATAACTGAAAAAACTAAAAAAATAGTTGATAAAATGTTAGTAATGCTTTGTGAGGTGTTGGAAAATGAGATAATTTATTTGTAAATTTTTACCAACAAATTTGCCTTTTGCAATAAGAATGATAAAAATTCTATGAATGAGACCACTTGCAGATAAATTAACAAAGTAATGAAGTAAATTAACATTTGTTTAAGACAAAAATAAATACTTTTACGAATAACTCAGTCGAAAGGCAGGATACTATTCATACATCATATATACATCTAAGAATTGTACATGTCAATATTCGTATACTAATTAAAAATGTTAAACAATATACACTCTATGTTTTTCATTGTGCACATTGAATTTGACCACAGGATATTAGAGCTTCACGTGGTAAGCAGTATTGGTCTGGGAACACTGTGCATGCGCGATCAAAATGTCACATAAAAATGGTCCACATATTATTCTGTGAAACGAAGTAATAATTTTCATGGTACACGCACAATGTTCCCAGACCAACACTGTGTACAATGTGAAGCTATAATATGCAAATGGTCAAATTGAATGTGTACATTGGAAAACATATGAATGGACGTTTACACTTATTGTGTGTATGAATGATACTCTGCCATTCAAACTCACTGCTTAATTCTGATCATTGCAAAAATTCGAATAAATCATTGGTAAAATGAGGGTCATTTTATCTGAAGAGAACGGAGTATATACAAATATGTTCGTTTGTATAAATATTTTGAGAAATTACTAATATGTAATTTAACACAATGTATGTGTATGGTTGTGTATGTGCGTATGTGTGCATGCGTATCTGGTTTGGAAAGTATCTCAGTTGAAGTGCATCTGCCGCTTTTTTTAGTTATAAGAAGATATCTGGAGACTGTAGAAAGGACAAGTTCAAATAAATTTTGTTTCTTGGGTTAAAATGTCTATTTTATGTTTAATAACTTTTTTATCTAACCTCATAATTCAGGAGCAAATTTTGCAAGCGATTTGCACGAATGCAGAATAAAAAATTTGAGTCCCGAAATTCTGTTCTATGTATATATTCATGGGGGAATTATAGTAGTAATCTTCCTATAGAAATTTCCTACAGGATTGCCTGTAGGAATTCCTATAGAATGTTTCGCGGGAATATTTTATGGCATTTTCTATAGAACTTGCTATCGAAATTGTCCTATAGAAATGTTCGCATGGAATTTTTTGGAAACTTTTCTTCACACCGTAAATAACAATTCCGAATATGATGAATTTTCCTATGAATCCCCCATAGGTCCTGCGATTATTTTTTCGAGGTTATTACACTATATCAAAATGTGCGTGAGCTCATGGCTTCCATGGGAACACGTCCCGGACCTAGACGACGAAATCGATCCGCGAACCACAGGAAACACTCACCTCTCTTCTCCCATGTCGAACTCCATAAGCCCGTCCTTCGCTTCCCATCTCTCTTCGCTCCTGACGAGCGCAATCCCGGACCTAGGAGAAGGGGTGGCCCATAAAATTGCACGTTGAGTACCCCCTGTCAATTCCGAGTAAAAATTTTGCCAATCGTGTACCGTGAAATTCACTCGCTTAAAATTTTTTTCTTCTTAATTTTGTAATTATTTGTCCAAGAACACGCGTATAGCCCTATTTTGGCAAAATTTAAAAGTTGCGCCAATTTGAATTTTTAGAAAAATTTGAAAAATCTAATACATTGAAATATTGAGTAATTTGAATGATTCGAAAAATTGTACTTCATTTAGAATAACGAAAATTATTGGCAACTTTGTGAAACTCAATCCAAAGCTCAAAGCAAAACTGCATTTTATATTTATTAATTCAGTCGATAACTGAAAATTTGTATCAATTTCAACTGATATTTAATCAGTGATGCAGTTACGTGGACGCTTCAATTACGACAAACAAGGTCTTGATTAGATAATTCATTGAGGAAAATCCGGCGCCGAAAATTCTTGACACATAAATATAGACGCACACACACTCACATGTAATTGGAAAACAAGGAAGTAAGAGAGGAAAATTGGTAACGAACTCTTTACCAATTTGGTGTGAAGCGAGAAATTAATACATTTCCATTTCAAAATGGCAGATATATCTCATACTTTCTGAACGGATAGTACGAGTCTCGAGGATGAGAATTCAGGGTCGAAGCACCCGACAAAAGGTCCGCGAACAAAAAGAAATGAAAACAAAAAGGATGGAAAAAACTTGTCTAATTTTGACTCCATTATTTTCCTTTTTCCTCGGCGGCTTTCGGGGAACCATTGGCAACAAAAGAATTGAATAGTCGGGTATTTTCGGACCGAGGGAATAACCGATACAACGGTTGGTATAAACGCCCAGAAAGATGATGAAGCTATAATCTATTTCGGGTTCTCCTAGCGCAGATTAGACATTTTGAGACGTGGGCCGATAACGTTTTGGCAGGGGTGTGGGCAATGTGGGTTCATTGTTTTTTTTTTTTTTTTAATAAATTTCCTGTTAGGAGATGCTATTGTTTGGCCCGAAATTGAGCAATGATTTTTCATTAGGCATTTTCAATATTCGTAGACTGGTCGAAACCAAATTCGTGTATGTCCTAGTCCATTCGTGTGTGTGTTTTGTGTCTCTTTTAAACTTCCCACAGTGAATGCCGTCTGAGCATTCATTCAGGGGAGTACTGGATACCCATTTTAGGTCATCGTATCTCTAAACGGAGGGTAAACCTCCAGAAACCCCTCTGCTGCGATGGCGGGCGCCTATGATTGACCCCCCCCCCCTTCCCCCCATTCGCGTCGCGTTAGGTTATGCCGACCAACGACCGTGGGGTCTCATTGTGTGTGTGTGCATGTGTGTGTAGGGCCGAAAGTCTTTTGCCACCGATTTTTCGCAACAAATTATGCAACCGCCATTCTGCATGCAACAATCAAAGCTTCTTTACGTAACTTAAAATTGATGAAATGTTAGTTAAAATCGCGCAGGTGGATTTCCAATAGCTTGTACTCACCACCCTGACCAACAAAAAAAGCTCAGCTTTCAAGGAATTACATAAAAATTGGAGTAATGTCTTAAAATGTCAATAGCCTTTTGTACCACAATCTCCTGATAGTACCAGCTCAAACCGATTTCAATCTCTCAACGAAACTAAAAAGAATGCCACTATTTTGATAAAGAATCCTACTGGAGTGGTTCAGTCTCACTTGACCCTACTTTGTGTGTCCGAGATACGTTGGAGTTGGCGTGCGAACGCTCCGTTGGCAGTTCTGGATTGCTTATTGGTTTATCCTTCAATCTACAAACGTGTCATCCTTATCCAGTCGATCGTAACATTCTTTGTGTGCTGATGACTCCCGTGATGTGTTTGATAAGTTCCCTGTCACGTGATAAGGCTATGACCGTTGCTCATTTCGTCATTGCAATTTTTTTAATCAGAAATTTCATGACCATGATCGAAAGAATGATATCGATACTAGAAGGAACAAGTGGATTGTGAGTGTGTATCCAAGTACTTGACTTTTCAGGGAATTCCAGCTAAGTCGAATCCTGTGGGTGTCTTCAATAAGTTACTGTAATTCACTAGCTCTAATTAAAATTTGTAGTTATTAATTTAAAAATTGAATTTACCGTCGTTTCCAAGAAAGATAGAATGCTTCACGGAACAATCTTGTTTTTCCGGCTGCGATTTGAAATTGGAAAATCTGAAAAAAATAAATTTTACCTCATAGATGTTTGTCGCTGAAATGTGAGAATTCGTCACCTAATGAGATTATTACATCAGGCAGAGTTGATTGTCTGCCGCAACCAAAACTAATAACCCTTGAAAATTTAACGAGACATTTAACGTCACACGTCAATGCAACATCTTGTGCGACGCAAATGTTGTTCAACGGGTGATGTATTGAGCTGAGAGCGTCAGAGGAAAATCATAAAATCGATTGCTATTTCGAGATGCAAAAGGAACAATTTATGAGAGGCTCGAGGGCCCGAGGGCAATGCACCTAGTGTGGCGCCAGTCCTCGCAGTTCGTTTTTCTTCGTTCAAATTATCTTCATTTGGTTCTCATTTTACGCACAGCAAATTCTAGGAGAATTTTTTAGAAATGGAAATCGGAATTTATCGGAGTCTTTGAAATTCTTCAACGTTTGCACCTTTCCAAAATTTCTATTGTTTGAGTCTTATCACTTGTAATTATCCATTCTCAGTTCCCCAATTTTTTTTTTCAAATTTTTGAAATGTTAAAAACTCAGGTGGGGAATTCGAAGCTTGAACGATGAGATCAATGTTGGTTCGACCTTCGATGCCGACGCTTGGACTTGATAGCTTCGACGTAGCTTCATCCCATGTATAAGCCTAGATGAAACCAAGCTTAGTTATATCAAAGATCTTCAAGCTTTGTTGGCCCAGCTTGTGCCAAGCTTGGCTCAATCTTAGCGTCCCTAGTATCGGTCCACAGGTAAAATCCAATCTACGTCCAATATTGGATACACACATACATCCAAGCTTACTAGAAGCAACCCCAAGCATCAGAAACCATGTTGTGCTAAGCTGGGTCCGAGCTCAGCTTTGTTAGCTTTGAATCTTAGCTTTAACAACCATGAATCCCGGATTGCTCTCACCATCTAAAACCAAGCTTCTGAACTAATGTTGAACTAAGCTGGATTGAAGCATATTTTTCCTAGTTTCGATTTACCGGCTTCACGAAGCTCTGCTTAATATCGGATTCATATATAAATCCAGGATTGCTGCACCAGCTAAACCCAAGCTTGGAAACGAATGGTCAACTAACCTTGGCCCAACCTCAATGTTCCTGTCTTCGAAGTTTGAACCAAGATAAATTTTGTAGCTTGGGCCCAGATTAATTTCGATGCTTCGACCACGAGAAACTTTGGAACTTGGACGAAAATAAATTTCAAGGCTAGTACCAAGATAAAGTCCGAAGCTTGAATGGAGATAAAGTTCGAAGCTTGTATTAACCTACGTAACCAAGCTAGGACGAAGCTTATTCTCTAAACTAGGATTGGTGTTACATTCGTATGTTCTGCACAGATCGACCGAGGCTTCAAAACACAGCTTTGGCGAAGCTTATAGTCAAGCCTCGTCCAAGCTTTGATCAAGATTCATCGCATGGTCAGTTCCCACCTGGGAATTATTGTTTTTTTTGTCAAATCCGCCAACACCCCAATTTCTTTTAAAATCTTTTCAATTTTGTGCATTTCAGATTGTCGATTGCTCTCCCATTCTGAAAGAGTTTGTCTTGAAATATCAATGAAGCTTGAAACATATAAGAAAATTAAATTATTTATATAACTGATTCACGAATCAATTCGTCATTTTTTCATGATGTCTCGAAATCCCATAATCTCCACATTTGTTTTTGCTAATTCCTCATCAAACTCTTGAGTGCCTGAACTTGATGTTATCGTGATAACCCATTCACGTGGTACCAGCTGGTGCCTTACCTCAAACACCCACCAGCATCATCATCGTCACAATCGTTTTTATCATATCTACATAATCGTATGACTCACAGTCAAAACACAAATACTCCGTCATCTTGACTAAATTCTCCGAGAATTTACACTTAAAAAAAACCCAACGAATTCAATGTCGTGGAACCCTGCTAATAACGTGCTCGCGGCACAATAGGGGTCACCGATTCGGAGAACGCGATTCTATTTCTTGCCCCCACCACGCGACGATGCTGAGCCTGAGGTCTGAGAACTGGGGCCACGGAACAGAAAACAGACTTATTTAATTGAAAATGACAATATTAAGAATCGATTACACGTTTTCTATGTACAATTAAAAAGTACTTTGGTTTTGTGTTCATTTCAATAATTTTTTGGAGCAATATGGAAATTGTTTTATATGTCAATGAACTTGTTTGGTCTTTGATTATATTTTTTTAGTCGCCATCAATTTTTTTAATGACAATTCAATAGTTTACTAAGGAAAATGACCTATCTGTTGTCACAGTGTCAAAGGACTGTGGTTAAAATTCTCTTTTTTTTTTCTTTTTTGTCGTTTGCTAATATTGATAGGTTGTCGTTTTGAGAAATATGTATATATATATCAACATCATTTCCTGATTTATACTCAAAACCGAACTGCCCTATTATCTCAACTCAACCAAATAGGAAATTAGCAAAAGCGTAAAAAATGAAAACGACTTGTTCTAATTAAGAAACACGAGACGTAGCTCAGCTGTTCACTTTCTACTCTTGTATTCACCATGTTTGATTATTTCCCTCATTAGGTAATTCGAGGATTGCACAGTGACAATTTGTTAACCAAAAGTCAATATTGGCAAAAATCACAGCGCTGAAAATCTTTAGCAAAATATTCACTCATGATGTATTTATCCCAAACGCTTCTGTGTATTGAGGAATTAATGAGTTCAATAAGCTATATTTCCTGTGGAATTTTTCGGAATACTGTTATTACAAAATCGCAATTTATTCAAAGCCAAGAAAGAAAAACTCTACTTTCATTAATCAATATCCTGTTATTATTCAGTGATGAACAACCGAGATTCCTCCGACAGTGTCCAAGACCTTTGATACTTCCCAAAAACTGTCCGCTTACTGCAAGGCGTCCAACTGGAAGACCCGGGTTCGAATCCCGGTTGGGACTATCGTTGATTTTTTTCTTTCGGATTTCTTGGCATATTTCGGAAAATATTCAGTAACATGCCAAGAGTTTGACAATCATTGAACCTTTTACAAATGTTCCGCGGGCATGAAGCAAGAGGGATCCGTATAACTAATTTCGCCCAAGTTTATGGGTCGGGAGATGATTGCAGTTTTCAATGGAATGGTTGTCTCTCAGCATTTATACTTGGACACGCAGACCATTTCACTCACAAAAATTCTGACTGGCGAGGGGTACGATATGTATGTTTAGAAATTGAAGACCTTTTGATGTGTTCGTTGCTAGCGGTTTGTGGGATTACATGCTTCTGTGAGCTCTGTACGCTATTGGTACCAAGCAGATGCATCGTCTGAGCGAGGTCATTGAAGACTAAGGACAAATTGATTTCACGAAATGAGCGATTTGGTTACTCACAATATCCTGTTTCGATGAAATAGTTGATTGAATACACAGCTGGAGGAGTATAAGCATACAGTATTTTACGCTGGTGATATACTATGTCAAGTAGCACACTTTTGGTTGAGGTTGGGGGAATAATCATGTTGATCTGTTTCATGGTTCCCCACAAAATGTCCTTTTCAATGTCGCATAATAGTGGAATTCACAGAAATATTGTCGCCCCACACAATTCTTTCATATTTCTTATCATTCGGAAACAGCGCCCACAAAATAGAATAGCAGATGGTCTCATCTCGAATTTCACTCGTTGGCAAGAACCGAGCTCTTGACCTGCGATGACTCTTGCGATGGCTCAACCGCTAACTATGCATTGCAAAAGCTGAAAAAAATTGAATAATATTTCAAAGAGACATCTTTGACATTCGTCAGTTTCATGGTGCCCATCAGTCATTACTTTACCCTTAACTCGATTCTCACATATAGCACACGGACTTCTGAATCATGCTGGGTTTAGGAATAAACCTCGAAATTGGAAAACAGAACCGATGAACCAAGTGATGCTGATCTTTTCAAGTCTGTCTTCCCAATTATTTGATTTCGTCCAGATTTATTTTCCTCAAAGAAATTCACTTAAAAATTATGTTTTGGGTCAGGAAAATTTTTCTTACAATTTTCCCTTTAAAACCAATTCATTCCCAACCAACTTGTTCATACTGTGCTTTTTCAAAACTGAAATACTACCTGGCCAATCCCCAGAAAGTCCCCAGAGAAGCAGTTGCTGCTCGTTAGAGAATTTCATGTTACTTCGACGTTCAATGCAAGCAGTGCAGATGAAAAAATTACAAATGAAAGGAATTTATGGTGAACCGGGCTCCAGAAGATCCGAGACCATACCTTTGGCGTCATTTCAAGATCAATATGTTCTTATGCAACGTTTTTCACATCGAAATATTTCATGAAAGCTTTGGAGAAATCCAAGTTGAGGTAAATGTGGTTCTAACTGATAGAAATTGTTAAACAAGTATTGTGAGGAAAATACTGGAACAATCCTACTTTTTACAATGAATGAATGACATATGGCACAAGCAATAGTCCTTCAAACCTAATCGACGTCATTTTGTTATTTTCTTTCACTTCCTTTCGCAACAGCAGCCACTGGTTTGCGCGTTACGAGAGTGGGAAGGTCGGAGACGGTACAAACGATGTAACCTTGCCTTCGGCTAGAGACCCATGGCTTGGTAAGATACAAAGGAAGCGATGTAATTCAAAATTATTGACTATTGAGCATCGACAGATGATTCCTTCGTCCATTCAAGTGGTCGGAAAAGGGGAAAAAACTCGACAGAACACTTGTGACGCAGGCTTTTGGGCTATTTCCATGAACCTACCATTAGTATGTTGAAGGGTTCCTGACCTCTATTTTTTTTATCAATATTGCGAACTTTGCGCTAACATTTATTTTTCCTATCTGTGGTATATTTGTGAAAACCATGCAGCCCTCGGCGGCGCGTCGCCGGGGATAGACATCGCAAGTGTTTATAAAAAATTATGACAATTCAATAATTAACGACACACCATTTTGCGAGCATTTACAATGTCTTGGTACTTTTGCTGATTGCAGATCCAACGGAGGATAGCGTTTACATGATATGTGGCGTGTTAGTGGCTATGATCCTGGTCGGCGTCATCATTGTTCTCCTCGCTGTCACAATCAGGTAACACTAATTAATTACCATTATCCATCGACTTAATATCCATCGACATTATTAATCAATTCGGGCAGTTGACAGTGGACGTTGGATGGATAATGAGTCGGTACTAAGTTCAGTAGAACACTGGTTGAACACTTGATCGACTCGAAAAGTCATAGTCATTGGTAATGGACAGTTGTGTAGACAGGTGGTAATCAGTTTACCAATCATTAAGCCTCTTTTGTTCACGATTAAGGTAAACACATTTTTCAAAACTAAACATTCTTTGATCCCACAAAAAACATGATTTTAGGAGCGCAAACAGTGAAATGTGCCGCATTAATGCTAGGCGTTGTCATTGGAAATGAGAAAGAGAATAAAACTAAACCAAGATCGCTTGTAAAATTATTGGAACTGTTTTGAAATTCATATATTTTTTTCTGATTTTGTTCGAAAAATGGTGGGGAGTTCATAATTTATTTATTTACAAATAAAAATTACCGATGGTAATGGTCTTTGGCACCCGAGATCCGAGAATGAAATCTCCAATACACACACACACAGGTCGGGGCTTTGCGTAGTGGTAGAGTATCTGCCTACTACTCCGAAGGTCCTAGGTTCGCGCCCGGCCGCCGGAGAATATTTTTTCAAATATTTTCTCATGGATTCCGACCGATGCAGGAACTTCCGTGTGTGCCATCGGCGGTGCCCATAAAATGAGACCGCCCGGCCGAGCGGGAACCTAACCCGACGCAGGGGGCGGGGTGGGCTCCATCATAGGCGCCGGCCATCGTAGCACAGGGGTTTCTGGAGGTTTACCCTGTGTTTAGAAATACGATGGCCAAAAAATGGCGAAAGTCGGCCTCAGCCGCATGGGTGGGTGTCCGGTACGCCCCCTGAAGGAATGCTTACACGGCCGCTACCGGGGGCGTACAAATGAGAGGGACGGAGGAATAACAAAAAAAACACACACACACACACATTTTATTAAAAATGGTGAAAGAGCTAAGAAACGTGAAGATAAGATGAAAAATCGAGGTCGCATTTCCGTTGACAAAACAGAACCATCTCCTATCGAGAAGTTAAATATCGGAGCAACACATCACATTCGGAAAGTTAAAAGTCCCAGATAAAAGCCCTTCAAGTTTTCTGGGTTGGAGAATATCAGCGAGAATATTTACTAACATGCTATATGACATTCCCATGAAATTCCTATAAAAAATAGACAGATTTCAATCTATTGGGTGACGGAGGCTCGAGTCATTGTATCTTTTCTATAGGAGTCCTATATTTACAATTTTAAATATGTGAGGTACAAACTCGATAATAGTGAATGAGTACCATTAATTCATAACTGCGTTTTACCCAATTGTTTAATTCCGTCATTTCCTCATTGAATATTTAATAACTCTCGTAATAACTTTGCGTGACGCCTCACAGACGTCACAGGAAAAAATGGTAAAAAATTTTACATCATCGGAGATTATTTTTTTTACCTTCCACAACCATTTTGTTAACTTCGAATCATCGTAAATCAGACTCTCGTGTTGCATCAACAGATAAAACTCTCGAAATCCCGGAGTCGTTTATAATACCAAAGTATAATAATAATAATAGCATACAGAGTTTCCGGTTGATGGGAGCGAAAAAATGGTGAAACAAATATGCTGGATAAATAAAACCGACAAACATGTTTTGACTTTAACAAGTTTTTCTTTTACTATTTAATGAATGAGGAATATTTACTCATTTGGGGACATGCTGCGCAGCTGATTTTTTGTGACAAAATTGGGTGAATCACGTGCGAAAAATTACTATTGTTTTCCAACAAACGTATAACGATTACATTTATACGTGGTATCTATGGAAAATTCAGAATATAGTTTCCGTCGCATTTCTCTGGAATTCGTAAAAAAATTGGTCACACTTTTTTCCAATTTCCCAGAAACTAAATGTTTATTTTTCCAAATTTTGCGAATTTACATTTTTTTTTAAAATTTTCAATCTGTAAATTTTTTATGTTGTTCGCCCATTTTTTTTATGTCATATGACATTCATATCTACCCACCGACCCACCCATCCACACAGCCAAGCACCCGCCCATCCACCCACCCACTCATCCAACCACCCACCCACACATCCACCTAGCCAACCGCACACCCACTCACCTACACCCCCCCCCCACACGCACATACACAGATATTAAAAAACGGTCTAAGAATGTTAGAAACTGATTAAAACGTGGAGATCAATTTTTCTTTTTCGGGCGCAACCTAAAAACTATCTGGTAATTTTTTTGCTCAACACCACTTCTTCTGGGAGTCGTCTACCTTTGTAAAAAATATAAACAAATCATATTACGACGTTTCACTTGGTCTACTGCATCGTTAATAATAACATATGAGTAATAATCAATCAATCAATCGAATTGACCCAGGAAACGACTACTTCACAACTGTGATAATTCAGTCAATACGAAGGTGATAAACCGCTTTATCATCTCATGCAATACGTATTTCTCGTGAAATTAGTCAATCAGAATTTCTCATTGATAAGTTGTCGGCAATTGGTCAGTTATCATAGGCTATTAATAGTTCATATCAGTAAACTCGGGATTTCCATTTTTCTCCATTGACCGAAAGCACGTGACCTTTGACAATAAAGTCCCAGGAGACTTTTCGTTATTTTCTGATACGGGAATCACCCATCCTTCCTTCTTTTCCTTAAGAAATCACATATCCGCTACTTAAAATGTAATTAAGTTTTTTTTCATTGATTAGTTGTCTTTTTAAGTAAAACAAAACGGGTTGGAAAATTTTTGGATTATTATACGAATTTGGCATTATTTTTCTCTTCAATGAGGTGAAAAATAAAAAATAATGCACACACACACAGAACCAATGAAATTTTGAAAAATAAGTTAGCCATCGAAAACTTATAAATATATAACTTCCTTGTTCCAAATTCTCGACTCGTGCAAAATGAAAAATCGTAAATCCGAGTTCGAACGCTGATATTTTAAAACTCACTTCGGACGCACGTACTTTATCAATACGGAAAGTCCAGGCTCTTGAGATATTTCGAGGAAGCCTGGTACGTTGCTTATGACGTAACAACATCCACATAAAAATAATTGCCTCCCGTCAAAAAGTTCAGAATCAGAAGCCATATTTTTTCGGAGGATATACAAATATGCCAAAACAATCATTACAATTTTTGTATACTTCTCATGGCAATGGAAATATTTTAAATTAAATTGAGTAAAAATTTGGACCACTGGATGGGTCACGAATTTCCTTCATTTGTGATAAAAAGATAAAAAGCAGGTCTTAATATTTTCAATAAATTGTCACGAAAATTTGATACAACGATAATATCAAAAAACTATCACTTCCAATATAGTCCTGTAGAATTAGCCGACCCAATGATTAAATGACCTAATGAAATCGTAATATTACGAGCCACTGTAAGTCTGATAGTGTTTCAAATCTCAACAGTTTCCAAAATTTCAACAAATCTTAGCAATCTCTGAAATTTTCCTAAATTTTACAATTTTTGACACATCCCTGCTGTGCTCAAAATTGTTGGAACTGTCAAAGATTTGCAATGTCATTTTTTCTTAATCATTATTTAACGACTTTTTTTCAAAATTCTTTGAGTTTTTAGTTTTCAACAAATTGGCAGTGTTGGCATTTTCTAAATATCTCATTTTTTTGTGTAACGCTATGAAATCTAATTTTTGAAAATTCAGTTTTCTATCATTAGATGACCTTCCCTTATTATGGCATTCTAATAATATTGGTTGGGCTGTCATCACTAATGGATTGGCCATTACTAATATTATGTCGCGATTGTCGCGAAGGGCTGAACCCCCCGGGCATTCTCAACCCTGTGACAAAAATAGCTCCTAATGTCCGATTTGCACCCCCGTAACGCCCTATCGCTCTAATTTTCTATAAAAGTCGCTGTGAGGTAATAAAAACTTCAGAATCTCCTCGGCCATTGCACTTGGAATAATTCGTTCGTTAGGGAAATAAAATTGCCCCACTGCCTAAAAATATCCCAGAAAAATATTGCGGAAAATTTCAGTAAACATTAAAACGGCATACCTTACTTGCGTCAATAACCTCTTAATTATCATTTATTGTTAATAATGATTAATGTTTGGTAATTGATATTCGGAGTCATTCATAAAATCAATTCTTTCAAAATTGTAAGGGACGAAAAGAAGTTTATTACCGATTGAAGAATCTTGATAGAAACACAATTTTGAAAACTTTGCAGAAAATGAAATTTTTAAAAATTCCAAAAATTTCGAGAATTTCGAAAATTTGACAAGGTCCAAAACTTTTACAAATTTCGAGAATTTGATTGGAACTAATTTTTAGAATCCTTCCATTCCATCATTAAATGCGCTTATATTCATGTTTCGCCGAACAGTGAAAATTTATTGTGACATTAAATTTTCCAGTTTTGCTCAGAAGTGAGTTCCTCGTAAAATAATCACTTTTATACCCCAAATGAGATATCTATATTTGTGCTGGACCATCGCAAATGAGTTAGAGTTGCGTGCAATTGCGCCATTCGATGTCAATTATTCTTTCCGGAATTTTCGTCATCTCAGATAAGATGAGCCATTGCGTTGACCTGGTCAACGAAATAATGAGGAATTCAGAGTAATCTTATTTCTCTGTGATATTACAAAATTGTTTGCCACGTAAAAGTCAGTTTTTCAATCTTAATTGGCAATTAGAAATTTTTGAGCCGATCAGCTGAATTTTATGAAACTTCAAATAGTTTTTTTTTATTTGGCCACTTTTGTAGATATTAGTAATTCTGAATTAGGATCCGGAAGAGTGACAGAATTCACATAGATTGAAACTTTGAAAATGTTTCAGATCTTTTGAATTACTACAATTATTTTGATTTTTTATATTTTTCAATGTAGTAAAATTTTCGAGATCGACCATCTCATATATCTCACTCTGTTTTTTTTTATGAATCACAAAAAAAAACGGAAAATTTGTAAAATTTTTAGCACTTTTCCATTCTACTGAACTGAATTTTTCCCAAATTTTGAACGTTTTCCGATTTTTCGAAATTAGTGACAAAACAAGGACAACGGTCATTTCAATCAGGCTAGGTGTGCAATAAATTTCCATTGAATGCAGTTTGACGATTTGAATTTCTCGAAACTCGAAAACGATTAACTTAATCCAACTTAATAGTAATTGTGGGAAGTCTATGAACAATATTATTTGACCGTTGTTTACGACAATAGCGGGACTCATGAAATTTAGCGATGACTCCGTAAATCTCCGATTCAACAAACACAAACAGGACTTCTAATCACGCGATTTTGTTTTTCCCCGCAAGTTCTTGTTTTTCTACGATTCTACGACAATCGCAAAATTTTTCCGGAATTCCGTGTATTATTAAGAGGAATATATGGAACCAATTTGTACACTATTTATCCTCTTGCGTATAATCCTCACTTGTAATTATGCCCCGAAATTGACCATTTTATTTTTTCCCGTATATCTTTGTTTTCCTCGTTATAAAGAACAACTACTTTTAAATAACAAATTTATCTCAATCGTTCTCGATCGATGTATCGAGAACATAAAAATATTCCATTTTAGAAGAATTTGTCAAGTGTTTTTTTCTCTAACAAAAAAACAAGTAACAAGTTTGTTTTCAAAATTTGGGAAATCGGAAAAAATAATGAAAATCATGTTTTTATTCATGAAAAGAGTGTCTCATATAGATTTTTCCTGGCGAAGAAAAAACAGGTCGACATCAATACGGGTCGCGGGTCAATTTTTTATGCTTGGAAAATCTATTGCAAATTCTGCTTTAAACATTGAGAACGGATTGGCCGATTTAAAAACCATATTTTTAAACAATATTATAAAAACAAAAACATCTTCATTGGTATAAGAACAAGAAGTTTCGAGGAAAAATGCTCTCGAAAATTTAATTTCGCTGATGCGCTGATTAGTATGAATTATTTCCAATTTTTCTCTCCAAAATCTACCGAAAAATTTATCTAGACTGCTATTTAACAATTAATCAACTTTTCCCTAATTTGTTATGAATTTCTCCACGGTAAAAACCCATCCGAACCTAGCGTAATCCCTCATATGTCCCCACTCCGCCACTGTCTGTCCCTCACCCAATACCACTGCCCGTCGTTATGACGTCATAGTCCCCCTCTATAAAGCCTCGCTCGGGTTGTCTCCTCAGTTCAGAACCCACTGACGTTGGTTCGAGACATGAGTAGCTCGACGTTGGCCTTCGTCGAAGTTTGCCGTGGTAGATTAATACCTCTTGCATCTGTTGCGGGAGTAGAGTTTGCCCTTCGGTTATCATCGACGTAGCCCGCAATATTCCCTAGCTAATTATTGAATAAAAACTAATACATAAACTAAAAATCCTAAATCAAAAAGTTGCCCGTAAATGAGCAGTTCTTCAATGACCAAGGATTAACAAAACTAGTCAATTTCGTGTTTGTTGTGAGTGAAGAGCAAGAGAGAAACCGGTGAAAAGTTTACCTAAATAGTCAATAACTAATGGTTTAACAATAATCAACGACTGTCCACAATCGTTGGCACATGACTGAGTGCAAAAACCAAGTGATTCAACCTTGCAAAACATTCTAAAATCTGAGCCTTGCAAACGTTGCACAGCTTGCTAAGGTTCAGGTGCCTTCTAAACGTACCAAAGTACAAATGTACATTTAGCTTCGTCAAAGTGATCATCGAAAGTTATCAACTTTCTTCATTACCTTCTAAACCTTAAATTGTAAGAGTTCTCGACTAGCTCGAGAATTCGCCATACCCGGCCAAAAAATTCCTTCCAACGTAGCAAAAAAGTTGACCCGTCTATACCTTAAAATGGTCGGGAGCAACGGTACGATGATTGCAATACGTCTTGTCCGCAGCAAATTGCGGAAGAGGGAGGATCATGGAACTGATCAGGCACACACCGATCAGCCTGTAGTACAAACAGCAACACCCATATCAGCAATTGTATCAGGCCAAACTGTTTTAACAACAAATGGAGATATTCGTAACAATGGAATTGTTAATAATGGAGCCATCATCACAGCTAGTGAGCTTGGCACTGAGATTATTGAGGGGAGCACCTTCGTAGAAACAAGTTCGGAGCAATTGATTTGGCAATTTCCACCGCCTTATCCACCTCTGACACCGCCACCACAGTACACGTTGTACAATGACCAGGTAAATCAATAAATATGTTCAATTCCTATTTATCAATCAGAAAAAACTCCTCTTTCAATCGCTTCTTGAAACCACCGTGCTCCTCCGGAGACACGTTGAAGCAATGCGGTTTGAAATTACGATCAAGACAAATGTTGAAACAAGTCGACTCAATGTTTGACGACAATGCCCACGTTTCAAGCACTCTCTACTACCTATTTGAGAGTGATTTGATTCATTGCTAAATTTCACTATGTCAGATTTGGCTACCAAAACAAACAATTCTTGACCGAAGTATCAGAAGAATACGATGGAATCAATCTCACTTGTCACTCAATTTGAAAGACAAAACAAGTAGTTCATTGGCAACATTGTGAAGTAGAGCATCAAGTTTGATCCAGTAGACATTTACTTGAATCACGTAGAGTCAATGCAAAATCAACTCAAATAGAGTTTGAATTCGAATCACCTAGAGCTAGTCTTGAATCAATAGGTGGATGGTCGACCTCATTCAATTCCACTGTTATCAAGTTGAGACTCCGGATTGAGTCAGAAAGATTTTTTCTGTGCGTCATTAACAAAATGATTGTTGATGGGCTCGTACCCATTATTCACGAGATATACCTCAAATTATTGAATGCTCGGTTACTCTTTGACGTCATTTCATGTCTACCATGGAGACATTTAATTTGAGACTAATGAAACGGTTATAGAGCCACTAAGCGATATTCTCCATCTACCCTCCCTGAATAGAAGAGAACATCTTCATGTAAGAAAATATCTCATCAGCTAATGTCTGAAAGTATAATTACTGTGCACTAAAATGCACAATCAAGAAGATAGCATTCAACTATTGAAACGTCGGGTTTGTGTTGACTTGCATTTTATTGAATTTTCACTGCATATCGAGACCTGAAGGAGTTTTTTCTGATTAACAAATACCTCATTTTTATGCAGAATTCAAACTAAACAAATGACCTTAACCTTTGAAGGCCACAAGAAAAGCAAAAGCAAAGGGTCGTCATTTGAGTCTTTTTATGTCCGTTTTGCTCCTAACATTTTGATTCAAATACGTCAATAATTGTCGCGCTCGGCAGAAGAGTTTTTAATTTCAGCGACATGCCTCCTTAACGACAATCATAGAAGTAATATAGAGAACCTTGGCTTATAACAATAAAAGTCTATTCTAATTTAGGAACTACAGAACTTGAAAATTTGTTCTTTTTTTTTTAAACTTGTTCGGCACTTGCCTTCTGGTCATTAAGGTATCGATGTGACGTTATCGTTGGATTTTGATAAGAATTTTACGAGCAATCACGTAACTGAGGAATAAAAACTGGCGCAGGTTTTTTGAATGGAAAAATACGTATCTTAATTATCATTCGTGAAACCACGTGGCTGATATTAAATCATTCCAACTAAAGATGTCGAAGTGGCTTCGATGCTTGGCTAAGTATGTGCTAGATCCGTCAGGGACCTACGCTGAATAGACCCAAGATATAGTTCAATTCTCGCAGTTTTCCGAATCTTGATTTGACTATGCAGTTTCGACGTGGGATACTCAAGTTAGTTTGTTATTATGATTATAGGGAGAAAATTGAGTGGTCAAGCTATTATGATTGTTCCCCTATTAAGGAAAGTAGTAGATTTAGCAGGCCGTCCACACATCAATTCGCTTTTGTGACACATGCTCACGCAGACACACGCCTACACACACATCAGGATTAGCTCCTCCTGCAAGATGAATTAGCATGATGTTCGATTAATTTTTTTTCTTCATATTGAACAATCGCAATACATGTTAAAGCCGACTGACAAGTGGAGCGTGAACCGGTGAAAAGTGTAGGGCAATGACAACGGTGTCTATTTAAAGTATCCGAACGTTACTGGCGTTTGGTTAAACTTGTGGCAACACTGTGTCGATTGTGTTTGAATATATAAATGTCGGTCTTTTTTTATACAGTTCTAGTGCTCCGTTAGGGTAAACCCACACTATTTAACCCACGTTATGTCTCAGTAGCGTGTGTACAAGTCTCAGGGGCTCTGTCTTTTACGACACGCGCGGCACGCGAGGCCTCGTCCTTGGTTAATCGATACCTAAGCGAAAAACTCAATGGCCACACCACCCAATTCATTTTAACTTACATTATCAGTTTTCGGTTAACTTATTCTTAATACGACGAGGTCCTCGTATATATTGCATCGTCCCCAAGGTCTGAAAGCCAATACAACGTAAGACAAGAATTGGCATTACACCTGTTATTTAATGATATGTACACAGGTATAATGCAAATCAATTTTGAAGCTACTTGACCATACTTTGCAGTTGCTGATTTGGGAAATAATAGGCCTGTGATTAATGGATATATATGATACATTCCATCAAATATTGAAGGGACTTGGCGCACCCGTATTTACCAATCCAAATATGTTGAGAATCAGGTGATTGAGAAAACACTTGCAGAATACTTCATTGTGCAATATTAATTTTCCTACAAATTATGATTTATAGCGGTTTCACGTAGGGTTGATACATACGAAAATATTGAGCATTCTCATGGAAAGGCATTGGGGTCAAAGCAGTAGGAACCAGAAGAAAGAGCAAAGAAGTTGTGCAATTTCAAGAATAAATAAAACCAAATTTATTTATTCAGGGAAAAACAGTGACTTTTTATGAGAATGTTTTAGAAAAATTCTGCTGATTGATCGTGTCGGGTATCTTTCACAATGTAGTCTTGTGTGTTCAATTGAATCTATAGTGATCATCGATCGGGTGACGCATTTCACGTTAATATTTTCGTTTGTGATTCATTATAACTTTTTACTTCCATTTTTTTCTGATTTGAATCTTTCCGAGTGTTCACCATTCCGAGTTCTATATTTCACATATTTTAACAATGCATTTTTTTCAAATAATTTAGCCTTTATCGGATTTGTTCAAATTTTCATGCCATCAGATAGTGAATGCAGGTCATCTTAAAATTTAGTATTAAAAAAAAATGTGGGTCAAACACATGTGAGTCCTTTAAACATAATTTTTCAATGCAATTTTTTTAACGTTATGTGATACTTTCAACATACGATTGTCAAGGTTTCAAGCCTGAATTATTGTCTCATGGGCTTTATCGAGACAAATGTCTTTTGCCAAACGCGTAAATTTTTACCTCGTAAACTTGATATTCTAAAATGGGAGAATTTTATTGGCACTGAACAATACTGTTACCATCACGAAAATTTCACACACGTGATGTGCCACGAGTCTCGATCTAACTTACAAACATGTTTTTTGTTATCATCGAGTGGTTGTACACAGGAAAAATTATCTCCTAGAGGAAAAAAAACTGTAAAACCTTTAAGTGGTGCTTAGATAATTTCGCGAAAAATTAAAAAAAATATATTTTCTGTTGACTTGGATTTTATATCAAGACAATCTTCTGATATTTCCTTTGAAATTCAAACTTAATACAGGTCTTTCGCAGAACAATCTGTACAATTTTATTTTAGCAAAATTGAGTCACCGCATAAGTTTAGTTCTGTTAAATTTTAACAGAATGTCTTGCTGTATGTTCCGGCAAAAAGTTGAAGTTTTTCCCCCGGTTTGCTCACAAAATTAATCCCGGAAAATCCCGGAGACTCAGGGAAACTCTAAATCCTAAATTCCTCGAACTTGCTAATTGAAGTCTAGTACTGTAGTACTATTATAAAGGATCGTAAAACCTATAAACGGTAATGCTTGGGCATTTTGATGGCAAGTTGGCCTGTGGTGACGCTAAATTTAGCGTGGGTGGGCGGCCAACACGACACCGCCGCTCGTCTGAGGGGGAGGAGGGGGAGAGTTACCGCCAGCTGTCCCTCCCCTCCCATGTCCTCTTTTTCCTATCTGCATCTTATGTCGAGACCCGACTCAACGGTCCCCCGCCCCCTTCAATTTTCCCGACTTCTCTCTCTCTGTTCCTCTCTCAATCGCAATCTCCTATGCTTCTTCTGCTCGCTCCCTCTCACCCTCTTCGTCAATCTCTCACTCTCTTTCGTGCTCCCTCACCCTCTCCTGGGATCTCTCTTTTTTTCCTTGCTCCTCTCTCTTTTCAATCTGCTAGTTCTGTATCACGGAAAAGTATATAGACATGCGGTAGGGTATCGGCCAAGTACAGTTTCTGATATAAATTCGCCTTTTTCATAATTTGAGCTCAATCCATACATTTCATTATATACATCTTGTAATGTATCATTTGTGTAACTTTTGCAATGAAGACTATGAGCATTCGCACGTTCGATATTTCATGAATATTTAAAAAAATTGTGGTATGTTTTAACTCTGTTTTCGGTGTTTCAAAATTATTTTTTTAAATTGGCAAAATTTCCAAAGAAATTAAATTTTTCAAAGCCTTGGACAATTTGGAAGGAACTGTAAAATTCGCCGAAAATTCAGGTATATGTATATTAATGCCGCATATATATATTGTTGCCCATTTATCTCTTAGTCGTTCTCTCTATATCTCTCGCTCTCTTATTCTCTGGTTGTGTCTCACTTTTTTTCCCCCAAACATTCCGTCTAGGCGGACGGGGCGTGGGACGTCGAAACGACCGTCAATAAAATATAATAATACTCTGCAATTCACTTTATTTCAGTTGCAAATAAATTATGCAATGTGGCACTGTGGTGCAAGACCATTTTTCGAGGTGTGGAAAATTGAAATGTTTTTACTATTTCAAAATTCAATTGACGAATTGTTTATACTTATAACAGAATGAATCCTCTAGCTGATATTTTTTGTGAGACATTTGGAAAACTTTTTCTTTCATTTTGTAACATTTTTTATCGGATTTTTGGCAATTCACTGGAGGTATATGAGTTTTCAAAACTGACACAATTAATTTCCAAATTTTAAATCCAATTCACTCTATCACATAAACTTTCTGAAATTGTTTTTCAATAATTTGAGTAATTAGTCCAAAAAATTATTATGCTTTTATAGAAATTTTGTTTTCGTTACGAGAAGACAAGCCATTTACAAATTTCAGATTTAATAGGAATTAAAAAACAGTTGAATTTGAGCATTTTTGTACATTTCAAGGCAATATAAGAATTCACATTTGCAATCCTGGAAAATTACGGTTTCCTCATTCGACGGATAAACTTAGAAATAATTTTTTTATGAGAATTGCAGAAAATTGACAGGGGTCTGTGAACGTACTATAGTAAAAAAAATACTTGGGAAACGCCTCGAGGTTTCACTTCCTTATTCGGGGGCCAACGATAACGGAACGCTCGTTAACATACTGTGTTTTGAGTGTGGCGTTTTTACGGTGGGTAAACCTGAACAAGTAAAATATTTACGGTGATTTGGGAATGAAAACGGGTGCGCAAATTGAATACTAGTGAATTTTATAACGGATTGACAACAGTGAGAAAATCACATTGGTTTTTCTTTGGGATCCCTAATAATTTAGTCTAAAAATTCGATCCAAATTTCTAATACAGAAAATTAAAAAATCTGGAATAATGTGCGTTATTTTGTCAGAGACGCTTGAGAGAATTTAACAATGGCAATTAAAATAGAAATTTTGGAAAAATACAAAAGTTGAATAATTATGAAAAATGGAGCAATTGCAAAATTTCAAACGATTTAAAAATGGTGAGCTTTGCCAAAACGTAAACATTCCTACCACTGAAGGAAAAAAAGTAATTTTTGAAATTTATCTAATTAATCATATAATAGTTGCTATGACCGAAAGAAAAAAAAATTGAGTTCATCGTACTCCCACAATGAGCCCCCTGAAAGCGTCTATCGATCAGCCTTGGCTGTAGCCGGCCCTCGTTGTCTGTTGCCCTCAGACCATTGCACCGATGAGGGCTGCAAATGACGAGTGAGTCTCACCCTCTGTTCACATGAGACCTAGTACTGAATAAATGGCTGTTGTATGCTCGAGGGGTGGCCGGAGCCAATGGGGTCCCGGCGTCTGGGGATCGATGCCCTCAACTCTCTTCAAACCAAACTTTACACAAAAAAAGAAGAAAATTTCCTGTTCCATTAACTCTATTCCCCGAAAATATAAAAAAAAATGAGTGTAATTTCCTGAAATTGCGAAGAGAAAATTACAAAAATTGCCTGAACAACGAAAACTGAGTCATTGTTGCTTGAAAAGAGGAAGAGAATTCATTGTTCAAGAGTTCAAGGAGATATATTGTATATATCGTTTCATGTCGATAAACTGGGCCCTTCGGAGCAGATCAACTTTCTCAAAAGCTAGCGTGAACCTTATCAGAGGTTCAAATCAGACCAGTTAAAATCTTTCGAACGTCCTCTTAAAACTTTTAGGAGTTCCAATCGAGTTAAAGCCTCGCATGCATCTTCTCGTAGTTTCAAATCAAGGTTCTGACCGGGTCTAAAGCAACTTCTCCAAAAATCCGAGAACTTGACTCAAGATTCTCAAGAATCTTTAATTCTGAAACACCGTATCACCAGACAAGATTTTTGGGGTATGTTCTAACTACAATTTTTGTTTCTATTCCAGGATACCCTAGTACACGGCCTTCAGGCGGATCGTCCGGGCTTTGCAAAAGGAATCAAGAAGAACATTGGTGGACGCTGGCGTCGTTTGGTCAAGCGAAAACCGGAGACGGAGACATGTGCCATTCCCCCGGAGCTCAAGGACCAGCTCAAGACGATATATGTCTACTGACCCCCAAAGCCCCTGCCACAGGCGGAAAATGAGAAGAAAAAACCCTCCAAAAATCACTGCTTCCCCATAAAGTGTATTTAGTCCACCGTCCGGTGGGAAAAAAGGAAAAGGGGAAAAACGAACAAAAAAATGAGGAATGCGAGTGGAAGGGAGGAGCGTGCGAGCGTAAAAAATGAAAAAAAAATAGAGTGAGAGAAAGAGAGAAGGAGAGAGAGATATGGGGGTTCAACGGTCTCGTGGGACGGGAGAATGCCTCAGGAGGGGAACGCCCTTGGGTCGTGCCACATCGCATTATCTAAAAAAAAAATGAGAACATATCAATATGGGTTTAGGGCAAATTTCGACCGAATTGACGCAACATTGTACAAAGCCCATCCTGCGTCGATTGTCATCGAATTATCGTGCCTTTATTCATTATCAGCCGCTGATAACTCAGAATCGAGTCGTAGCACAAATTTTGAAAACGGGACGGAAGATATCCGAGTTTTTGGCGGGAAAATAGAAGAATTTGAATGCTCAGACGATTTTTGCGGCCATTTTAAGAGATGAAATTGAAGAGAACTGCAAATAAATTTGAAAATTTAACTGTTTTAAAATCAATAGATGGTAATTTTTAGACAATGTTTACGTGCAATGTGGACAGGATTCTGGAACAACAACCAAATTTATAAAAAATCTGAATTTACTTCTCCAATGAAAGTTCATCTCTGTGAACCAATGTCAAATTTTCGAGCAAGTAACTCCAAACAACTACATACACGTACAACAAATAACTTAAAACATGGCGAGAGGGGCATAACGGGACAGTGGGTATAATGGGACACCTGCTAAAACTGGGATTGGGATCTGATGTTACATTCTTCGTTCCATTTAGCACTCGTGTTCTATCCTGCCTTGCGTCCCATCATGACCCATCTTCCCATATAAGAGTTCATCTTGCCCCATTTCATCAAGTTTTATTACACAACAAATAGTCAAAAAGATACCAAGAAATTGTCGAAAATTGCTTCTTTCCCGTACAAATAAACTCGAAAAAGGAAATACAAACAAAAAATCTTCACGTGCCCGCAATTTCCTAGTAACATAGCTTCATATTGCGAAAGAACTCCATGAGACTGAAACTGTAAAGAGTACGACAAAACGAGTTACCTCGTAGCTTTTGTGTACATTTTTACACGAATTTTAGTATAACCTAAAGTTAATAATTGAGAATTGATATCATTGAAATACCTGATGACAATTTGGGGACAAAAGAGCCGATTAAGTTAGACGAAATGAAAAAATACGAGATCTAGTATTATTATTATGCCTGATACACGACGAAGTGGGACTGTCCTGTACCAATTACTATTATTTTCATCATTATAAACTTTGCATCGTTTTAATTTATCCGTTTAGCTGTTATAAGCACAAATGCACATATTGCCTTCGTTATGGAAATTCCCTTTGGAATTTTGCTCGAATTTAATGACAGTCCCGTATTACCACGTTGTACATAGGTGTATAAAGCAATATAAGCGACGACTTTATTCTTGTAATTTAATCATGAATGTATTTTTTATTGCGGGAGGTGTGGACGATGTGTGGAGAAATATGGAGGTGATGGTAATGATTCTGTTAAAATGTAGCAGAGTCGCCATTTATTCGCTCAAATAAATTGGTTTGAGAAGTCTGTAGCGAAGTGCGAAACTGGGATAAGTGCTGCACTATATCAGCTTCTTTGGGGAATAAATCGACAGCTGAGGGATATAGCTAATATGTTCTAATAACCTTTTTTGTAGAGGACAATGTCTTCTACGAAAAAGGTTTCTATGAAATATTGCACATATTTCGTTGTTTTCGAGTTATTCGTCAAATAATGCGGTAGAGTCAAATTACACTTATCCTTGTTTGCGACTTTGCGACTTATCAGTTTCCATTCAGGTTCATAACAACCATAAAAATTGATAACCCAAATTTGGGGGTGAAAAATTTCAGTGCGAGATTGTTTTTCTTAACACAAAATTTCAAAAATTGATAAAGCCGATTTACACTTTCGCCTCTGTTCTGTCCAGATTCAATTACCATTCGTGAACTTTTCTTCAGATTTAATTTTTTATGATATTGAATTTTCTTAAAATGGATCCTTAGGAATTTCATATTTTTCAAATTTAAGAGGTAAAAAATGTCGAATTGAGATACAGGAACAACGGACTTTTATGTTACAAATATAATCCCCAGCTGATGTCGAAATTCAAATTTAGGAAAAATAATCTCACATTGAGATCCAAATTCTCAAATCTATATTTCTTTGTGTGAATGATAAAACAATTCCGGAGATAATTGCGATGTTAATGAGAAGATAATTATCACGTAATTAGGAGATTATCTTCGTTATGAGTGGGCAAAATGAGCGATGGGATTTTTTTTCCATTTGAAGCAAGATCGTTCGAGATTTACAATTTAAGAAATACTTTGAAGACTTACAATGGGTATATCGGAAAATCGGGATGATATATATCCGATGTATATGACACACACATGAAATTCTGAACCGCCTCGGTGTGCTTATATTCAAGATTTAAACCAATTTTTTTTCAGATTTCTGTAATCCTAAAATTCCACAAAATTTCTCTTCGAAATGATTGAATGCTCAATCATTCATAATTGATTATCAAAAATGCATCCACAGATCAGGTTTTCTAGAAACAATTCGGTTTGCAAGTGCAGATTGTTTTACTTACTAACATTTTGACTGTCAATAATTTGGAAACCAAAGGCAAACAAATGCAAACTAAAAATATACGCGCACGGATAGGTTCAGTACATGATGAAACACCCTTCATAGATATATAACACCTGTAAATTTTTCCCGCCATAACAAATTGTAAATTGCGGCTAAGTAGCTTCAAATGGAATTGAATTCTCGGATATATTTTTCCCTCATTAGAGAGATAATTGAATTTTAGGTTGAATTCATGAACGAATTAGGAATGAGAAGTGAGCAAATGTAACGATGTGCCTAACATTATGTTGCATTGCGGTTTATGTTTGTTTTATAACGATTATTATTTAGGATGAGAGGGTCTCTCACTACCTAGTCACTTGTTAATATTGTGAATGTAAAGCGGAGGAAAATGATAATTGTAATATAGAAAGTGCGATGCGCAGCTTGAACAGTTTTTCATTGTGAGAGGAGCATCAGTTTATTGATGAACGAATAAAGTATTTCAAATGGTATTTTATTGATGTTTATAATTTACACCTCTATTGATTTCCCCACCTACTATTATCAACTGCACTTATTATATTCTACAAGTGCGCTTAATGAATGTGTGCCCCCCCCCCCCCCCCCATTGGAAATGCAAAAAACTTGTTTACTCGTGATTTTTATGCGACAGTTTATTTTCACATATTTCGAACTCATGCATTTGATTGTACTTACAATTTAGAATAGTCTATTAGTTATAACAAATATAAGTTTCCAAAAAAAATCAAAATTTACCAAAAAAAGATTTTTGCAATTTTGTAAATGAAAAAAAAAACAAAATTAAAAATTTTGAAAATACCAAAAATCTTGAAAGTTGCAAGATTTAAGACTCAAATTTGGTTCGCAATCATCTTAACATACTTAAAAGACCAGTTACATACGTAGACTATGCTTTTCGAAATTTGAGTGGACTACAGGAATCGAAATCCGGTACCAAATATCTACAAGATGAAGACCACAAAGTAACACATAGAAAATGAAGTACACTTAAGTAGGACAGAATGAGGCAAAATAGGACAAGGGAGACCATGGCCCTCGTGGAAATCGGGTCGTCAGAATATGTCAGTAAATGACATATGTCAAATTATGACATAATATGACAAATTAATGCGTAGAAAATATGTCATAATCGGTTAGAATTTGTCATTTTCTGTCATAATATGTCATATTATGTCAGAAATTGACATAATATGATCGAGATTTCGGACAGGTTGTCATATTATGTCATATTTTGTCCGACCCATATATCATATTCTGATCGAATATGACAATATGTCATAAAATGTCAACATATGACAGATTTTGTCATATTATGTCATATTTCGTCCGACCCGTATGTCATATTCTGATTGAATTTAACCTAATATGGCATAATATGTCCGAGTATGTCATAATCTGTCAACATTTGAAATTTTATGTCATTTCACCACTCGAGATATTGTAACATATTTTGTTAGAATATGACCAAAAAATTGTTGTCATATTTTGTCATAATATGACAAATTATGTCATATTCTGTTAAAATTCGACATTTTATGTCATTTTGCCGCTTGGTCATATTGTGACATAATTTGTCAGAATATGACATAAAATTGTTGTCATATTTTGTCGTAATATGTCATCATATGTCCGATTATGTCATATTCTGTTAAAATTTGACATAATATGTCATTCCACCACTTTGACATATTATGTCATAACTTGACATATTTTGTAATTTTCTGACATATTCTGACGACCCAATTTCCACGAGGGGGGACACGTGGTCAACCTGGAACGTGGGGCATAATGGTACACTCCCCGTCTCATTGTACCCCTCGTCCCATTAAGCCCTCTAATTATCAAGCTCCACTCGCCTCTACCGGTACCAAATATTTGGTAATATAAAAATTAAAACCACAACAAGTAGAACATAGGAATCTGCACAATTTGAATTTTACAATTCTAAATTCCTAAATTTGCCACATACTTTGCATGAGTAAACTTTGAGGCAAATTATATTACAACATTATGTACTTTACATTCTGCAACATGTTAATGTTTTGACATGTCATTCTTATAATTAAACTATATATATTGGAAAATTTGGATGTTAAACAGATTAAACCTCAGGAATTGTGGAATTATAGTATAGCCCCCTTATGTGAAAAACATTGTAGATGTGTATAATTTATAAATCAAATTATGACCTTCAGGGTTTTTCAGCTCATGTTCATAAATAATTTACAGCTAATCATCATCTTGACCGTATGATAATAATTTACCACTAATTACTATCAACTAATATCGATGATCGATAAGACAGATAATGCTTAAGGACAATTACCAAGGGCCATGCCGAAGGTCTTGCTGGTCAACCGAAGGACCAATGTAATTTCTCTGCCAGTGCAATGTTTATTCACGCATCATAGACCCCATTCGTCAATTCTCTCTGGATTCCATTATGACAAATCAGTGACCTTAAATGACAAAACTGAATTAGCGAGTGCAGGTAAAACAGGTTACGTATACTTTCTACTTCCAGATTCAAGAGGACACTACGTAATTACCAAAATAGATTCCTAACCTGTGGGTCTCCAAAACAACAACAGATAGTTATAAGCGTTATAAGTAAGGTAAATTATTGACGGAATAGTGTCACAATGCTGAGAAATGTGGGCCGTTTGTGTATTTCTCATCAGGTTCCACCGTTTCTGATAATAAAACGAGGAAAACGAATTGGAAGAATCATCGGTGAGCTTCTACAACCTTCCAAAACGCCTATTCCGCCCTATACTCACGTGTGCCAAGTGGGGGACCCGGTGTTGCGCAGCCGAGCTCAGTCGGTAAAGCCGGAGGATATAGGAAGTGAAGATTTGAATAAGGTAGAAATTAAACGTAGAAGGTAGAAGCTCTAGGGGTAAGATCCTTCTGAAGCCTAAACCGAGATTGAGATACAGTAATTCAAGTTATGGCACATGCAATAAAATGATCGGATAACCTAGTAACTTACGGGATTTTTTATCACTGAAGTTACTGATAATTTTCGTCGACATTTGATCGACAAACTTCACAGATAACCATTGCTCATATCTCAACATCAATATGCAAAATACCAGAAAGTTATTTTGCGAAATTATCTGTAAAATTTAGGAGTAAACTTGCATTAAAGTTTTGCCCTCAATGTTTTCGGCAGCAAATTAGAAAATAAACTCCAGATTTCCGGGAAAATGATCTCATAGATTTTACCGAACATTTGCGAATAAGTTTATTCGATAATTGCCGGTGAAATTCATCGAATCATTTTTCCGGAAATTTTACTGTAATTTCCCAATCTATGTACCGAAAAAATTGAGAGCAAATATTTGACTGAAATTCACTACTGATTTATCTAATCAACAATAGTCGAGTTAATTACACACTGTAGTCAATATGAACTGCGGCAACTACTACAAGTCCAATTTATAACTTTTCCAGGTGATTGACTGTTTGATATACACAATGCGATCGTATGACGCATATGGTCTTGCTGCCCCTCAGATTGGCGTCTCAGCCCAAATATTTGCGATTGAAACGACGAAAAAGCACGTGGAGGAGTGCGTAAAAGATAAGAATGCAGGTCAGCAGGTGGAAGTGGTTCCGCTGAGGGTGTTTATAAATCCAAAGATGAAAATTCTCGACTACCATATGTATGCGTATCCTGAGGCATGCGCAAGTATCTATGGGCTCATTGCGCATGTGCCGCGTGCCAAAACCATTCAAATTGAAGCGCTAGATGCTGAAGGAAAAAGCTTCACGTGGAAGGCCGATGGATGGCCTGCGAAGCTCGCTCAACACGAGATGGACCATTTACAGGTAAAAATTACGTGAGTTTAAATGAAATTAATTTAATTTATGGAGGTCATTATCGAACATATCAATTTTTACATGTTCCAAATTCTTCGCTTCGAAATTTTTACGGTTTGTATGGTCTGAATTCGTTTGCATTTTTCGATTTTTTAGATATTTGGGACAAAATTAAAAGGGGAGATATGTCGACCTACGGGAGTGGTCCTGCGGTTAGAGTGCTAGACTCCTATGCCAGCGATCCGGGTTCACTCCGGAGCAACGGCGGTCTAAATTTGTAGGGCTCTAATCTCACAGTTTTACTGTCAAGCAATAGTATGGTAAAAAGAGACGACTGTACTTAGACAGGTTTTTCTCTCGAGTGAGGTTTTCCCTCGTCCTTCGGCGAAGAAGGTACAGGGAGGGTTCAAGGGGGGTGGTAAAGGAACAAATCGTAAAAACCCGAAAGGGTATACGAAAAATAGGAAATTTTTAAAAGGGGCCATATTGCAAATATTCACGAAATCCAAAAAAATGCTAATTACCGAAATTATAAAAACTGCTCTCTGTATTGTTCATTTTGGTGTGAGAAGGATCGGATTGGGGCCCTCAGTAAATATTTTTTCTTCCTTTGGTATTTTCAGGGCAAGCTCTTCACAGATAAAATGGAGCCCCACACTCTTTCCTGTGCCATATGGAGTGTTGTAAATCAGGCAAGGGGCAGAGTCGCCATGAAATTTTTTCCCGAGAGAAGTCGATGGGCTAAAATCAAAGGAAGTTTATTTGGAGGTAGTCGATAAGGTTGATCTGTTGCGTTTTCTTACAAATAAATAAAAGTTTCCTCTAAATTAAGAAGCTGTTATTTCTTTCAATCTCATATCTTGTCTAACAAAATTTTTCTTTGACCATTACAAATGTTTTATAAGAATGGAAAAGTTAGAATTTCCAGAAATGCATATAATGCAGCAGCTTCTACAATTCAAAATGAACCTAGAGTTCCGAGTTTTCTTCAGTATTTGAAAATTTACGAAATGTACGAGCATTGGACAGGGGGGAAACATATTGGAAACGTTGATCAGGATAAAAAAGAATTGTAAATACTCTAAATACAGGATTATGGACAATTTCAAACATGAGAAGGTTATAAAATTTCGGGTCTTCGAAAAGGATCCATAAACAGGTGGAATATAGAGTTTATAAAAATTCTAAACAAAAAAGTTACCCATACCAAAATCATCATAAAATTGAAAAAAATCCTAGACTATTTTTTTGCAGGTAAATAAATAGTTCACTGAAATAAAAAATTAGGTACTTCTTTTATTAATGCATCATCCAGGATACAGTCATAGCAGAGTATACGACACATGTCATCGATAATTAATCAACTATATTTTTTGTTTTTTCACCGGCCAAAAATTTTATTTTGCACATGTCACATCTTGGAGAGACGGGTAGTTTCAATGTCTCAGCCCCACGATCCACACAACGCTGATTAGAATTCATTAACAATTTTGTGTTTGATTCATTTTCGACATTTCAAAATACACACTTGTACAATTATTTTACAGTATTCACTTTCGGTCACTTCTGTAAATATTCGAGTGTCTTGAAAATAAATATTTCTAGAAAATGAACAGGTTCTGAATTTCTTTTGGCAAAGTATTCTCGGCTCTACAGATGTGTAACTCTAGATAGGTAGGAGAGGGTAGGGCATCATGTGACAGGCTCCCAATAGGGCATTTGCCGAAACTTGGCCATTTAATCGCGGTTTAAGACAGTGAACTTCCTGTATGTCCATTCTATTTTTCTTGCAATTTTCTTTGCAAGTTTTTTTTGTTCAGCAATAGAAATAGTGAATCATTTCTCAAAACACTCGATATTCTAGGAATTCCACCAAAGTTGTTCATTGTATTAAATTTAAAAAGCGTTTGATTTTCCCAGAGTTTCAATAATCATTGAAATTATCTCAATTCTAGTGGCTTCATTCGAGTAATGTCCGTTATTAAATTTACAGTTTCTTATTCCGAAAGAGTGGGCAGAAAGAGAGAGAGGGGGGGGGGGGATAAGGATACAGACCTAGCGGCGTTGATTGAACACCCTTAGAAGTTTACTGCATAGAGAACTTGCATGAATTATCAATTTTGTCTGCATTGTGACGTTTTGTTTTTCTTCAACTATTTAAATTTATCTGAAACGTAAAAATACGAAGTTGGTGCAGCTTATCTATATGAGACTTAGTCATTTCAATCATCACTTTTACTAAATTCAATAATTATAGAACCAAAATTATTTAAAAAAATCTGAATATGCAAAAACGTAGTTTTACATTTTTATCTAACGGTTCCTTTTTTTCTCTGTTTTACGTATTTTACAATTATAATAAATATAAGGTAACAAGTTAAAGTTCAATCAGGTCAACTATTGCACTAATGTCTTCATAATAAATATGTTTAACGTTGTGGTCCGAAGGAAAGATTGAACATTCAACCAGTTGGGTGAAAAAAACACAACTAGAACGTCCTGATTTCTAATTCACACACACACACACACACACACACACACACACAGAAATTTGCTCATTTATCATATGGCGCGCCCGTTCGGGGTTTCAACCTACGAAGCCTCCTTAATTATGCAAATTAGAAAAAAACTCATTCGGCATAAAATATGTATTTATGCCTGACAAATAATTTTGGTTGTTATGATCTTTTCGCTATCTTTAACCGTTCAAGGTGAAAACCGTAAACAATAGCAACTGTAACAAAAAATATCTTTCGGATAGAACAGTGAGGTGATTCAGTGTTTTGCCTACATTTCACAAATGTTGCAGTCTACATCTTCACGGCTACTCTAGTGATCATATAACAATTGTTCTCAGGTCGAATTCAAAAGTCATCTCTCTCTAGTATCATTGCACAAAAGCGAACGTAAAGTCTGAAGGAAGTTCATAAAACAATACCGATATGGTCTCCAGTCAAGGAGTAAAATCTAAATGAGCTCCAAAACTCGAAGTATGTCCTTATACCTCCTCTGGAGTAAGGGTAGCAGAAGTAATTAGAGAAACGGGGAACCAGTTATATTTATATAGCGATGTATCGAAGATTTCGAAATATGGATGTTTTGGAATATTGAAATAGAAAATATCGATTCTTCGATTAACCGATATATCGATTCTTCTATGTATCGATATATCGATTCTTCTATATATCGATATATTGAGATTGTGCAATATTGATATTCCCTCCCCCCCAGAAGGTATATCTGAACTTCCCTCCAGTTTTGGAGCTCAGTAGGAGTTTATTCCTCCATTGAATACCCTATGAAAATTCGTTTCAGGGGTTTTCTTCACTTACTTTCGTGTTCGTGCAATGTCACTAACCATTGTATGATGACTAATGCAACCCTCAAGATGCAGATTGCAATATCTGTGCAATATCGGTGAGATGTTGAATCCCCACGCGTTTTTATCCGAACGATAGCATTTTGTATCATAATCTTACCCACGATACTCTTGAATTTGATCAATAGAAATTGTTTTCAAGGATGTATTTGCCGGACCGATTTCTTTCACTTCGAAGTTCCGTGAGGACGCTTCAACTCCGATCTATAACATCGATAGCCTCATTCGTATGGGAGAAATCGTGGATCGAAATTTGACGACGCGCATACCCTCATACATAATTTTTGGGTACTCAAAGCATAGGAAGAATATAATAGTTTTGATTCCCGGCTTGTTATAATAACTTCCTCTAAATTGGGAAGTTAATGAAAACACGATTGCAATAGTTTGCAATATTTGAGAGTATTGCTGTGAAATGGCTATATTTGGAAAAATAGTCACCATCAGATATAAATGATAATTTGTATAATTTTCTTGAATAATTAGTTTTGAGTTATTACGATTTGAAACAAAAAAATGTTCTTACGGGGAGTGCTGATGAAAACAAAACGTAGCAAGGGCATAATCCTCCTCGTTGGTTTCATATCGATTTCTCCGCTCTTTGAGGAATTAGAAATATAGGATAACACCATAAGCGTCTCACTCTATGAACTCACAGTGCAAAGGTTGCACCACGAGATAAAACAGTAGATTACGTGTACGAGTCTTTTTGTGATTTTTTGACCGTCCCCAATCCTCTGTCTAAATGAAGAAATCTCAATTTAAACCATAAGAAATATGCAATTAGAATTCAACTTAATGGGATACAATATTCCGATCCATTTTATCTCGACTTTCTGAGATCTTCATTTCGTCTTTGATCAAAAACTGATTGTTTCAAAGGGAAATCCAAAATTTATCGACTCTAATTTAAGTAGCACGGGGTTCAACCATTTTCAAATTGGTTTATGACGTGGCATACTTCTGATCCAAATGAATATAGAAGTACTTCTACAAAAATCTTTTCCATACAACAGAATGTAATCTACAGACTTGTATAAAGCAAAATTCCTCCATGATTGCCAGATTTGGAGCTATTATGCCATATAATCCTGAGAATTTAATCCTGATACAATTAATCAAGTTTTTCTTCACCAAGAAAATCAATTATATATATGAGGCCTACGTTCTGAGTTGCTTATAGTTCCTGAGGTCCTGAGTTCAAATCCAAGCCACGCTGATTGGTAACAGCACCAATATAATTTGTTTATAAGTGGTTTGTTTTACAAACACATAAATATAGTGATGTTAAAAAAAACCAATTATGATTATGTTCAAAATTATTGGCGTGTGAGGGATATCGGAGAGGGTGACAATGCTAACTGTAAGCATTGTACTTATACTGTACTGTGTATGCGATGGCTCAGGACGCGTCTGCCAGATGCGCTCAGGGACCCCATATGGATTAAGTGTTGTGAACACTTGAATTAATTTCAGCGATCATTGTGTCATAGGATTATTTCGTCAGGATTAAATGATATGATATCCTTCAGCACTGATTGCTTTGGTTTAAATTGTAAGTCTTTCAAGTTCATTTTTTCATATGACATTTTCTCGCATACATTCGAAACTGTTTCCGGCAAGTCTCTCTAATGGCAGAAATACGAACTCTATTTTGACAAGTTCCCCTCGTCTCTAGCATCACCGTAGGTTACACTCGTGAACCACTGTGCGTCACTGCGCAACCATCGGCCGTGATTCTATGTTGAGGAGTAGAGTGGGAGAAGTTGGAGAAATTGCCAAATGGGAGGTCGGCCACGCCTGTCTAGTCCAATTGATTACCATAAACAAGTTCTGCCTCCAGTTTTCTGTACGGTTCCGCGCGACAACCGCGATTTAGCCAAAAGTTTGAGCATTTCTATCGCGATGTCTCGTGCCCATCAACATAAATTTTCATTCGAAACGAAGTAATTTGTTATTATTCATTATGAAAGGTCATTCTCTTTTCATCCGTTCGTTGCTCCGTTAATCTTTACAGCCATCAAAGACTGAAGTAAAAAAAAATTTTGACTAAACTGGGATTCATGCAAGTTTCCTATTCTCATGAATTATAACTAAAAATGTTGGGGTTGAACAATTTAAGTAGTTTTCCAACCCAAAATGAAGAATGGACTGAATCTAATAAATAAATGATTTTTCATAAAATCATTTTGAAAGGGTATGGAAAAATGAAGAAATGAAAAGTAAAAAAAAATATGCATACAAAATGAAAATGTAGAATAATTTCCTAGAAAAATTTCATGATTTTATATTGACTAAAAAATTCATGCATCCTCCATAATTAATTAGACTGCAGAGCCTTATGCTAACATCGATTGCTGTCACAATTTTGGATATATAAACACCCACATTATATAATACACATGACCCCTGTATTAATTCACTTCGGTTACGGGTCCTGAAAACTTTCATCAAAATGTTTCAACAACAGAGGAAAAAGTTAATTGTCATTTTCGTTGTGATACATGTGCAAAAACAAATATCTGAAATTATTGAGTCAAATGTGTTTTCTTCAAGGTTCACGCGATTTTGTTGTTATTTTTGGCGTAGCGCATTAAGTAAGTAGTTCGATCACAAGTGTTCGAACATATATATATTTTCAATTTTTTTTTTCGATAAAAGTTTTCGGGACATATATCCAATCTGCGTAGATGACGTGAGAAAAACATTTGATTCTGAGTATTGGTCCTTTGCAAAAACCAAAGACGTCTAAGTCGTTACAAAAAGACGAATTGCCCCAATGTTCCAGATTGAACAGTTGGGTCGTAAAAAAATTTCGTGACGTCATAAGACCACGATGCAGCTATTACAATTTCTGTCATATGACCAAATCATGGCATTACCTTATGCGCGCCATCCTTTAATTTCATCGAATAAATTGTGTTATGGAAATTATATCACATGATAATTTTTTATTTATTCATTTTAAAATTACAACAAAATCATCGCTTTCTTGTCATGTAAAATTTTGAGCCATTTTCAATCATCATCAATGGGGGGGGGGGGGGGGGGGGGGCGTTGAATTGGGTTATACACTAAAAAAAACAACTAGGCTTCAGAGTTTCGATTACGATCCTGAACTTGAGATCATACGCAGCGATACAATTACATAGCGGTCATATTACGTCACGTGATGGTCATGCAATGTCACCTCACGATTACGTGATCTTATATATAGCCATTACGGTCCCCTGATAATCGTTCCATGAGCGTCATTTGATGTTAGGTGATATCCCATGACCATAATGTGTCACCTTATGGTCTTCCATGTAGTCATGTGACGTCACATGATGTCATATGCAGTCTTGTGACGTCATATGATTTCATATGAACATCATGTGACATCAGATGAACATCCTGTGACGTTATGCGATATTCTATAACTGCCATGTTGACTCATGTATGGTCTATTCCTATTCTGTGATGACATGTGACATCCTATGATGTTTATATACTTATCGCTTAATCATTATCAACGTTCCATAATCATTATGTAATACTCAGAAATTGGTCATATAACGGAAAAAAATGACGGCCATATTCGTAAGCTTAATGAACGGGCTTCATGACCTGTTCAGGTATCCAGGAAAATTCATGAGTTATGAAATATGATTTGTCTCATATCCACGTATGAACTCGCTGTTGTTGCTGCACCTGAGTGGCATCCTCTTGTCAGGACACGTGGTCCCTAGGTTGTGGGGCCCTCCATCGTCGACCCCTGCCTCGATGATGGGCTGGAAATCGATTGGTGCTATTCCCCAGTTGGACACCACAAGAGGATTGCAGGTGCAGTGGTATCCGCACCGTCCCTGATGAAAATACAAAATTGTGGAGAGAAAATTATCAATCACTCTTAATTATTTTCAAGTCGAAAACTGAACGGTCAATTCAAGTGGTTTGAGAGAATAAAGTGAATGAACGTTGCAATTTTTAGACATTTCGATCAATTTCAAAGTGTTTCGTTGTTTCGAGATTTTTGTATGTTCAATTTTGTTCAAGACAATTTGTGTGTTGGACATTTCTGAATTTTTATCTGAATTTTCCAAATTTTTTTAGTTGTAAAATAGAAAATAATTGTATAATTTTTCGAACTTCTATTTTTTTGTAATGTTATATGAGCTGTTGGCGCCGTTCCTTAGTTTTACTTTTATTTAGAAAATTTCGTAATTTTGAAATAATTGAGACTCAAAAAATTTTAAAGGTTTTGTAATCTATGATACTTCTGGAATTCTCCAGTCTGGAATTTTTCGCAAATTAGTGAAATTTAGAAAATTGAAAACCAAACGATAATTCTACAAAACTAGAGAAATATAGAGAGGGATCGAGAAAGAGAGAATGAGAGAGTGACCTAAAAAGATTGATATCTCGTTAATTGTCAGATATTCTGTGACGTGTCTTCAGCCGACTACCCTCTCTATAGAGCTGTCACTCAAAAATGAATCTAATTCGATATTGCCAGTCAACAAACACTGTACCACATCCAATATCCCCCAAAACTATGGAGAGATAAATGCCAAAAGAGCTATTCACTCAACTGAATTCTCTACAAACCGTTCTTCTCATCTCCACCAGTGCATTGACAATTTGAAAAGTTGATTTGATTGCATTATCATTGAGTGTTTAAACGAACAATTTCTATCCACCCAAATTTTTTATTCATCAATATTGACATTACATATCTAGATCTACTTTCACAAGCGCATAAACATGGATAAATAAATAATGAAGTGAATAACTAAAAGAATAATGCGTGATTTGGTGCACAACGATAAATCCACTAAAAACAAAAGGAAGAATCAAAGGAGAACAGGTGGCGTGAATTCGCTAAGATCAATGTCGGGGATTGTTGAACGAAGCGTGGCTGATGCTATGGTGCAGAGGCTCTGGTCCGAGGAAGAGCATGTGGACGTACCGTTTCTCCCTATTCTCATGTGTCCATCTGGGCTGCCTGTATAGCTATAGCGTGACGTCACAGCTTCCGATCGGGATAGTCCGGGTTCGGGTGTGACGTTCACCAGGGGACACCATGAAAAAAATTGGGCGAATCCACGGCGGAATCTGTGAAAATTGAACAATCGGTCAATGTTCGTCAATCAAGAAACAACGGATTCAGTTTATTTTCCCGAGTGGAATCAAATCAAGTCGCCGAGGGCGGACCCGAACCACGCTAGATTCGAATTCGTTCGATGGCTTGATGAAAGTCGAAACCAAGTTGATCCGATTCCTTTTTCCGAGTGGAATCAAGTCGGAAAAGGACTGATCTGCTGCCGACTTTAAACTCGCTTTTGACTTGAATCAATTAATTGAACGGGAATCGAATTAATTGAAAACTGTTGCCGACGCTTGGGCGAGTTAATTCAATTACAAACATTTAAGCTATTCGTGGTGAATGGATCGGTTTTTCGGATTGTCCCATTGCGATCGTACGGATTGATCCAGTCCGAGTGACGTCAGTTGAATCGCAACGGAAATCAGATCGATTCAGCACTTTTTTTCGGAGTCACTATTTCTGTGGGGAAGTGCTACCCGGAGTGATGTTCCCTTGAAAATAGTTCTCGGAAATTTGTTCCCCTGATAGAGATTCGTCAGAAAACATTTAACGGGAGTTGCGAGTGTGGTGATCGATTTGGAGGTACTTGAGTTCATCCACACCTTGCTATGTACTAACCACCCCCGAGTGGGGGACTCGATATCGCTTATTGCCCTGGGGAAAATTGTCCGGGAACGATTTCCCCGGGAACATAACTCCTAGAATCTGGCGAAGTTAATCAACTATATTGATACCGGGTGATTCTAGATGGTGCTGTACCAGCAGGCCACCGCATGGAGTCGCAAGGTTGCGGTGTAGTTGTGGTTTGCTCGGGCAATGCAAATAGATGTTGAAATCCACATGTTAGGATCCAGGGTTTATCGCATGCGGAAGAGTTACATTGATAGTTTTAACCCTTTTCCGGCCCATTTTTTGCCCCCTTGACCGTTCATCGTCGGTGTCATGCCCCTTTTTCGGTCCTTCGGTGTTCATCGTTTGATCATTTTTTGTCACGTTTTGATACCTGTTTCATCCCTATATTTACCTCTCCTCCATACGATACCCTCCAAACGCTAACACTCGGGTTTAAATTGTGATCGCTATTTCACATTTCCCCGGAACAAAACAACACAACAATTGGATGGTTTCACTTCCCGTTTAGTTTGTTCACCGTGCACCCATTTACTGATTCGTCATTGGCCTATTTCGCATCTTAAATTGTCCACCAAAATTCGTGGATAAATATTTTCCTTGCTATTTTTTCCAAGTTCTGAGAACTTTTCTGAGTTTAGGGTTGCTCGCTGTTGCGGGAATCATCCTGTATACCGCGATTATAATTTTCCCAGGCCATTCGAGGTGCATCGGAGGCTCGAACGGGAGAAAAAATAATTGTCCAATCAATATTCGATGGATGTCAGACATACCTTGAGTTCATCCAGCAGTAGATTATCGGATTGTACATGCTGTTGGACATGGCGAGCCAGTAGATAGCAAGGAATACCTCCTGTATATAGGGCTCATTCGTGATCTCGGGGAGATACGAAGTTACGATAAAGTATACGTGGAATGGCAGCCAACAAACTGCGAATATCACCACCACGACGATCATCATCTTGACTACCTGTAAAAAAAAGGGAAAAGCCAATCAAAAGAACTTTCCTCAGAGCAATCAGTCTTGCTTAAGGCGACAAAAAAATTTTTTTTTTACTCTTCAAAAGAAATCTTTGGGTTATACTTCTCCAGAAACTGGATGACAATTCTCTGTTACGAGATTGATAGTTGTATGGAGGGAAATTCAGATGCAGAATTGCAGTATGGATTTGGAAATTGTGATGCTTTAAACGGGCCCGATGTGCAAGGTAATTCAAAAATTTTGAGTTAAAAATCCCTAATGTGGAAAGTTGAATTTTTAAACAATAAATAAGCAATACTTTTACTCCTCTAAATGAATTTTCCAACTTTCAAAAACAGGAGATTTGTCAGAAATGTCGAAAATATAAAAAAATTAAGTTCCAAAGATTTAAAAAAATACCAATTTTATTTATCAACAATTTTTGTTTGAACTTTTTGCTTTCTTGAAAAAGCATCAGAAAAGAAAGTTCTTTTCTTAGGTGAAAGAAAAAAATATATTTCCGCATGGTCTTACCAATAATGAATTATCTACTGAAAAGAATCGGCGGGGCCTGTTTCCGCATTTAACAAACATTTTAATTAACGAGAGCCACCTGCGCAATTGGAATTGTGTTTAGTTCTTTTTTGAAGAGTTGCTGGTCTATTTCAAGTGTAATTTAACAGAGATGGCGGAAAATTCAGTGAATGCGCATGAAATCGTTATTGGATCGGTTTTTCAGGGTGGGTCGGCAGCGGTCATTTACTCTTGCAATTGAAAGGAGTGAATTATTACTCAATTGAAGGTTTTACGCTTGAGATTGGAAGGTAAACGAAAAAAAAATTGCATAAAAACTGGGGAACGCGAATTTTTATGAGAGATTAGAGGAAAATTCACGCAAAAATGGGATTTTTACGCAATATTGTAGAAGAATTATGCAAAACTTTCGAATAAATTTAGGTTCGTTAGGAAATTCTTCTGGTAGATTTTGCTCTTTGGGTATCACCTGAAAGTGTAATCTAAATTTTCGGAAAAATTATACAATGATAAGAGTTGAGTAAAAATTCCCATGCCATTTGGTGAAGCTACTGTACGTGCAATTTTTGTTTACCCTAAAATATTGTGGAAAATAGTATATGAAAATTTTACTAAAAGTGAGAACTCTCCCGGCTTTTCAGTTCATAAATTCAAGGGTAGTAGAAATTATGCCGAATTTCAGTAATTAAAATTCTATCGATTGTTCAAGTAAATTTCACTTCGTGGATTTCGTAAATATATTCGAGCAGCGATCGATTTTCTTTTTCATCCGACCGTCAGAGTACAATTCACCAATTAGGTAGAATCTGTAGGCCAGTTAGTCGATCTAAACTACTGTTCTTTGGGATTAAATTTACTGCGCACCAATGTACCAATTTCATTAGCTAGAGTAATTTCTCATTTTACAGCAATGAAGTTTTCATCGGAGAATAAATTCAGTAGCGGCGTGGTAAAAAAGTTTTTAATGAATATCCCGGAATCTAAAAAACATAGCCCAATTGTCGTGAAGACATTTTTTATCGATCTCCTTAGCTGCTCAAAAAAGGAGTTATATGAATTCCGCTACCTCCCTTAGATTTCGAGATATTCAGTCAAAACTAATTGTAATCAGAACGTCACTCCACCCCTGTTACCGCTTTGCTATTGAATTTCGATTATCGTCTAATAGTTTATGTTACATTTGTGGATATTGCTTTTTAATGTTTTGATATATTAATATTTTAATATTTTAATATTGAAGTGAAACTTCTTATGGGAGGGTTTTGAAATCTCGATCGGTCACCTTTTTGGTGACGCTCGCTCTAACGTAGTAAGTAAGAGTGAGAGGCCTCCGGGAATCGAGCGAGAGTGAGACGGACTACCTTACGTCTCGTCTATCGGGCGAGAGTGAGAGGCCTTCGTGTATCGTGCGAGAATGAGACGGAAGACTTTCTGTCTTTCATGTCATTCTCTGCGTTCAGGCGGCGTCGCGATCGCGGAAAACAGCTGTTGGTTTCTAACACAGTGATCATAAGCAACGTATTTTGTTCTTGTGCGTGTCTTCATTACTTAAATCGAGAGTTTTGTGCAAATATGCCGAAGTCGGGTGCAGAAAGGACAAAAACGTGGCGGGAGAAAAAACGGGCGAGTGAAGGAATTGATCAGAATAGAAAACGGAAAAAATGTAGAACTGAAATTGAATGAGATAGCAGGGAACGGAGGCAAACACGTGCTAATCTCTTACGTGACAGTGTGGACGATAGTGTAAATAATCCAGAGCATGAACTATTAGCAACGACTTCGACTCATCCTCCTCCTGATTGTGATGTACATAGTGGTGATCGATTACAATATTCAGACTTTAATGAGTTTAAAACTGCACATAAGAACTTTCACCGTGATTTTATAAATAATCCATTCGGTTTTACGTGTTGTGTATGTGATAGATTATGGTTTAAAAATGACTTGAAGACTCTATCCGTTGAAAATGAAATTCGTATTCAACAAAAATTTCCAGAATTCAGAAGTAATAATGAGCTGGCATGCACCAGCTGTCGCCAGGCTTTGAGGAGAGACAAAATTCCAACATTGTCGAAATTGAATGGCTTTGTATATCCCCCGATCCCTGCACATCTTCCGAAATTAGATTTAGTGTCCGAGAGACTCATTTCTCCTATAATTCCATTTATGCAAATTCGCAGATGTCATGTGCATGGACAATTTGGAATTTTGGGGCAGGTGATTAATGTTCCAGTAGATGTCAATACAATGGTCAATCACTTGCCCAGGAACATTGACGACGATCACTGTGTTTACGTTCATATCAAGAGAAAAAAAATTCATCGATCAAGCTACTTGACAGGTTTAATAAACAAGAGAAATATTAAAATATGGCTAAGATGCTTAGTACCGAGTCCATTGTATCAACTGTACGACGTCAAAGTTGATGAATCTTTCTTTAATGAGGATTGTGTCGTTCATCAGATACCTATAGATGAACTGAGTGAAGACATCCCCATGGAGGAGAGCCTGTTCGCTCAGCAACACACATTACTCTGGAATGACGATAAATATTTGAGGATTGCTCCTGGAGAAATGAATGTCCCTCACAGTCTATTATTTGATGAGCATGCAGAAGAGTTATCTTTCCCTACTATCTATCTCGGACAATTCCGGCGCTTTAGTGAAGATGTCAATGTGACTCCATTCATGATGGCTACCAGTGAGCTAAGGAGATCTGATCGACGTGGGGTTACACCTCATCATTTACTCTATATGGCAATGAAAATTATGAGGTTTAGAGTCCGTGACAGTCTATCCATTGCTTTTAAACACGTAGGTAAAGACACAAAAATTACACGTGAACAAATTCAATCAGAGGAGTATATAAATCATTGTATAGAAAGCAACTTGGCTTTTCTACGTTGTATCCCTAACTCGACTTGGTATTGGGCTGAAAGAAAGAGAGACTTATTCGCTATGATCAGACAACTCGGAAAACCCACGTTATTCCTAACTATGAGTGCTAATGAAGTTGGTTGGCCCTCATTATTACAATTATTATATAAATTGAAGAATAATGGAGCAGAAATTACAGAACAAGATGTTCAGGAACTCCATTATATTGAAAAGAGCACACTCATCAATGAAGATGCTTTAACATGTGCCATCTATTTTAATAAGCTCATCAATGTTATAATGAACATACTTCAGTCCAAAAAGTCTTCTCCCTTCGGGAAATATCGTGTTGTCCATTATTTTAAAAGAATTGAATTCCAGAATCGTGGGAGCCCCCATGCACACATTCTGCTATGGCTTGAGAATGCTCCAGCGGATCCACTAGGTGCTGACCGACTAAAAGCTATTGAACTAGTTGATACATTGATATCAGTGGCCACTTCAGAATCATCGGGGAACATCAAACTACAGACACATAAGCACACGTTCACATGTTACAAAAAAATAGCTGCGAACGCTCATCAAAAATGCAGATTTGAAGCTCCATTCATATCATGCAGATACACAACTATACTGACACCAATGCAGAAATAAGAACCAGGATTCCACACGTATAAACAACATTACAACACGATAAGAACAAACTTAGAGAATAATGACTATGCTGATATTGATAGTTTCTATCAGGGAAATGGAATACTATCAGATGATTACTACATGAATGTGCTTCGAGTTGGCATCAATCGTCCCAGAGTATTTCTTAAACGTCAACCCATGGAAAAGTGGCATAATCCATTCAACCCATTCATTTTCATTATTTTGAAATCAAACATGGATGTGCAATTTATCACCGAAGAATACTCATGTGCTGCATACGTAGTGGAATACGTCAATAAAACGAACCGTGGAATTAGCAATCTCCAACGTAACATCACTGAAATAATGGATGAACATCCAAAGTTCGATATTGTCGAAATTACTAGGAAAATGAGCGTTGACATGCTAGATACTGTCGAAATTACCAGTCAGGAAGCTGCATGGTACCTTCTGCGTGAACCGATGTCAAAGTCTTCTTCAGTTGTTACCTATATTTCAACAATATGGCCGATCGAAAGACAAAGAATTCGAAAAACTCAGAAGGAACTCAATGAAATGGATGCTGATGATGATGCAACAAACATATGGAAAGAAAATTGGTTTGCCAAGTACGAAAAGAGACCTGAAGAGCTAGAAGATGACAATTTGGCCCAGTTTGTTGCTCATTACACACTGAATAATCAGGGGAATTGGACACGAAGGAAAGAACCTCGGATTATTCGGTACAGAAACTACGACATGACTGATGATTTCAATGAATATAAACGGGAAATGGTGACTTTGTATATTCCATTCCGAGACGCAGAAAATGAAATTCTTGCAGAAACCAATTTCATACAGATTTACGACGACAACGAAATATTGATTTTGGAGCGACATAAAGAATTCTCATCGAATTTAGATATCCAGAAAACCATCGAGATATGCCGAGAGTTGTGTCGTGAAGATGAATTAAATCAAGATGATGATGCTGAAGGAGACAACGTAGGTCGCCTTTTTCCTGAAGCAAATCCTTTTCAAGAATTGTATAACGCTGACCACATAATGAACGACGATCTGCGGTTAGCAACACTTAACAAACTGGGTGCTATCGCAAAGAAGAGGGATAATTTAATGTCTAATGAACAATTTTATGAACTAATGAGAATGGCCAATCAGAGGCAGAAAGTACTCCTGATGCATGTGATTGCTAATCTCCTCTCATCAAACCGATCACCACTCCAAGTTTTCTTCACTGGGCCAGCAGGATGTGGGAAGACATTCCTCATTAGACTCCTCATGGAAATTTACAACCGCTTCACAGATAATGGTGGTTTTTGCAATGCTTACATCGCATGTGCATCAACAGGAAAGGCTGCAATAGCAATTGATGGTACGACAATCCACACTGCATTGAAAATATCCTTTTCCAAACTATTACCATTATCAATTGAAGTGGCTCAACAGTACAGAATGCTCTTCAAATACGTCCAAGTTATACTCATCGATGAGGTCAGTATGGTAGGAGCGGAATTGCTGTCTCAAATTGACACACGGTTAAAACAAATAACTTAAATTTCCAAGATAATTTTGGAGGAATGGATATCATTTTCATAGGTGATTTGCGTCAGTTACCTCCAGTGCGTGCTACACCCATCTATCAAGCAGCACCAACACTTTGGCGTGACTAGAAGTTCTATGAATTGGATAAAGTCATGAGACAAGCGAATGCTGATTTCTCCTCTTTATTAACTAAAATTGGAAATGGCGAAGAATTGGATCAAGAACAGATACACCTAATCGAATCTCGTTTTTATACAAGAGAGGAAGCAGATCGTCTTTGTCCACATTGAATTCGGCTATATTTGACAAATAATGCTGTAAACGAATACAATTTGACAATTCTTAATTCTGCAGAGAATAAAACAGTCTCAATAGCTACTGATGTATTCACCGGCTGCCATAATGCTGAGCAACAATCATTTGTACGACAAAAATTGCATAAAAAACGGTAATAAACACTGGAGGTCTGCCCTAGGAGATAATACCGGTGTTAGATAAATGGTATATAATAACAACCAATCTCGATGTCTCGGATGGTTAGCAAACGGCGCAGTTGGTAAACTAGTTCATATCGAAACAGATGAGGCAGGGACAGTAACTCGTGTGTGGCTGGAATTTCCAGATTCACCAAAGACGGGGCAGAAGATCCGGAGAAAAGCTGCTGCGTTCATCGAAGCAAACAACATCAGCCACACGGCAGTTCCCATTGCACGAAGAACTTCTACGATATATATGAACAATAATAAAACGATTTTCGTCAAAAGAAATCATCTGCCATTGGTATCAGCGTGTGCTATTACTATCCACAAGTTTCAAGGTGGTACGTTTAATCAAATCGTCTATGAATACGAAAAGACACATTCACAACAACTCCTTTACGTAGCCTTGTCCCGTGTCACAAGTATACAGGGATTGTACATCGTTGCGGAGGATGGAAAGCACAAATTTTATCATGGACGGAAAAAAGCTCAATCAATGGACAAGCTACAATCAGAATTTAGAAGATTATCAACAAATCCATTGATAACTTTGACTGACATTCTCCGAGAGTTCATCAGCAGACCAGGCTTATCAATAACAACCCGCAATTGCCAAAGCCTAGGAGCTCATAGCGGAGATTTCAATGATCCGGTGATTCTACGGTCTAATATATTGATACTTTCAGAGACGTGGAAGGAAAACGATCAAGAAATTGATGTTCCCAATTTTAATTGTGTCGTACAGTTCAAAAGACATAATGTGAGAGCAGGGGGCGTCGCAATACTTTGCAATACTGCTCATGGAACGAACATCATGACACCCAATATGGACCTGAACTTGAAACAACTAGAATCGCTTTCAATTGGGTTGTCATCTGTTGGAGAAATGTGTGCAGCTGAATGTCGCACAGAAAGCGGACAGCGGATTATGCTTATAGCACTCTATATTTCACCAAATCAGAAGATGGCGAAAATAATAGAGTTTATTCACCTTCACTTGCTGCCGTATACTCCAGTGGGGGCTGCAGAAGTTGGAGTAGAGCTGGACAAAATACCTATGATTCTAGGTGGAGATTCTAATGTTAATTTTGCTTCAGAGGATTCCAAGCCATTAATTCAGTTCTTGCAACAGAAATTGTCATTGGAAATGAACAATTCACCAATTGAATCGACTACACGCCATGGTACCATGATCGATTCAGTTTTCTCACGTTACATCGAAAATTTGGAGTCAATAGTCTTCATTACCTATTTTAGTTACCACAAACCTATCATTTCGTTCATGAAGAGTCTACCAGAGAATGAAGGTGAAGCTGATTGAGATTTAATTCATCATATTCATACTAATATTATTGTATCTTGAAAAAAGTATAATTATTATGATGAATAAATTAATATTTACTATCAAGAAGTGTTTGACACGTGATTAAAATGATTCCTCTCCCTCTAAACATAGAAAATTAAATAATCCTTGCCGATCCAATCATTCAGTTTCACTTCTATCGCGTGTCTTCATGACACACCATTTTTTTAAATATTTTAATATTTTAATATTTTAATATATTAATATTTTGATATTTTGATATTTTAGTATTTTAATATTTTAATCTTTTACTATTTTAATATTTTAATATTTTAATATTTTAATATTTTAATATTTTAATTTTTCAATATTTTAAGATTTTACTATTTCAATATTGTAACATTTTAATAAGCAAAAAGACCTTATTAATTGGAAGTGTAATATTTTTCCCGAACTTTTCTGAGCTTATGGATGCGGGGAGCGAAAAATTCTCGATTTTGAGTGAAATTCGAAGAGACTAAAGGAAGAATGAATGAATACTGATTAACCCTTTCACGGTAATCGTTTTTTTAATTGAAACTCTTTTATAATTTCGACGGTACGCGAGGAAAAAAAATCAAGAGCTCGTTTCAATGAATTTGATAGAACGGACATGGATAATTGAGGAATGGGAAGTTGGATTATTTTACGCTAAGTTTTCTCATTATTCGCGGGACTTTGAGGGCAGGACGAGCCCCGGGATCACTTTGAATGGCTTTTCATGGATACTGACGAAGGAGGGAGGGGGAAAGAGTTTTCAGTTGTTTAATTAGCTCCGCGAATGATAATTTTTTGGTATCATCTAATGAGTTCTGCTTTTCTTCATTTTGCGAAGAGCTCGTTGGTTCGACTATATCAGTGTCCCCCATTCGGGGGTGGGCATCTCCCCAAATTAGGGATATACCTAATTTTCATTCAGTGACATAAATATCTCCGATTCAGTGATACACATATGTCCAAGTAAGGGATATGTATAATTTCCGATTTCGGAGATCAAAAATCATGTATTCCGAGGAAACACATGCGAGAATATTTGCAGGGGTAAATTTTTCCTGTCAAAATTTCTCCACTAGGGATTTCTCCCTAAAATTCCATCTTTAAAACAATTCTCAACGGGAAATTTTTTCTTTCAAAATGTTTTTCATTTAAAAATTCTTTTGCAAAATTTGTAAACTTTTGAGTTTTTGGAAATTTCTTGAACGTCTTGAAATTTTTCAAAATTGAAATTATCAAAATTTTTGAAATTCTTTAACTTTTCTAGGAATTGAATAAAAATTAATTAATTGAATTGCTCGAATTTTGGAAATTGCCAACTTTTCTATTTCCCAAAATATTCATTTTTTAATGCAATATAGGTGAGGAGAAATTTAAGTATAAATAATTCTTGAATGAGAAATGCGAGTTCGACGAAATTTGGCCTTAGAACCATTTTAATATCTCCGAAGGGGCAATGTTCATATATCGAATTCGATCATTCGATCTCTTTCCATGCAGAATAATCTAGGGCAATTATATATGTAGGTGGTGGTGCGTAAGGCATTTTGGCCCAGTGAGTAATGGTAGAGCAGACTAAAAAAGCCATTGCGGAAAAATTCAGAGCGGCTCGATCCGTCCGTGATTCTCATTTTTACCGTGCACCTTTGCCACCTCTGGATGCACATAAAACATTGTCAGGACTGGCGGGGGTGTTGGTGGCACACAGTGTGTAATAAAGTTGTGGGAAAAATTTTTGCGAGTGTGCGGACCATTAAATTCGATTGAATTTTACGGTCGCTCGTGTGTGAATCCTAGACTCAAGGAAATGGGTGTATGTACCGGCGGGTGTGCCTCCGTAAATCTTCAGCGGGGACGTGATACCCAGCTGGAGCTACTTAATACTGCGGTGTTACCTCGTAAAAATCGTCTTACAGAATAAATCATGATAGGGAAATTGACTTCTTCGGGGCTCCCCGAGATTTCAACAAGCTCTTGGATCAATTCGGAAAGTTTGCAAACTTCTTAAATAGCCGAAGGGAGGGGGGGGGGGGGGGAATCAAATTTAATGAGATCATATTTTCAAAAGAATTTCGAAAAACAAAATTAATTATGAATTCTGAGACAGCCTTTCAGACTGAAAATTCCGTTTTTTAATTAAACGTAAAGTTCTGTCAATAGCGCTACTGGAAAATCCGCGAACCTTAAAAAATGGTCCATGACCCATTTTCCAAAGGATCCTAGAAATTGAAATTCCAAGTTTGTATAAGGGAGACCCAACAAGATGAAAAAGGGAATACAGCTTCAGGGCAAGGATGAAACGCGCAACAAATTGTAAAGGAGGCGAAAATGAAGATGACTCTTTGGCAAAAAAGTGTGTGATTTAGGTGGTTCGGAGAAAAATTCTACAGAGTCTACCGTTTACCAACAGAACTGAGGAAGGGGATGAATTCAATGCGACGCAATATAAAGTGTACAAATAAGGGGATAGAAAAATAGAAGCATGCAAAAAACGGGTTGTGAAGGGATGTGGAAATTTCGTGGGCGAATTGAAACGGTGGAAGGTAATGGGACACAAGCGCATCAAATTGACGAGACGATCTGTAGTATTGGACGAGTTTTTTTGCAAGTGTAGAAGATTCAAAAAAATGCTATATGGTAGAAAATGGTAGAATCTGCTAAGAAATATTTTGAACCCGTTGAGAGTTTTTTGTTGAAACTTTATGAAGTTCCGCTGAAAATTCTGAAGCGAATCTGGAAGAATATATCATCAAAGTCTCCAAGCTGATACCAGCCGTTTCCTATTTTTAAAATTCTAAAGACAATTCAAAATTTTGACTCAACAATTTTGTCCAACAATTTCTAAAACTAAATTGGGATACTCGAAAGAATGCGAAAATTTAGATTCCTTAAGTGTCAAAGTTTTAGCCGTGTCAGAAGGAATCGTTTTGGAGATTGTATCCCGAGTCGAATATTTGACCTTATTGCATGCTAACTAATACCATTGCGTTCGATTGAAGTCGGATAAGATCTATATTGTTCTGATAAGTTCTGGAACGTTCTGCATTGAGATTTTTGCGAAAACCTAAATGATTCTGAGTACTCCTGAAATACTGAAGAAGCCGGTCAACTCATATTGAAGTCTTTTCTCTCAGGAATAATCCGTAACAGCTCCCAAAGGTAAGTATTCGCGTAAGGAGAATCGCTTATTATTAATCCCTATATCATTAAACCGAAAATATGTTGTTACTCGATAGAAAATTGTGGGGCATAACGGGTCATTTCGGAATCGTTGTATCGACAAAATTTTTCTGTAGACTGCATCTTTGGGATAGAGCAGTTTTTATATATTCCCTTTTATAGGTTAATTTTGTTACGGTGACGCTCGACGACCACCAGAGAAGGGGTATATAGAGACCGCGCGCGTATGTGTGTGTGTATGTATGTTTTTTTCTCCGTCTCTTTTATTTGTACGTTCTGGGTTGCTGCTGTCTGAGCATTCCTTCAGGGGGCGTACTGGACACCCTCCCATGCGCCTGGGGTCGACTTTCACCATTTAGGCATCGTCTTCCTAAACACAGGGTAAACTCCCAGAAACCCCTGTGCTACAATAGCGGGCGCCTATGATGGAACTCTCCCCCCCCCCCCCCCGGTTCCATGACGTTTCATCCCTGAGACAATTCATCTCCTAGACAACTCATCTCCTCCCCTCCTGCATCAGGTTAGGTTCCCGCCCGGCCGTGCGTTCTCCTTTTATGCGTACCGCCGCCAGTGTGTGTGTGTTTTTTTTTTATGTGAAACAACTAATGCGGCGCTTGCGTTGAGAAACAATTCTCGCCCCAAACTGGCATTTCCAGTACAAATGTATATATAGATATACTCTACTGGTTACCCATCGCCCCCTCTCTCCGAACTATGTACACACAAGTTCTATGTACATATCGAAATACGCTACAGCGTTTCAAAAAAAAATTGGAAAGAATTGGAAATTTTTTTTAACAAATTAGAAAATTTTTGAAACAATTTCTCAAAAATTTTGACAAAGTTTGGAAAATTTTTGAAAAGATGTGGAAACAATTTTAATATTTTCCATGAATTTTGAAAAATGTTGGAAATGCTTGAGAAATTTAGAAAAATGTCGAAAAATTGGAAAAATCTTTTGGAATTTTTTTTTTTTTTTTTTGAAAAAAATTGGAAAAATTTTAGAAAAAATTGGAAAATTTAGAAAATGTTAGAACAAAATTGTAAAAAATTACAATAATTTTAAAAAACTGTGGAAAAATTTGCAAACGGTTTGGAACCATTATGTTTGGAGTCCTTATGAGATTCTTATGAGATTCTTATGGGATCCTTATGAGATTCTTATGGGATCCTTATGGGATTCTTATGGGATCCTTTTGGCATTCTTATGGGATCGTTATGGGATTTTTATGGGATCTTTATGGGATTTTTATGGGATCCTTATGGGATTCTCATGGGATCCTTATGGGATTCTCATGGGATCCTTATGGGATTCTCATGGGATCCTTATGGGATTCTCATGGGATCCTTATGGGATTTTTATGGGATCCTTATCGGATTTTTATGGGATCCTTATGGGATTCTTATGAGATCCTTGTGGGATTATTATGGGGTCCTTATGGGATGCTCATGAAATCCTTATGGAATTCTTACGGGATCCTTATGGGATTCTTATGAGATCCTTATGGTTCCTTATGGAATTTTCATGGGATTCTCATGGGATCCCTATGGTATCCGTATGTCATCCTTATGGGATCCTTATGGAATTCTCATGGGATCTTTATGGGATTCTCATGGCATCCTTATGGGATTTTCATGGGATCCTTATGGGATGCTCGTGGGATCCTTATGAAATTTTCATGGAATCCTCATGGGAGTCTCATGGGATCCTTATGAAATTCTCGTAATTCTAATAATTTTAAAAAACTGGAAAAATTTAGAAACTGTTTGGAACCATTTCGAAACAATTTGCAATTTTTTTTTAAATTTGAGAAAGTTTCGTGAAATTTTAGAAAATCTTTTCAAACATCCAAAAGAACTGAGTATTTTGAAATTTCCAATTTCTCGAGAAATCATCCAAAATTTTGGATCAATTTAGATCAAAATTCGTGTTTCCATGTTTCACATCTACCGGGTGTCCCATGACGCCTCACTTTTTTTGCTTCCGACCCTCTCGTTTGTACTCTCCCCGGTAGCGGCCGTTGAGCATTCCTTCAGGGGGGAGTACTGGACAACCACTCATGCGGCTGGGGTCGACTTTCGCCATTTTTAGGCCATCGTATTTCTAACCATAGGGTAAACCTCCAGAAATCCCTGTATTACGATGGCGGGCGCCTATGATAGAACCCCCCCCCCCTCTCTGCGTCGGGTTAGATTCCCGCACGGCCGTACCGTCTCATTTTACGGGTACCGCCGATAACACACGCGAAACGTTCGTGCTGCGGTAGGAATCCATGAGAAAATATTTTTTAAAAATATTTCCCAGCGGTCGGGCGTGAACCTAGGACCTTTGACGCAGATACTCTACCACCACGCTAAAGCTTGACTTGACTTGCTAAATTTTCCATTAGCTTATGAGTTATGAGTATTTATATTTTGTTTCGATATAAGGAAAAATGACTTCTAAAAAAGCTTATAATTACGCTGTTTTGTTTAAACTTCTAAACAATAAACGTTCTATCGATCTATCCTAAAAATTGAGCTATATAATTTGTTACAAAGATTGAATTATATAATTGAACTCAAAAATAAGAGAAAACAAGTGGTGTACAAATGTGTGTGCCCCATGCAGGGCACAAAGAAAACTTCCCAATTTGGTATTTAAGCACAGTGTCGAATTTCGTGAGAAACAATATGATACAAAAATCAATCTTATGCTTCTCTCATTGCGTTTACACTGAGATACGAAGAACATTTTTACTATCCATAATTCTTAGTAAAGTGAGGCAAAGTGTTTACGTTTCGATACTTGAGACAAAATAAAGTCGAATGAATAGGACCCATTGGGTGTTCGTCACCAACGGTTCAGGGTGTAATGTTCCTTTGTGAAATGGTTAGTTCCTTTACGGAATCTGTATCGAGTGGATGTGTCTTCCGAGCGTCTTGATCAGCAAATAAATGACAGTTCTATTTCACATATACATTGATTGACTTATTTAATCTACCCCATTTCCAATAGGTTATGGGTCCAGAGAACGCAGTGTGCGAATTAGTTTTTATGGTTTAATATAATTAAGTGAAATTAGAATTCGGAAGATTATAGTTCAAGTATATTATATAGCTCACGTAATAGTGTAGTTAAATATTTAGACATGGTGGAAGCAAAAATTAATAGGGAATTTACACCATTCAATGGCGAAAAGTATAGTGCGCGGAAATTTCGAGTGCGCGAATTATTATCTGGACTCAATGTGATCAAAGTCATCGATTCAGATCCGACCGATCGTACATCGGAAAAGTGGGCTATAACTGAACGCATTGCCAGGAAAGCCATTGTTCAACATCTTGGTGATGCCTACCTAAGTTTCGCAAAACCGGGTCTTACTGCGAAATCGATTCTGGAAAGCCTCGATAACATTTATGAAAGAAAAAGTCTTCCCAGTCAACATTCTGTGAGAAAGAAATTGCACACATTAAAGTTGCAAACAGACACACCGATGATCAGTCATCTTGCACAATTTGACGACTTGATTACGGAATTCATTGGCGCAGGAGGAAAGCTAGATGAGGGAGACAAAGTCTCACATTTATTTTTGACAATGTCTGAGACTTATGAAGGAGTAATTACTGCACTTGAAATGGTTGGTGAAGATCAGTTGACATTGGAATATGTGAAAAAGAGATTTTCGGACTACGAAAGTAAATTGAAAGCGAAAGGAAATGAACCCAGTGTGAAAGTGTTGCATGTGGCAAATGATAGAAATAGGGACAAAAATATAAGCCGTCTCATTTTGGAAACGGATATCCAAAACGTCGAAACTTTCAGCGTGGATCCCATAAATTCATCCCAAGGAAGAGAGGATTCAAGGGAACGTGTTTTCATTGTGGAAAACCAGGACACACAAAGAATGAGGGCAAGCACTTCATGCGAGCTCAAAATGAAGAACGGAAAAGAGGAGGACAGCAATGCAACGATATCCCAACGCAAGAGAGACAGCGAGCGCCTAAAACTGCACAGACTGCTCAACACGTGCGGTCCAGCCGTGATGCGGATAGTTTTTGTTTCATGGTTGGAAGTTATCCGAACGAAGCGTATGACAACGAAGGAATCACCTTCATTTTGGATTCAGGTGCGTCCGATCACATACTCAATCGGAGTGATCTAGTGAGAGACTTTGAAAACCTACTAACGCCAGTAAAAATTGCTGTAGCGAAAAACGAAGAGGATATCATGGCTACGAAGAAAGGTGTGTTGCACCTTGTCAGTAACACGGGGGGTTCAAGGAACGTTGAGGGATGTTCTGTACAGTCCAGAAATTCCACACAACCTGATGTCGGTCGCAAGGATGCGAGATGCTGGCCTGACAATTTTGCTCAATGAAAATGGTGTTCAGATAAGTAATAAGGGTGAAATCGTCATCGAAGGTAAGCCCAAAAATAATCTGTTTACCGTTGACTTTGTGGTTGGTATGAAAATAGTAAACGTTACAGCTCAGGTTGGCGGAAAAGACAATTATGAGTTATGGCACCGACGGTTGGGTCACATAGATAAATTTAAATTCCTTGAATTACAATTGAAAAAGATGGTAAATGAATTAGATGTAATAGCTGAAATCACTCCAAATGATAGTCTCTGTGAAGCATGCATTTTCGGCAAACAGGCTCGTTTACCTTTTGCGAAAGAAAAAGACAAAGAGCACGTGAAAAGGCCATTATTCATTATACATTCAGATGCGGCTGGGCCGATCACTCCTCCTACGGTAGACGGGAAAAACTATTTCGTATTGTTTATGGATCAAAAAACGCTTTTCGACATTGCTGCTACGTTCAGCTCGTGCCGAAAAGTTACTTTTCGTTTACTAGTAAACGAAAAGTAACTCTTTCGGCACTCGTAGAACGTAACATCACTGTCAAAAACTATCGTTTGACACACGTGCAATGGGGTGTTTCAGCTTGTGCGGTTGGCAGCGCTCGGCTTCGCCTCGCGCCGCCAACTTCGCACTCGTGAACACCCCATCGCACTTGTGTCGAAATATAGTATATTGTGATACATACTTTCTTAAACATAAATCTGAAGTATTTTCAGTCTTCAAAGATTGTGGAAGTGTTTTGGGGTGATGCAGTTTCAACTGCTACATATTTAATAAATATATCCCCAACAAAAGCTCTAAAGGAGCATAAAACTCCATACGAAATGTGGCATGGCAAAAAGCCTCGAATCAAGTATTTAAAAATATTTGGTTTGACGGTTTATGTTCATAATAAAGTCAGAAAGTCTAAATCCGAAGAAAAGTGGTGGAAAGGAATTCTGATTGGTTATGAACCAAATGGCTACAGAGTTTGGGACGTGGAAACCGAGAAATGCGTTGTTGTGTGGGATGTCATTGTAGACGAGACGGATTTCCTAGGCTCGAGGCCCGTAGCAAGGCTGGAGCGGGATGAAAGGGTCCATAGTGGAGGCCCCCGGATATAAACTGAGTTTTCTGATTCGTGTGAGTCAAAACCAGTAGCGTCTCGTACACCTGGCCATAAGAAATCAGGTGATACTGAAGCAATTCTCAGATCCGATGATAAAAATCAGGGCGGATCGGGTGTTAATTGCGAAATAAACAATGAGCATGAAGCAACAACACTGGTAGAAACTGGTACAACTGACTCTTCATCTGGTATTGATCAATTGACTGAAAAACCTAGGAGGAGTGATCTTGCCCCAGTGTCTTATAAAGAAAAAGATATTAATGATTATATCTTGCGCGCTCAGTCCGTTGTTTGTTGCATTCCACAGTCATTTGGGGAAATAAAAGAGAGAGAGGATAGGGCTCATTGGGAGCGCGCTGTCAAAGATGAAATAAATTCTCTCCTCGTTAATGAAACTTAGACATTAGTGCCAAGATCGAACAATGCAAACATTGTTGATTGTAAATGGATATTCACGATTAAAAACGACGAGTTCGGAAATCCATTAAAATACAAAGCGCGGTTAGTTGCACGAGGTTTTAGTCAAGAATACATGATTGACTATCAGAAAACATTTGCTCCTGTAGCCAGAATTGCAAGTTTCCGGTTTATTGTTGCGTTTGCAAATGAAAATAGTTTATTGATACATCATATGGATGTTAAGACAGCGTTTTTAAATGGAGAATTGAAAGAAGAGATATTTATGAGAGTACCGGAGGGAATTGACTCTGAAGAAAATCAAGTATGTCGAATGAATAAAGCTCTCTAAGGGTTGAAACAGGCAGCTCGGTGCTGGTTCGAAGTTTTCGAGAAAACGTTGAACGAAATGAAGTTTCAAAATTCCACTGTCGACCGATGTTTTTATATTTTAGATAAAGGAGATATTTCAAAAAATATTTGTATTGTGTTATACGTGGATGATCTCGTAATTGTTACTGCAACCAGCAACACCATGGATAGAATCAAACTGTACCTTATGAATAAATTTTCAATGGTAGATTTGAATGAAATAAAACTTTTCTTAGGGATTAGGATTACTAGAAATACCGAGAAAATTACGTTGGATCAAAGTGCCTACATCAAAACAGTGCTCAGAAAATTTAGAATGAATGAGTGTCATCCAGTCAGCACCCCTATGGAGAGTAAACTCAATTTTACAGCACTCAATTCCGATAATAAGTATGACGCACCGTGTCGAAACTTAATCGGATGTTTGATGTACATTATGGTATGTACTAAGCCCGATTTGAGTCCTGCAATTAGTATTTTGAGTAGATTCACAAATAAAAATAACAAAGAGTTGTGGGTATGTCTCAAGAGAGTATTGCAATACTTGAAAGGTACCACAGAGCTCAAATTTTATGTGGTTATGTAGATTCAGATGGGGGCAGCAATGTAACAGATAGAAAAAGTACAACAGGGTTTTTATTTCAAACGTACAATGATTCTACAATTTGTTGGAATACCAAAAAGCAATTATCGGTCGCAGCCTCATCAACTGAAGCTGAGTATATGGCTCTTTTCGAAGCTGTCAGAGAAGCATTATGGTTAAGATCGTTGGCAAAAATCATAAAAATGAGTATTAAGGGACCGATAGCACTTTTTGAAGACAATAGCTCTTGTATAAGCATAGCAAATAATCCGACAAACCACAAGAAGACAAAACACATTAATATTAAATATCATTCTGCAAGGGAAAGAATTGCAGAAGGGCTAATTAGTTTTAAATATGTCCCAACAGGTGAACAATTGGCTGACGTTATGACGAAGCCACTTCCAGCGGTGAAGTTTACCGAACTCAGAGGACGAATGGGACTTGAGTAATCCTTACAGATCAACCAATCGTTGTTTGACAAGTGAAAGTGTTTATAGCATTATTAAGTATATATATTTGTATGGTACGATATTAGTAGTGGCCGATTAAGGTTTTTCTGGGGTTTTCCTTAATCGGACAACTCATGTTGGGCCACAGTAAGTTCCCAGTAATAACGCGACGAAGGCACATCAATGATTAAGTAAGTGTATGTTTGGACTGAGTATGAAATAGATACCACCACAAATACTGAACCACCTAATATGATGAACAAATGAGTGCACAGATTGTTAAAATGGTGAAGTGTGTAAAGTGAATGTGATGAGTGATCGAACCGATTAATTTTGGAGGGGGTGTGTTGGATTTCGTCAAAAACAACATGATACAAAAATCAATCTCATGCTTCTCTCATTGCGTTTACACGGAGATACGAAGAACATTTTTACTCTCGATAATTCTTTGTAAAGTGAGGCAAAGTGTTTATGCTTCTATACTTGAGACAAAATAAAGTCGAATGAATCGGACCCATTGGGTGTTCGTCACCAACGGTTCAGCGTGTAATGTTCCTTTGTGAAATGGTTAGTTCCTTTACGGAATCTGTATCTAGTGGATGTGTCTTGATTAAAGAATAAATGACAGTTCTATTTCACATATACATTGATTGACTTATGTAATATACCCCATTTCCAATACACAGCATGAGAACGCAGCCATGGTGATGAGCAAATGCAACAGCGATATCAAAAATCCGAGTTCAATCCTAGCAATTGAAAAATTGAATTACACTAGTTTTATACACAAGCTACCAGTATAATTCGAAAAAAAGGACATACTGATTTGGTTTGTCATTGGTTCATTCAAAAGTTATGAATAGCTACGTTCTTTCTTCTCGTATGATGTACGTAATTTTTTAAACCGCCATACCTCCTCAAATATGCGAATTATGGAAAAAAGTAATTAAACATAAAATGTGTATCTTTGCATGCGGAACAACTATTGTTGAGTGATCATTCCGCTAGCTGATACGATTTTCGCGATAGAGCGTTATAAACACTTGGAATTGTCTATAACAATATACATACACGGTCAATTGCATCCAAAATCTAATCCTCTCCGAGTTACATTGGAACACTCCGATTCAGACCCTAATGGCCGGCATGGCTTCATTCTTTCACTTATTACATACATAATTTTTCGAACACCCATACCTCCTTAATTATGCAAATTACGAAAAAAAGTCGTAACACATAAAATGTGTATTGTTGCATGAGGAATAACTTTTTTTCAGAAATTTTTCGCTAACTTTGATAGTGTAGGCAGTAGAACGTTATAAACAATTGAAGTTGTTAATAACAATATATATACTGCATCAATTTGATTCAAAATCGCCTCGATTCTGCATGGAGACGTTTCGATTGCGACCTTGAGAATATCAATAGCTTCATTCGTTCGCGAGACACCTAGGATCAAACTTTTGTGCACACACAGACATTGACTCAGAATTTGTTGGGCATCATTTCGGTATACGTCAAACCCCAGTTACAGGCCGAAATGAAAAAGTTCGATTTCGGGGTGATTACTATAACTTCCCTGTCGGGAAGTTAAAAAGATAAAGACTGCCTAAACTATTGAATCTTTATTAAATGATTGTCGAACAAGTTAAGGACACAAAACACATTTTATAATTTAAAAAATGGACAAAAATTCGGCAAGACGTCACACCTGCGCCAACCCCCTCCGCTAATCAATGATAGATGTAAAACATATGCAAATCAATGCGTGCGGTCTGAACATAGAGAAGCACAATGTTACGTATATCGAACTCTCATAATTTTCAACTTTGCTCATATTGGTAGAATCGGTGAAACTGTCAGAAATTGCAAAAATCGCCCAAGATTCCAAAATTGCCTCAATTTTCAATGTTTTTTTCTTCACATTTTTTTCAACTTCAATTTTTCGAGTCAGATTTTCTCCACCATCCTACATTTTTAAAGTTGCAAAACAATTGAGAATGACAAATTCATCATGGATAATGGTGAGAATATCAAAAATGTTAAATTGTCAAGTATTTCAATTTTTATATATATATCTTCTTTGCAAAATTTTATTTCTTTCTAGATTCTCAGGAATTTCACAAGATATGAATACTTTCCAATCGATATAAAGGATGATCAAGATTGATATTGTTGGAAAAATTATTAATGCAATGACTTCTACAAATGTAGAATTGGCATCATTCTAGGAAATGATTAATTCTGAAGAAAAAAACTTTAATGGAAGAACGATGGATATGTATATAATTCATAAATTTCATGGCCCAGTTCCCATGTATCAAAACTTCAACTGAATAGCACAGTGGTCAATCGAGTTGAGGTTTTTTTGGACTAACGTCAGTGGCTAATGAATAGTTTAAATTCACAGAGAGTTAGCAGACTTCGCATCCAATTAAATTTGTGGATCCTATTGTCGTTCAAAAAAGCTTTCATCGTTGTTTTATTTTGAAACAGTTACCGGAAAGTGACGAAGACTCAGAACAGATTGGATCGAGTTGATTGACCAGTTCGTTGCGATTAATTATTCTGAAAAACCTTAAAATTCCAACTATTTTTCAATTGAAATTTTCATTAAATAATGACAAACAACAACATGATGAATATTAAGAATTTAAGAGATGAATTCAGTATTCATTTGCACGGTGTCAAATTCCATGTAAAAATATGGTATCAATACTATATACTTGTCAAATTACCCGAATTTCGAGAAAATTGGAACTGCACAATTAAAAAAATTTCACGATTCCACAAAAATTAAACATGCCGAAAGAGACAAGCATTTGAATTTCGCAAAAAATCATCATTCCACAGCGTTTATAAATTGCAAATACTTCAAAATTTCCCGACAGTATATAAATTCGTAAATTTCCAAGTTTGCAAAATTTTCCAATTCCCAAGTTCGAAAATGTCGAACAGTTTGTCGATGTATTAGTTATCTTGGAACTATACTCAAATCAACTTTGCGCTAAGGACAATACAGTGCTGAGACACCAGAGAATCCTCTTGTCTTTATCGGATCTTTTTTCCAGCGCTATTAGATGTATTGCATAGAAAAAATCTCGATGCATCTCAATATCACTTTTTCATTTAATACGTTAAAAAAGGGGGAGCCGCGGAGACGATTAATTTCCTTTATTTGTTACTAATTAGTTCCTTTTCAGCCCATAGTCATTAATCTGTAGATCTTTCCAGGCCGATCTCCTTGACTGTAAAATGAGAAAAAGGATCACAAATTATTGAAATTTATGACAAAATAGACATTAATCTGATCATACGGAAAACAATGTCAACTCACCACTTTCAGTAGCCACTAATTCTGCTGCAGTCAGTCACTCTACGTCCTTGTCATTCACAGGAATTCCGACGTAAAGTTGTTCGTCGATTTCTATATGTATGCATACAGTATCCAGAGATCCAATGTGTATGGCTTTTACGCCTTCAAAGATGTGACATTTATGCAGTAACGAATCAGTCGAATATATGTGTTTGTCTCCTCTGACGGAGAAAACTTGATCTGTTATAATTTCATTGATGATTGCTACATGTACATCACGACATCGGCATGCTGCTATACAATGACATTATGGTTTGACTTTCACAAATGTATTAATTGCACCTGAGGACTGATCGCCATCCAGCTCAGTGAATTTGACGATGTATGAACTCGTTTGAAGTATCCTAGGATAGTGTGTCGCGACATACAATTTTTGATCCTTCAATAATCTGAAATACTGAGCAATGCTAATCCACCCATCACATCCACTGTTCCTCAATGCTTCTGCCATCATATCTGGTACTTCAATGAGGTTTTTATAAGTACCAATACTATGAGTCTGTGGACAATTATTCTCAAGTATTCGTTCTTGACGTTTCTTGTTTGAACAAAAATTCTTGATGCTTCCGTCAGGAAGTCGTTCGACATGTTTCACCATGGCAACAACTTGTTCATGTTTTCTTGCAATTTGGAGGTTTAGATGCCACGTCCCATGAATTAATGTGACGAACTTCCCGTTCAGATCTTCACATTGAAAGTAAGAGTGGACCCACAAGGATCCCAGTTGGTACACTTCCTCTGATAGATGCAACAATTGATGAATATTGATGCTGCAAAAGCGAAGCCCATATAACCGTTGGAATTCTCTAACCCACTTGTGTAGGAAGTCCTTAGATATTTTCAACATCTCTGGAGTGATGGTATTGCAATTAAGAAGAGACTAATAAAAAAAAATTAAGAAGAGATATTGCAACTACTAAAAGGACATATTGCTGGAAATAATCATTCCGCATTATACCTTCTAGGACCACAATTTTAGTTCTGATGCTTTCCAGTGAATGAGATCATCAACGATACAAGGCATTCGATGCACGGACTTTGGTGGTTTTATGGCAGTCAATCGGATGTTGATCAATTCTTTGAAAAGATATTAGGAAAATGGAAACGTACTAAAGTAGGTTCAAGATCTTTTTGACTACACCACCTTCGATTCCGTGCACTCTATCAATCGCCATACCCCGAATGTGATCAGGTATAATCCTTGCGAATGCACTAGGATCCTTGATTCCCATGATTGGTATGTCAGGAGTCGCTGTATTGGCGTAACCTTCGCACTGGCCAAGTGTCCTCAATTGCGGCTCAGGTTCACATCGATAAGCATATACACGACTGGTTTTAGTTATTGGAACACTTTCTCCTGGACAATAGCATACGGGGCTACGTACAGCCCATTGTATGAAGTGACATTTAGAAACAAGGACTTTGCTTGCATATCACTTGTACCCATGAGAAGTATGCCCCGTACAAAAATGATAAGATTGTCTCTCAAATGAATGTCAACACCTTCTGCAATTGCCTGAAATTCTGAGCGAAATTTATATACAAAATGATTCAAAGTCCGACCAGCAGTGTGTTTTCAAGCTTTTTGCGGTGTTCGAATAGTAGTTCATTGATGGTTAACTAAATGCGCCAAACAGCAACTTCAGACGATTTGAAAATAGGGACACCGTCAGTATACCAACTGAAAGAGATGTTATTGGCATTCGTCAGAAACCCATTAGTTATCCAGTCTTTATATAGAGCTCCATCATAAATATCACTTATGCTGCCGTCAGGTCTCGCAGGACGTTGAAAACGCTATTGCAATAAATGTTCGATGAAAGATAAACCAATGAAATATGAGGATTTTGCTTTTGGACGTGTTGGACACTGCTCATTGCTTGACCCGAATTCTCGAAAACACTTGGAACAATAAAAATATTTCTTCATGGTCGTCTCATTGAAGGAGAAGAATTTCTGGAAAGCTGAAAGACAATTTCGTTTCAACCTATCTTGTAGGCAATGTAAATTAGTCACAGCTATAATGAGGTGAGAATCAAAAGCATACTTTGACCTACTGTGATAGGTGCGCCACGGTACAAACATCGAAAGTGTTGTCCATCATCGTGCCTTGGGAACTGAGCATCATATTGATTTTCTTCATCTTCGCGATTAGCATCTTCGTGCAGGCCATGGTCACTCTCTTCCGAGATGCTCCCAGAATCCGATATTCTTGAGGTTCCAATGCTGCTCTCGTATTCTTTAGTACTGTCGATACTCCCTGCTCTGCTACCAAGGTAGCTACTGAGTTCTTCTTCATCTGTTGAACTTCCAAAATTCGTTGGTACGTCCCCTTCAAGTTCAAAACGATGATATTGGTGCTGAATGCCATTCAGATCCTCACTTCCATCTAAGTCACTATTTTCGTGATTCATCTGATGTGATCCGCTAGAATCACGTTGCATATCGTCTTCGCTATTAAAATCCTGATGCTCGTCGCGAGCAACTGAATTTCTCCCACTCTCCGCCTCCAACGAGCTGTCACCGCTATTCCTCTCCATACTTTCATCTTCAGTTCCAGAGAAATCTGGGTTCAGAAAGTTCGCCTCGAATACCTCGGCCAAAGCTCTGTGAAGATATGAATTTCATTAATGATTGATCAGTTGGGATATATTCCTTTAAGTATGAAGATATGGCATTCGATAAAATCAACGATCTATACTGCAATATTCAAAATCGATTGGAAAATATTTACAGCATACTTTGATTGTATATTCACTCGTGAAACCTCGTACGGACTAAAACCTCAAATTTTGGGTGGTCACCCGATATTATTTGGCTAATTGTGAGTACTCCAATTGATTACACGTTACCTCCAATGTTGTGATGTCAACCGAATCTGTGCTTATCTATTGCTTAACCGATTTTACAACGCTGCACACTCGGGTTCGATTCCCGGTACCTTTTTTTTTCCTAGAAATTCCTTTTCCTCGATTTTGGAGTGATTGTAACGACTGTTTGTTTTCTCCGAAACCAGTCTTCAATCATTTAATTGGCGTGTCGGAAAATCTATGAATTGGAAACAGAAATTACAAATCGGGAAGTTTTGTTTGTGTCCTCAACGGGGGCACACACACTTTCATCCCACTAGTCAAGTTTGGGGCCAACAGTAATGTGGTATCGAATCAACTCTGTTTCTGGCAGGGACGAATTACTAGTAAATATCCCAAAATTGAATCAAAATTACATAAAGAAGCATTGTCAACGCTATAAACTATGTATGCTAAATTTAGTTCGAATTTGAGATTTTTACCAACGGCTCGTTGAATCCAGACTTCCCTCGATTGGCCACTAAACTATTGAAATGACTGTTACCTGGCTGCGGACATATTCGAATGTTTATAAAAAAATTACTTTACCTGACTTGTTCGAGTAATTTTTATAGGCAGAACATAGACGCCCCGGTACACATTTTTTTTATTTCGATCTCATAGATAAAGTTTCAAAAACGGTGCGGAACATTAGAAAATAAATTGGAGAAGATTTGATGAAAATTGTGGAAAAATGTAAATATTTTAGCAACATTATTGCCACTTTTCTTATGAATTGTATACTCTACTACATGGCCTTTAGGACCAAGACGCGGATGGATGAAATATCGAAGGGTATGGGAAATGATCTTTCATGTGTGACTATACAGACAAACATTGAAAATACGTTTTCGATATTGCTGCTATGTTCAGCTCATCTCGAAAGTGCCTTTTCGTGCCTACTCGTAAACATAAATATCACTATCAAAAACCATCGTTCGACACATGTGCGATAGGGGTTTTCAACTCGCGCGATTGGCAGCGCTCCGCTTCGCCTCGCGCCGCCAACGTCGCACTCGTGAAAACCCAATCGCACTTGTATCGAAACATACTGTATTATTTTGTGTAACATTTTTTGTAGTTTCGTCTATGGTCTATATCGCGAACGAGATACGAAATCCGGATTGCTAACCGATCTCTGAAATACGAAAAACTTATCCACCCAAGTAACAATTTTTTCTGTCACGAGGCCTAACTAACCGTTCTATCGCAACCCGTGGCAGATAGATGAAGTTCATGAGGAACAGTAACGATCAACAGGTCTCACTGGGGTACCTAGGTGCTTATCTCCTCAGCGCAGGGAAAGGACCAGATTAGGTTGGGTTGATTGTTATGAATTCTATCATGTTCCGAGCCACAACGAATAATTGTGTGGAGAAAATTGACGGAATATTTACAAAATTTTACTTACTGATTATTGAGAGGCTGAACATCGACATCGTGTTCATCGTCGCTGGCATGAACTCGTCCATGTCGTCTAAACAGCGTGAGTAATCGCTGACGTTTCCTTCTGTTACACAGTTCGTCCAATGATTTACGATACATTATGTTGTTAAAAAGCAGCTGCTTGATTGACTTTTGACACCTCTTATAATAAGACCGTTTTTGGCTAAAAACACGATTTTGTGGCATATTAATAGTTCCTGCACCAGGATCCACTAAAACTGCACCAATTGCACTTTTCTTCTTAATTAATTACCAATAACTAATGATTATTATGAAGTCCTTATTAGTATCGCCGAAGAACTATGAGTAAATAAACGTTCCTTTTACCGAATTATTTTCAAATTTTGACATTCGGTGTATAGGCAGTCCATCATGGTCCTATATATGTGACATGTAACATGACGGCAAATGCACGTCTATACTAACTTGCGGGGAGGTTACATTTCACAGGCCAGCAACAAGCGATATATACCGGTGTTTCCTGCCAAGCCGGTGTATTGTCCAACCAATATGGCGGCCACACTCGCGTCGTAGCATATCGTCCGTTCATGATATGCACTTTTTTGGCAGATTCATAATAAAGTGGTAATTTTTTAGCATAGTATACAATTCGCAACTATATAGACATGATTTACGTGGTGTAAAAATGGTGTAATAATGTGAAATCAATGGAACTTTAATGTGTTACGTAAAAAGTGAGGGCAACAGGTTGTGTTCATCTGGCATCTTCCAACAATAGTTTCGACAAATCACAATGCCTCGAGGTAAAAAGAAATTTGCCCTGATTTGGTGGGTTCAGTCAAGCCATAAGGACGTCATTCCCTTGGCGAAAATACCGAAAAAGGACCGAAACATTGATTCGATAATGACGTTGGTTTGGGGAGATGGAAAATCGAGAACAGCACTCAAGGCGAAAATAATAGAAATTGGAGGTGAGTACAGACAATAAAGATTATTTTTAGCCAAAAATGTTGTTAAAAAAAGGTCGTAATAATGATGTAATGCATTTATTATGGTAGGAATATGAAGCATAATGTGCTGAATGGAAAATCCTGAGTTTAACCTAACTTGATGCAGTGATTACAATGAATAGGTTAAGAATCACATGGCCAAAGTAGACCTTATCTGAAATATCAGGTGATCCATATGCATATTTCACGTACCGGCTATTAAAATTACGGATAGCTAAGGGAGGGGGATATGCTAAAATGGAATTAACAATGCAATTAATTATTACCTAAGTCTCCTAAAGGTATCAAATCATTGTCACAACGGTACAATATAATTTGTTATTGAATATGTCCAATGGACTATTTCAACACAACTATGCAAAAAAATCAAGAATTGACCTGCATTTATAGGAAATCCAAAAATTATTAATTGAAGGCTTTCAGATTTTGTTCAAAAATTTCATGGATTATATATGAAAATACTAATTTTTTTCCGTAACAATTGCATTCTTTCAATAACTTCTCAATGGATCTAAAATTGGGCAACTAAATTCCAAACAAACGATCTTATTGGCTAGATTTCTTATAATTTCAGCTTATTATTTTTAATAATAATTAATGAGAAAATTATTTCAGTCGTCCTCTTCTCAAAATTGAGATTATATTATCTTGTGAACAGACCGAAAATATGAAATCGATTTTAAATTTGCCAGGTAGATTAGAGGCATGAACAGTTTGATTATTGAATTTTTCACAATTCTTGGATTTTCATGGTTTGTCTCACAGCCAAATTTTTTTTTCTCGTTTTTGTGCAATACCCAAACATCCTTCAGCCTCAGATGTTCCTATCATTGTGTAATGAGAGCATACATATTTCGACATTGTATCACATATTTATACGAAAGTGGTTAATTTACTTAAGCCTGTTTGCCAGTGACGTTTGGAGTGAATATCTCATTTTCGGAGAAAGAGACAAACATGCCTTCATACATAATTTGGAGGCCTTATTATTTCGTTCGAAATTGACTCGCGATATTAATTAGATATGTGTAGAACATGAGTACTGGGGAAGAAGTTAGGATTTTCTCTTAATAACCCTTCTTTCAATTAACAAATACATGACCTGATCTTTCGGCAGGAGTTATTCAAGTTACCAGCTGGTTGTACTAAGATTGTCAACTGGTAGTAGTTATTGATGAATATCTCGAGTAAAAAAAACATAATTCCGGTATAAGAATCGTAGGTCTCGTTATCGTTTATCAAACTGGTTATCATAACAATATCGAAACGTTAATTCATATGCGTGATATTGACTGGAAACGACAGCTAGATACAGACAAAACTAACTCGAATGACCACTTCACTGCTGGCGTTCGGATAGACTCCATAAAATAGCTGATGAGTATTAATATTTGGAGAAAGTCTTCCCCCTCCAAATAGGATTTGCAGAACCGGTGACTGATGCTTGAAAAAACTTTTTGTAGATCATTGTGTTTGTATCCCAGTTGAAGTCATCCCAGCCTTACAACATTGCCTAAGCCAATTCCAAAAACTATACATTTGTTTCTTTTGCAGACGATGAAATGGAACTAGAGAACATACCCCTGACAAACGCGGGTCCTATTGCTGATATATCTACAAAAATCTTCAGTCATGCTGTTATTTCAAACCAAAAAGATACATCTCGAGAATCAAAATTAATTGCTGAAATAAAAAAATGGAATCAGCGATGAGTAAACAAACAAATAATTGCAGATTCGCGAATTTTTCCTCATGATGTTGCTCCTCCAGCTGAAAAACACTGCATGGGTAACTCAAGCAGTCGAAATTTCGTTGAATCGACGGTCCAAAACCAGCACAAACAAATTAAAGTCTGAGATCCTTGTATCATGGAGCGGAGTCGTTCTACACCTGTTAATGCAAGGAGTTCTTCTGAAACCACAACTAACCTTCAGCTAAAGCGTCATTCTTCCAGTTCTAAAGATACCGTGGGACAAATTCTCGAAAGATTAGTGAAAAATCGTATGATCATTCACTGAATCCTATATTAAAAAAGAGAGACGAAAGAAACTATCGATATATATTGTGACGTGACATTTCCCGGGGGAAGAAAATGTTCGCACATAATAATAGGGCACATGTAATAGGGCTCAAAGAGTACGCACGTAATCTTGGAAAAATTATATCAATTTTATTTGTTTTAACGGAACGTAACTACACATAATTAACTCTGCTACTAAAGGTTGGCTTCAGCTTTCCTCGAACGTAACTAACCATACTTCTTTCGGAGAGGGAAATAACCGATTACAGAGAGATCGTCTCCGAGCTGTAACGATATCATCTCGGACGGAGAAACAATCTCCGAAGGCTTCTTGAGCTCACGCGTATTCCGTTCCGACACAGAGAGTTGATCTCCGAGATTTTGGAATAACGCGTACGAATTGCCGAAACCGAGAACAGACTCTCCGATAAGTTTGGAGATTATGCGATATAATGTCGGACGCAGAGAATTAACCGCCGAGATACTCCTAAAAGCCCTGCGGAATCGTATTCGGAGCGGAGAAGTCTATTCCGATTTACACCGAAATTTCGCACGCGAATTTTTGGACACAATTTTTGAAAAATGTTCTCTGTATTGTCCCAAAAATGCCGTATAATCTTAAAGACAGGGAAAACCTTCCCCGAATATCGCGTAACGACCGTAAAAAAACAGGAAAAATCATTTCCCGAATTATCTGTAACCACCGTAAAACAGGGAAAGTTATCTCCCGATTTATCCCCGAAATCCGACAATAATAGGACTAGAAACGGGAAAATATCTCCCGATTTATCCCCGAAATCCCACAATAATAGGAAAAGAACAGGGAAAATATTTCCCGATTTATCCCCGAAATCCCATAACAATGTGCAAAAAGAACAGGGAAAACATTTCCTGAATTATCCCGGAAATTCCATAACAATACAAAAAGAACAGGGAAAACATTTCCCGAATTATCCCCGAAATCCCATAACAATATAAAAAGAACGGGGAATATCTCCCGAATTATCCCCGAAATCCCATAATAATATAAAAAAAACAAGGAGAATGTCTCCCGAATTATCCCCTAAATCCCACAATAATATAAAAAGAACAGGGAGAATGTCTCCCGAAATATCCCTGAAATCCCATAATAATATAAAAATAACAGGGAGAATATCTCCTGAATTATCGCCGAAATCCCATAATAATATAAAAAGAACAGGGAGAATATCTCCCGCATTATCCCCGAAATATTACAAAATATGAATATTGAAAAAAAAAACAGGATCCGATTATCCTTGGAAAATCGAGAAATCCATGTGGCTGAATTTCCTAAGAATTTTTATCTCGGCGCCTGACGTCATAATAAAATCTAACAAATTCGAAAAAAAATTTTTTTAATTTCAAAATGGAAAAGAATATAAAACCAAAAATGGCAAATTTGAAAAGGATCAAAATGGAACCTTTTATATTTCCAAATTTGCAAAATTCAAAAATTTCAAAATGCCTCAATTTCGAATTTCAAATATTTCAAATCATCAAAATTTCGTATTCATAGAATTTTCAGATAGTTTCCACCCAAATATGGATTTAAAAAATAGAAAATTGCAAGTAAATAAAATAGAATCTCAAAAATCTCGAACTTTAACAATTTCGAATTGTCAAAATTTCAGACTTCAGGATTTGCTATTTTAGACATTTTTTATTTAACAAATTTCCAATATTAAGCACTGCAAAATTTAAAAATTAGAAAATGTTGGAATTTTTGAAAACTTAAATTTAAAAATTTCGGAAAATTCGAAAATTAAGAAATTTCAAACATAAAAAATCCTGAAATTTCAAAAATTTCAAATGTAAAAGATTCAAAATTGCAATAATTTCGAATAGCAAAGATTTTTGTTTCAAAAATTTCAAATGATCAAATGAGTTCAAATAAAAATTGTCAAGTTTTGTTAGTATATATTTTGAGTAAAAAAAACACATCAAAAGGTGTATGGGATTCTAATGCGAGGTTTTTATAAACATTTCCTTCTTGCGATGTGATGTTACTGTGGTGTTTTTTGAGGTACAACGATACATTTAATGGAACATATTTTCTAAGGAGCCTCCAGACCACCAAAAATTCGTATCATCTAAAAAATTCCATGCACTCAAGTTTCGTGCAGTGTTTCTTATAATTCGAAAAAAATATCCAATTGTTTGCATTCGTTTGGTTAGGGCTGAAACACTCCACCTTCAATTGGCGTGAGAATTTCGGAGTGTTCTCAATTCTACAGTTTTCCTGAAAAGATTTTTTTTTGCGTTTTGCCATTTTACTCTATAATATAGAGGGAGTTTCGGATTCTCTCAATGTATCTGGCATCTTCCTTGAATGATTAGAAAGGAAGAAAATTTGCATTCATAGTTTGTTTGTAATTGAAGAAGACCAGCTTTTGAAAAACGACTGATCCTGTAATGTTAAAAAATAATTTGAGGTTTGCGTTAAATTATTACTTTAATGTCATGTCATAAAAATTTGGTTAGTTACTCTTTTTCATATAATATATATATATATATATAAATACAGGCTGTCAAAGAGCTGATACATAATAAAAAAATAACTGAGTAAATAAATGAATTAAAACAAATTTACAGTTACACTTACAGTTCATTCCTTCGTTTAGATACACTATCTTGTACAAAGGTGAGTTCGTTCGGCTTGATGTGTACATTACATCTATAAATACGAATAAAGATAAGAGCGGCGGGCAATTTGATTGATGGACTGTAAAATATACATGTATAAACTTGTTCCTACATACATATTGCCCATTCAGTTTCTTACAGGCGTTCGTCCAAAAACCGTTTACAGCAAATATGGAGTTTTTATATGAGGCATTCAATAATGACAGCAGTGAAAAAGTATTTGCAGTGCATCTTGCCTTGGCTATGAGAATATTCCTTTCCGGTTCAAGAAGAGTGCAAACTGTAAAATAATGTGTGAAGAGATCCACGTTGGTTGTAAGACAATGCAGACATATGCTTTCTGGGGAAAATTTAACTTTAATATTTTTTGAGATTAACGAAGGACTGACTTTGCCCTGTAGTCTACACTGGGCGATTATTTTTTTGGATTCTATTGGTATTTGCATTTTTAAGTACTCCTGAGTACCTTCAGATACGTTCAGAAACGGATAATACAGTAGAGAAGAAAATTTGCGCCTCACTCTGTCCTGGTTATTCATAAGTAGTTTATGCCCCAAAAGGATATCGTCTTTATAGTGTAGGATAGCGCTAACTGAGCTTAAACCTTGTAAACCCTGATCGAAGTGTTCCTTAATCAGGATATTTAGTTGTGTGCACCAGTTCAATTTACTAGGACTATTCTGGTTATCAGAAAGACTTAGTAAGCGGTAATAGCAAATTTGGGGTAATCGAGAATATTCCATCGAGTGTATTTTTAACAACCAATTTAAGGCATTCTTCAACATAAAGTACGAAAAAGGCACAACTCCAGTTTCGAGACGGACCGCGTAATTCGGGCAATGGGTTGGGAGAGACAGCAATTGTTTGTAAAACGCTGTTTGGATGGAGTTGACCTCCTGTACATATCTTAGGCCCCAACATTCCGAATCGTACAAAAGCACACTTCTCGCTAGAACATTGAGCAAAAGTTCGTTACTCTCCCAAGAGTTTGACCGCGCCGCACGTATAATGTTCCCCACTGAGTACATAGCATTTTGTGTTGAAATTTTTGCAGTCTTAATTTGCCACCCGAAGGTTCCGTTGCTAGTGAAGATGCAACCCAAGTAACAATATTCACTAACAATTTCAATAGGCTCATTACCATACATAAAACGCAAATTTTTGGGGGATCTCCCTTTATGAAAAATAACCGCTTTCGACTTTGTTTTGTTAACTTGAAGTTCGTTTTGCAAAAAATACTCAGAAGCAGCCTTTATTAATCTGCGGAACGTTTGTGGATTGTCTGCGAGCAGTACAAGATCATCAGCGTAAGCAATACATCGAAGTTCATTCCGGTGATCAATGGAAATGCCTCTCACTTTATCAGTTAGATAATCCTCAAAGTCAGATATAAAAAGGGAGAACAGAAGAGGGCTCAGAATCTCATCTTGTAGTACTCCTGCGGTTACTGCCACTGGCTCGGAGATTCCATTTTTCGAACGAACTGATATTTTGGCTTGATCGTAGAGACTTTTGCATACGCTGATGATCTTTGCACTTACGCCAAGATCTATCAATTTTTGCCATAATAAATTATGATTTATTGAATCGAAAGCTTTGACGAAATCAACAAAAAATGCAAATACTTTTCTTCCAGGCCTATGGAGATGGATTTGTATTATAGATGATAATATAAAAAAATTGTCAGTACAACCTCGGTTTTTGCGGAATCTAGCCTGGAACTCGGGTAGTTTTTTGCTTTCTTCGGCCCAATTATACAGTCTGTTCTGCAGAATTTGAGTAAATATTTTTACTCCGTGATTAACCAAAGAAATACAGCGGTAATTGGACGGGTCTTGGGTATTCCCCTTTTGTGTGTAGCATAGTTGCATGCAATAAACCCCAGTCCTCAGGTACTGTTTCTTGCTCAAAATATTATTGAAGAAAACAGTTAGATACAACACCCAGTTGGAGGGTAAATTTTTTAAAAATGCATTACATATACCGTCAGGGCCGGGTGATTTCTTTGCCTTAGATTGGAGCAGGGCTTCGTAAATGTCAGATTGACTGAAGGGAAGATCAAGGGTAGGATGTTTGAGTAAAGGAAGTTCTAGAATGGTAGACAATTTCGCGGGATATTGTTGGGAGAGGTATGCTTGCCATGTTGGTAGAGGAATGGGATTTTGCCGTTTTTTATTACCTATCCTGAACATGTTTACGGTTTGCCAAAAAGATTTCCCATTCCGACATCTTCCAAATTGCTCGGTGATTATGTTTCTGTAATCTGCTTCTTTGGTTTTTAATAGTTCATTATATTGTTTTTTCATGACCCGAAAATTATGGACGTCTTTAACATTCTTGAAATTTGAGTTTTTGCATTTCGTAATACTGTTTCTTACTAATCTTTTAAGTTGTGAGCACTCATCATCGAACCAAACACTTTTGAAACGCGCGGATGCGTCTACACGAGAGTTTTGTTTGATAAGTCCGACCGTTTCAGCGGCTTTTTTGATGGTGTCACTTAGGTTAGCATTCATTACATTTACATCATCATCTATGTTTCCAACCTCGGGGGACAATTCCATTACATAATTAAATTCTCCCCCTACATTCGTATTCCGCTGAAGTATTGTTTGGGAGCTCTTCTGTTTGTGCGTTGAACATTTTTCGGAACTGTATAATGAGATTACTATTGGCCAGTGGTCAGATTTTGTTGGAATTTGAAGCACAGAAAAGTCTGAAATTGTTGACAGGTCGTCGCATTGGCAAACAGCGAGGTCAATTGTGAACAGCGCTAAACCACCATGAAAAGTGAAATTTGCGGGAATATCGTTAGGAAAGCGACCATTTAGAATTATCAAATTATTGTCAATACAAAATTGTACAAATTTATCACCACGCATATTTCCTTTCTCATTCGATAATCGTTGACGTGATATATCTTGGTAACCTAATAGTAAGCTATTTTCATCTGTTTTTGAAGAGCCTAGGTGGCAGTTAAAATCACCTCCAATATATATTGGAGCCGTTGGATATTTTTCTTTAGCGGTTTCCAGCGCACGTATCAGAGAGGAGAAACAGACTTCAAGATCCCGATTCCAATGAAAATAGCATGATACAATTATAAATTCGGCATGTTTATTATACAGCTTGACTGCCAGCACGTCCTCAGAAGAAAACAGCGCGTTGGAGCTATAGACGGTCTCTTCGTAGGCGATAAGCAGTCCGCCGACGTTATGGCCCGTTGATTTTTCGGGATCCTTGGAAGCGTTCACGGTCACAAACTGGCAGTTTGCCAGCCAGAATGGGACCGATGAGGGCGGGGACAGGAGCCAGGTTTCCGACAGACATAACACATCATTTTTCGATATGTAGTTTGCTAGGTTAGAGATATTTTTAAAGCCAAAGTATTCCAGAACCAAATTTCAATGTCAGGTTTAGAGATTCTCTTTGAGTTGTCCTATTGTTAAACTACTCAGGGTTTTCAGCTCCTCCAGAGGCGGCCTCTCCACCATATTGCATTGTTGAATTCGCTGCTATTTTTCACTGTTGGTGTTCAAATTACCGTTAGGAATCACAATAGCTTGCCGATCTACATACGCCGCGAGTGACCCAGCTGACTTGAGAGACACTTTTTTCAGTAGTTGAGTATCAGAGACGTTCAGTGCCTTTTTAGGTCTTACTTTTTTTTGTTTGGTTTGGGCTTCGTTATTTTGCAATTCGGGAATTGCATTTGATGCCTCTGGGGTAGAGGGGCAATGAGGGCTCTGGTCAGACTCCGGTATATCGGGAATTTTCGCATTCTTTGGAATGAGTGATTGTAGATCATGGGCACTCCGAATGTCGACGGAATTTTTTCGATTTAACGGTTTGTTGTTTAAATACAGTGCGTTGCCTCTCAAACTAGTGACAAGATCGACCTTTTTTAGCTCGTCCCGAATTTTTAGGAAATTTTTTTGTTCCTTCCTCTCGTCCTTAGAAAGATCGTTAGAGAAGGTGACATTCACTTCACGCAGAGCAGCGGCTTTTTCGTATAATAAATTTTTCCATCTGGGGGCGATTAACTTGATAAGTACTGGTCGGATGTTATTTGTATTTAGTTTACGAGGACCCAATGTACGCATCTGTTCAATACACGTATCAGGTATGTTTACACCAACTTGGGATAGAATACCTGTCACTTTATCGATCGTGTTTTCTTTAGTGTTGGTGTCCTCCGGTATATTGTACACTATTAATTTTTTTTCACGTTCCACTCGTTCATTTTGTTCTAACCTTTGTTTCAAAATCTTCACTGAAGTTTTGAGATTTTTATTGCCTTCCAATAGGGAATTTTGGGTTTACTACACTCGCTAAGTCTTTTTTCAAGTCTTGATGAGAAGCCGTCACTTTTGCGTCTATTTTTTTCATGAGTTCGTACATTTTTGCAGTTTGTTCTGCTTGTGTTAACGGTTTTTTGACTTTTGGTGTCATTTTGCTCACTTATTTTTTATATTAAAACGAAAACAACACCGACACAGCTGGGATAAGAGGCGAATAACGTTACTATTTGTTAGGGTAATAAAATTGATTAATGTCACGTAGGCTGTTTCGATTTACTTTGTCAGAGCGTTTCAAAACACGTCCCGTGCGTATGACTGCCTAAACAGAACTCCGAATTAAAACAAATTTAATTATAAGAAAAAATATTTTTTTAAACATTTATTTGGAACTTTTTTTTCTTTCTCCAACGATTCTTATGTTACAGCGTTATGAACAATTGGAATTCTTAATAACAATTGAAAGGGTTGGCTGGCGCAAAAATGGAAGAGGAACATTCCTCCGGCTTCAAATGGCATGCATGCTTTATCCACAGGTAATATAAAAGCTATCAGTTTTGGGACACCCTGGATATATTATACCCAGGGTATATAGATATATACCAGATTCGCTACAAAAAAAGGACTATATTGTTGAAATATATGTTTTACAACTGACAAGTTAAGTTTAACAGGCAAGTTTGTATGACTACGTTCCATTTGATTTAGGAATAATCTCAATGATGTTAATTCTTCTGGTGCAAACTAATTAGTGTACGACTCATACATAATATACAAGGTATCAAAAGTATGATATAGAAATTATGAAACGACTACGAAGTGAGAAATGACATGACCATGTACAGGTTTTGTTTCAGTTGCATCAATTATGGTCGACTGATTTAAATCAAGTTATAGAGCTAAACCCGAAAATCTGCATGATTTTTATAGCAACGAAATGAGTATTATGTAATAGGATTCGACTTAGGTTCTACTGCCTTTAGAGCTCATTCATAAAAAACCGGGCAAGTCCCATTTTGTAATTTTGAAAATAAGAATACTGTTACTGACTATGTCAGTTGAGGAAAATTATGACTTGAGTTTTGAAATACCCGTACATTCATATTTACTACCTGTGGCGAGAAAAAGACGACATCCAATGTTTTCAAATGATCCGGTAGCTTACAGACTAAATTCCGAAAATACAACAATTTAAAACAAAAATGTCGGAATTTTATGGCTCTTTTATAATTAAATTTATAATTTGGGTTTTCAACAATTATTTGAATTTTCAAAAATCTATGTTTTGGAAGCAAAATCTATACTCCAGATTAGCTTATTATATAAAGGTTTTGGTGTGAATTTTGTAATTTTCATTAGATTCTGAGATAATCGTGCATAATTGAATGGCTCGCCAAATTAACTTGATGCGGTCTACCACTTCACTCCTGAATTTGAAAGTTAAAATTTGAAGTTTGGAACGAAAAAGTGGGATTTTAAAGCTGCATTGATCATACTTTCCAACTCGGGTTAAATTAGTATTGAATTTCCCAACTGATATTGATTCGTATATTTCGCTATATTGCTAATCCAATATATTGATCATTCATAATTTCCCGCCATAATTCGGAAACGGTTGATAGCTGCGCGCCGTCTGTTTCAAGCTTTACATAAAGCTTCTCCGCCTCCATTTTGCCGGGCCCCAACGTCGTCCGGCGCTCATTTCACATTGCGAATGAAACGCACGTAACTCCTCCCCAGACCATTGTCAATCTGCATAACCTCTTTTTTCCGGAGCTAAAGTAAACTGATTCCAAAATATATTGAATTCGATTTCAATATGGTCACATGGTATATATTCCTTTCTGGTGGATGGTGTTTTTGAATCCCTGGCAAAAATTGCCAATTTAGCCACTTTCGCAAACGTCGCCGAGACCACGGATAGAGGCGCTCACGTCAGGTAGTGACAAATGGTACCGCCGAGACGGCCGGTAACATAACCACCCCTAGCGGACCAAGTGCAAAGTTTAACTCTGTAATATTTTCAAAATTTTAGAGTTGGGTAAGAGTGAGTAAGAGTTCGTGTTTTTCATCAATTCTCAATACTTAAATAACTGAGAGTTTGGTTTATACAATCTAAGCATCTCTTCTTCAACTCCCTGTTAAGAGTTGAGTTTTTGCAAATGCCATGGCTCATAGAGTAAGAGTTGACCTTTGGGATTATGGCCGACTCTATCCCAACTTTATGTCGGGTAAGAGTTAAGAGTTGAACTTTGGGGTCTATGGCCAACTCTATACTCGGTAAGAGTTTAACTTTGGCGTTATGGCTAACCCTATTCCGGTAAGAGTTAAGAGTTTAACCTCTCTTCAATCTCTTTTACTTCCTCTCTCCTCTCTTCCTCCTTCATCTTGTCACTCTCACCGATCTCCCCTATCTTCTGCCATATCCTCATTTTCTCCTCCTTCCATTCTTCTCGCCATTTACTCATCTCCTCATTCATTCCCCTTATCCCATATTTAATTTCCTCTCTTTGCTCTTGCATCTCGCTCAAACATCCCATCACCTCCTTTTTTAGCGAAATGATCATCGCTGCCACCTCATCTATACATATTTCACCCCTTTCTTTTTCTACCTCCTTCTTCCTTATTCCCTCCGGAGTTCTCTTTACCTTTTTTTTCACTCTCAGACCGCCCTCCCTCTTTCCCCTCCTCATCCTCCTCAACCCCTTCTATCCACTCCTTTTCCCTTTTCTTTTTCTCTTCCCCTCCTGACACTCCCTCGCTTCCTGAGCCACCTGCTCTTCACGAGGTAAGATTTCAACCTTTTCAACCTTTCCACATTTGTTTTTCTCCCTCTCCTAGCCACACACTCAACCTCCCCCCGCCCCGACTCCCGCGAACTTTCATCCGTCCCATCGGCCATCCCCACTCTCCTATAACCCTCACTTATTCCTACCCACGCAACCTTTGGGGTAGGTAGGGTCCACCCTTGCTTGGAATTTCCCTTTTCCCCCCCCCAATTTCCGATGTCGCCTTTTACTCAACACGCATACACCCCATACGTACTCACTCACTTACACTCACACCCTCACCTTCCTCACCTACACACCACACTCCCTCTTACCTATTATTTCAATCTCCAACCTTTCGTCATGCACTTCTCTACGCTATCTTTACTCTCACTCTCCTCAGAAAACCCCACCCATTCCCTTCCCTTACCTCCCTTCGCCTTTTTCGTGATTTTTCTGCATGAAAAATGCAAAAAAATCTCACCTTCCTAAACTCGCGCACCCGACACTTTTCACAGCGGAAACGGAAGCCGAATTGAAAGATGCATAAACACAATGTTTGCTTGGCATATTTAAAAGTTGACGTGAATGGGTTTCCAATTTTTTAGCTTGTTAACTACACTCCGCTATTTGTTTTGCTCAGCACTTAACATGAGCATATAACCTCAATCAGGGTTGGGCATCTGCAAATCTGGGTTTTTTACCTATACATTGTAGAAAACTGGTAATTTACCTTCCAATGGTAGAAAAGGTAGAAAACTGGTATAAAACTCTTTAACCTATAACCAGTGATGCTTACAGTGTTACTACCATTAAAACAACATAAACTGAATAAATAAACAAATACCTATTAATAAATATTTATAAATTTTGCATTGTGGAATATTAATTCGTGTACATCCATCAAGTAAGGTAACCTCCAAAACTGCTCCAATATGAATTATCATAACAAAAAATCTACTCCCAACGTAAGTACCAATAGTATATTAGAGTTAATAAAATAGATAAGTGACGACAAAAATAAACATTAATTTTATAACGTTCTTTTTAGAGTATTCCAAATTCAGAAATTGATGCGGCGTTGGTTGAATTTGTGTTAGGCTGCAATATTCCTTTTAATGTGGTGGAATCCGAATTCTTCAAGCAATTCATCAAAACTCAAAACCCCTCGTATCAAATTCCATCAAGAAACAAGCTCTCCACCAAGCTGCTTGATCAAATTCATCAAAAAGTCATCAAACAATTGGAGTACAGCACGGAGACAGATGGAGTATTACTAATAGATGGCTGGAAGAATTCCTCAGCCAACACCAAAACTGTTGTCTGCATTATTTACACTAAGGACAAAAGGAGTTTTTTTTACATTCGTGGGACTTTACAGAGCTGAGGGAAACTGGTGACGAGTTGGCTCATGTAATTGATGAAGCTGTGGTCATGGCCAAAGAAAAATTCAAGGTGTAGTACTCAAACATCTACGGAGTAGTATCGGATAATGCTTCAGCAGTGGTGCGGATGGGTAAACTGGTGAGTGTTTGGCATACCACCTGTAATTCTCACAGTGGCAACTTACTGTTGAAATCTCTTCTTGATCCTCAATTCGCTGAATCCATCAACAAGTTATTGATAGAGTTCAAGAGTCCTCGGGGAGAGAGAGAGTTAACAAAACGACATGGAACAAGAATCATGATAGCTTGTGAGACTAGATGGTGTACATACAGAGACACATTCCGTTGCTGTCTAAAAAATCTGAACATCATGAGACGAATTGTCAAGGAAGGGATCATTATCCTTAAATCTGCAAATTTGAAACTCTTGGAGGATAATACCCTTGAGGAACGATTACAAGATTCCATTATACTTTTCGATCCTGTTTGCGAATTGGTAAACAAATGCCAAAGAACTGATACGAGCCTTGCTAAAGGAGCTGAGCTCTGGATGACACTAAATATTCCAACTGAGAGAGATTCAATTGATAAAACGCTGGAGGATCGATTGAAGAAAGTTTTACAGCCGATTGCCTTCGTAGCAAATTATTTGCATCCTGAATATCGAGGGAAACAATTTGCTCATCTGCAGTCCTTCAATACGACAGTGCCCAAGTTTTTGTGTGAAGAACTGGCCAATGAGGATGCCATCGAGCTGGAAGGGTTTAGAGAATACTCAGAGGGGACAGGAATTTTCGCACAATTGTTTAGGAAAAAAATAACATCTCCTGAAGCTTTCTGGTGCATGGCAGAAGTCGAGTATCCAATCTTCTCTAGTTTGGCAAAGAAATTATGCAACATTCCAAGTTCTACTGCGCAGATTGAACGACTCTTCTGTAATTGGGCATTCATTCACTCAGATCTGCGAAGTCGCCTGAGTATAGAACGTTCCATGAAACTACTTTCTGTATATTATGCACTCAAGATGCGAGATTCTTCGTGGGACAAAATTGATGATTCCTTGTGGAAAGAAGATACTGTGTGACTATATAACTATGAAATATAAATTAGAATATTTCAATGACCTTCTATTTAATTTTTTTATTCTGTGATACATTCGTTGCTGTACATGAAAGCTTAATCATCTAATAAAATATGTTTCACATGTCAAAACGTTCTTTTTTCAACAACAAAAGTCCTGAACAGTTTTTCAACGAACGCAAAATATAAACATACAACTCTTTTTCTGTATTAGAAGGAAAAGAAATAAAAAAGAATATATTCAGAAGAAAGGAAGTTCAATAATCGCAACGTTGCAATTTTTATCTCATTATCAAATAAAAAAAAATATCCTTCATCGTCGTAGAAACCTCTTCTATATAGTCGAAAAATATCTATTTTTCCATAACATTTCAATAGACTCTTTGTTACATTAAACCATAGTAATAAAGCTCAGCAAAACTGTTGCTACTGTGCATCAGTCAGTTTCTCTTATGCATAACCTTACAGTAAAATAAATAATCATGGTTTTATCAATGGATAATGCATGAAAACTGAAACACCATAAATATTATCCAAGATTTTTCTTATCACGAATCTTCAGATGATAGCCAATGTCTGTTAATTTTTGTTGACGATTGGGGGTCAAATTGTTTGGAGGTATCGCACCCATGTAAAGTTGATGAATAACGACTGGAATATCCAACAATTTGAGGACCAATTCTGCCAATTCAGGATGAGCATGTTCAGCGAATCTCCACAACAGCGTATGTGATCTTATATTTTTCTAAGATAGCTTATTAAATACATCACTGCTACTTTTGTAGCTCTCGTAACTCTCCAACCGTTTTTCTTCCGACATTTCCAATAAAAATTGCTGCATCTTTCTGATTCGAGAACGATTATCATGAAAAAGGTGTCCGCGATATTTCTTGTCCAAAAAATTTGCAGCAAGCATTTCAGGAGACAATTTATTTTCCATAAGCCTATCATCAACTTCACACGAGTTCTCGAACGAAAGCCACGCTTCCGTAATATCAGCCAGATAATTTCGGGTGTCCTGACATTTTTGGGTTAGCAAAGTGAGAGCTTTCATTTGGTCCAGAGACTTCCTCACCTCCTCTTCGAAATCGAAATCAAATAGCTTTGGTATCATACCGTCTAGTCGAATTTTACCCTCTCCTACTAATTGTTTCAATATCTTTAGATTCTCAACATACGAAGAGTACATTTGCATTTTCCATGGAAGTGAATCAGTGGACTGAGATCTGTTATGCACCATGAATTTTCCGCCACGTTCTTTTATTGGATCTTGAACTGATTGATCAACCAATTCTTCCAATAATAATTTTAATTCTTTGGAGAGTACTGAATTTTCAATACAATTTGCTACAGATTCAATCCATGAGTTTTGTGACACGAAATACCAGACACCATCAGTTTTGTATAGATCTGATGCCATCCTTTCATCCTCCAAGACGACAGCGTACACCTTCATTTTATATTTTTCGTTAAGCATATCAATTTCAAAAGACATTATTTCTGTTTCCTGAGACATTATTGGCTGAGCCTCGTCAACTTCCCACGATTCTACGAACATACGGTGTTTCTTACCTGTTTCAATTACTGCTATAAGTTGATCAGGTTGCTGCGGATGAACTGTTGACTTCATCAGGATCAAGACAAGGTCTGAAGGAACCAATTGCTGTTGCATTGCCTCAACTGATTCATAAACTATCTGGAGCAAAGAAGTTTCTACCACTGCTTGTGTCAGCGCCTTCCATGAACGCCTCAACTTGGAAGTGAATTGTCTAAAATAATTAGATTCAACAACATCAAGAACAATATTACAGGAAAACAACAGCTCCCCCAAAGCTTGATCAATCTCTGCCTGCTCTTTTTCCGATATACCATCCACATAGCTGCCCATTTTATCATTTTCTCCTTTACGTTTGTTTCTTTTAGGTGTTCCCTGTGAGCTCATAACATCAGATTTGCCTGTGGGTTTTTGCGTATTAATGGAGACAGCTGCATGGCAAGAGGGGGCCGCCATCAACGCTTCTTTATCCCCATCAGGTGACTCTCCATGATTTAATCAATTCTGTAAAGCAGAAAATTGTCATGAGATAGTGGCACTAGACTGAAAGTTTCTCATTCAGTCTGAACTTTATTGTACTCACCTGTGGCGATGTGAAGTCTTCAGGGTCGAGATTTATAGAGCTTGATTCCACAATAGCTGGGGGTACACATGTTTCTCGCAAATACATATGATATGAAGACATAGCGTTTGAATTACTGCGTAAAGGGATTATATCTCAAGTTCTCAGAGGAAATAAGAAAAGATAAAACTATTATAGTTTACCTGTGGCGTTTTAACCTAGCCTGGGCAGTGCTTTCGTACGTTTTACCACAAATTAAACATTTGGCTCGATAGCCTGGAGGCCTCTGAAAATGTGCATCAGTCCAAAAATCATGTGTGGGTCTGCTCCTCACCATTATTTGCTCTTTTTTATCAAAATAACTTTAATAAAATAATTGAAATAGTTCAATGAGATCACTTGACGCACAATCAGGCAGGGTGTACTGTGACAGAAAATGGTCGCATGTTTATTTCTCGCGCCAAAATACACTAATTGTCGTGGGCGACGCTAGATGGCGACACCCGTGGTAGAAAACCGTATAAAACTCCAGAGGTAATTTACCTCTTTTTATACAAGTAGAAAATTTGGTAAATTACCGGAGGTATTATGCTGCCCAACCCTGACCTCAATCGTTTAGCTGCTGGGAAATTCAGAGTTAGCCCGAGTGGCGGCGTAACTATTTGTCCCGACCGACACTATAGCCCCCAGGTGGTTCAGGATTAGACTGTGATTGCGAAAGTGGCTACTAATGGCAAATTGCCAATTGAAAATTGCCAATTAACTATTGCCAATTAAAAGTTGCCAATTCAAAATTGCCCATTGAAAATTGACAACTGAAAATTGCGAATTAAATATTGCCAACTGAAAATTGCCAAATAAAAATTGTCAATACAAAATTGCCAATTAAAAATCTCCAATTAAAAATCTCTGATTGAAAATTGTCAATTGCCAATTGAACATTGTCAAATACAAATTTCCAATTAAAAATTGTCAGTTAAAAATGACCACTTAAAAATTTCCAATTAAAAATTGCCACTGAAAAATTGCTAATTAAATATTGTGAATTAAAAATTGCCAACTGAAAATTGCCAATTGAAAATTGCTAACTGAAAATTGCCAATTAACAATCTTTGATTAAAAATTGCCAATTAAAGATTGCCATTAAAAATTATTAATTAAAAATTGCCAATTGCAAATTTCCCACTGAAAATTTGCCGATTAAAAATTGCCAACTGAAAATTGCCAATCAAAATTGCCAATTAAGAATTGCCAATTACAAATTGCCATTTAAAAATTGCCATTAAAAATTCCTAATAAAAAATTTCCAATGAAAAATTGCCAATTAAAAATTCTCAATTAAAAATTGCCAATTATATATATTAATCCGATAAAAATGGCCATCTTTATTTCACGTTGGATTTGGCGTTTTGTATATTTTGTCGATACATTTTATCGAATGATAGGGAAAATGATTCAATGTTTGGGTATTTTCCCCATATTTTAGGTAAAAAAAAACTTTTTGAAATGCTTTCCAAATGACATTTCGAAAATAATTTCCACCTCTGATTTTCATTCCTTCGTATTTTTCTGGTCCATTGTATCGGACTGCACTGGAAAAACATCAATTTGTGGGTATTTTTCCCGTATTATAGAAAAAAGTTGAAGTTTAGAGTTTTAAAATGACATTGGAAAATTAAGTATATTGTTTTCCTATGGAGTTATTTCCACGAAGTTTTGAATCTCTTCATCTTTTTCCGATCCATTGTATCGAACTGCAATGGAATGGATCCAACATTCCAAGATTCTACCAGCATTTTGGGAAAAAATGCTAATTTCAATGTTTTTTGAGGACATAAAAAAATTAAATTTATTCTTTCCCTGCCAAGTTACTTTCACTAGTTAGTTAGTTAGTTAATGTATTTATTGCTCCCTTCGGGGTTGCAATGTACTTCCTTTCCACCACCCTCTCCTTTACATTCTTTTACATTTCTTCAACCATCTTTACATATCCATTCTCATTCCTTACATCCATCCTTCCCCATCCATCCATTACATATTATTTACCTAAGCTTTATCAAGTACCTTATCCTAAGAACCTATACCAATATATACAAACAGATTTCACCAAAAGCGTACTCAATTACAACAAAATAACAAAACAAGCCGTGCGAGTGGGACTTCAAAACCGTGTGAGTGGGACTTCGGTTTCCGGTCTCATCGGGGAAAGTTCCCAACCTTTTTTTTTTCTTTTTCCCTCCCTCCCACTTACCCTCCATTCCATTTCTTCCTTTCTTCCACCTTTCTCCCCTGCTTCTCCCATTCCACCATCCATTTTTCCCCGGAACCATCCTCTCCGAGAATCTCACACACTCTCTCCCACACACTCCTGTGGCTTTCCTCCCCCCCCCCCAAACATTCCTCCATCACATGCATCCATGTTTCCCGTCTATTTCCACACTTCCTGCATTTTGCCATTCTTCCCTCCACCCAGCTTCTTTCCCCTCTCATCCCTTCTCCTAATCTAAATCTAGCAATTCTGTTCCATCTCTCTTCCCCCCATTCATTCTCCAAATACCTCGGTATCCTTTCCGACACTACCCCCTTATGCTGTTCTTTGCCTCCATTATCCTCTTCCATCTTTCTCCACTCTGCCTTTCCTTTGTTTTGCCGATACCCCACACTTGACCCATTGCCCTTCTTGCCTTCCCTACACGTTCTCTTACTTGCCTTCCATTTTCCTGAAACCAATACCCCAAGTAGCAAAATTCTTTGACTATTTCCACCGGTCTCCCTGCTATCTTCCATACTCTTTCCTTTCTCGATGCCCTCCCTCTATTTTTAAAAACCATCAACTTCGTCTTCTTTACATTTATAACCAGATTTTTTTCCCGCATGTACTTTTCTATAAAATCCATCATCATCCCCATCGCTGCTCCATCCCTCGCCATCAACACCATGTCGTCTACATAGGCCAACGAAAAAATTTTCGTCGGTCCTAGCGCGATTCCTCCCTTCCATTTTTCCCGTAGCTTCTCCTCTGGGTCCGAAAGTACAATGTTGAACAGCATCGGGCTTAGTGGGCATCCCTGCCTCACTCACCTTGCTGTCCAAAATTGCTCGGATACCTTCTCCCCTATCCTAACCTTGCTAGCTGTTTCCGTGTCAATTTCCTTTACCCTTTCCGTGATACCCTTCGACACTCCTCTTTTCTCCCTCACTTCCCACAGTACCTCCGACCACCCTACTTTCCACGCCTCCTAGCAGCTTCATGAAATATTCCTTCCATTCCTTCATATCAATTTCCTCATTTATTCCTTTCCATGTCTTCCTCTCTCTGTTTATAACCTCCCACACTTTTCCTTCCTTAATAGCTTTTTCCACTTCTTCCTCAAAATTCATCAATTCCTGACCTTTTTTCATTTCACACAGCTTGTTATACTCCCTTTTTTCTTCTTTGTACTCTCCCCAATCCTTTCTACCCTGCCTTGTGGCCCGCAGTGCCCTCCTAACCTCCTTCTTCTTTTGCTTACACTCGTCGTCCCACCAGTCTCCCCATCTTCTCCTGTTTACCTTCTTCTTTCTTTGTATATCCTCCTTCACTTCCTCCACTTTTTTCCTTATTTCTTCTACCAATATATCCACTGATTCCTCCGACACCCAGCAATGCCCCTCTAATTGCATCTTCAAATCATTTCTTTCTTCCGCATCCCAAAATGCTATTTGCTTTACTTTGCGTCCCTCTTGTTTCCTTTCCTTCTTCTCGATTTTTCCTTCTATCAATAGGGTTACCATTACCGGGAAATGATCCGAATCACACTTGTCCCCTACCTCAAACCTCTCCACCTCCCTTCTTCCTCTGTCGTTTGTTATTACGTAATCAATCACCGTCCTACTTTTCCCTCCAAATGTGAATTTCCCCATTTCATCTCCTTCACAGTTCCCATTTAGTATCGACCATCCTGTCTCCTCCACCACCTGTCTCAGTCGCTTCCCTCCTTCATTCACCTTTTTGTCTTTTGATGCTCTATAACCTTCATCTTTCCCTCCTGCCCCCTCTGTCCATCCCCCTTTCGTTCCAGTTCTTACATTGAAATCTCCTCCAATGATCATTGGTTCATCCCCTCTTGTCCCCATCACTTCCTTCATTCTCTCCAGCTTTATATCCAGGTCCTCATTCACATACCCTCCCAATATTCTCCATTCTTTGTCTCCCATGTTCATTCTTCCCACCATCCATCCTTCTATATCCTCTTCCGCTCCTCCCTCATCATCCCAATTTGCCTTACACCTGCTTTTTTTCACACCCATCATCATCCCTCCCATGCATCGTCCTTTCTTATTTCGTTTCGATGCAAATTGTACTTTCCACCTAAACTCCTTTGGTATCTTGTGTTTTATATTCTCCTATCCTTTTTCATCCATCCATGTCTCCATTAATACCACTGCATCCCATTTACCTATGGTTTCCCAAAAAATTTTATCCTTGCTTCTTACTCCCGCAACGTTCCAAACGCGAATTTTACTTCCTCCTGTTCTATGCCTCCTCTCTCCCTTTGTACTTCTTTCATCTGTGTATCTGTTACTTTCTCTCCTTCTCCCACTTCCTTTATATTTGATTCCCCGCTACCTCCTTCTCTATCTCTTCCCTCCTATATGCTCTGTTTCCCTCCTCCCTGCCTTCTCGCCTATCGCCATTTTCCTCTTCCCACCTCACTCCTCCTCCGTCAACCAGGTTCCCATTTTTCTCGTCCCATATCCACAGCTTCCTATCTATCCAAATCCTCCCTCTGCCCACTCTCGATATCTTGTTCCTTTCCATTTCCATCTTTGCCACCCTTTCCAGCTCCCACTGTATTCTTCTTTCCCTCCACGTCAAATCATTCTCCAACCTTTCTCTCCTACCCTTCAATCTCCCTCTGTTCATCATCACCGTTGCCTTGTGTTCCTCATTTTCAAAGCCTATAACCACTGCCTCCCTCCCCTCCCTGTCTTTTCTACCAACTTTCCTCACCCACTTAACCTCTGCTTCCGTACCTATGTAATCCTTTATCCATCTTTGCACTTCCTCCTTCCCATCTCCCTCTCCTAGTTGGATTCTTCTTATCACCATATTTTTCCTCCTTCTCTGTCTCTCTTCTTTCCATTCCAACTCCCATATTCTCTCCTCCAGTCCACTCCCCCTCCCTTGTTCCAATGCCGTAAGTCTCCCCTCCGCCTTATTATTCTCCTTCTTTCTTTCTAACTCCTTCTTTTCTACTTCACTTTTCATGTCATTTACTGTTTCCAATATTTCCTTCTTTTCTTTCTCCCATTTCTCCCAAATTTCTCTTGTCCTTGCTATATCGCCCCTGGTGAACTCTCCCTCCTTCTTTACAACTGCAATTGTCTCTTCTAATGTTTTTTTCATGTCCCTTTGAAACTTTTCTATCATTAGTTCCACGAAACTCACAATCTTTTTACCCTCCTCACTCGATACATCCTCTTTCCTTTTCTTTATCTCCTCTTCGTCCCTCATTTCTTCATCTATTTCCCTCTTTCTCTTCTCCTCCTTTCTGCTTTCTCCGTCTGTATTTTCCCCCCGCCCGTAATCTTTATTCCACAGGTCCTATACAGTGTTACTTCTTTTTCCTTTTCTCTCTCTCTCCAATCTTTCTCTTATAAGCTTTTGTGGACCAGGCAGTCTTCCTCTTTTCTTCCTTCCCAGCAAACTATTCACACTACCTCCACTCGTCCCTCCCGTCTCTCCTTTCGATACTCCCGTAACTTCCGAAAATTCACCACCCGGCGACTCATACACAGTGTCCTTCTGCAGTCCCTCGTCTGCCCCCGTCCCCCTCTCCTTACTATCCCTCTCCTCCTCCACAATGTTCCCCTGACAGACCTTTGATTTAGTACTCTGCCAGTAATTCCTTTTACTCATTCTCTCTTCTTTACCTACCTCCCTCCTTCTTTACCCACTTTCCCCTTCCTTTCCCTCTCTTCTCTTCCCCACCCCTCACCTCCCCTCTTTCCCTAACTCACTGTTTTATTACTTACCGCAATAACCCTTCCTACGCTTTCCTATCTACCTCCCTACCTATCGCACCTCCTTTTATTCTGTTTTCTTGCGCACTATTAATTCCTTTCTCACTCTGAGTTTTCTCCCCTCATTCACACATCCCATCCACTCTAACCTCAAACTTTCCACGTGCACTCTCCTTCCACTTCTCCTTCTTAATCTCACTCTTTTACCCTTTTCCTTACCCAGCCTTACTTTCTCCACCCTTTACCCTCCAAATTACCACTTTTACTACACAAACGTCCCCTAAAAACACTCGAAATCACTCCGCGCCACAAACTACTTGCATCTCTTATCAGACCGGAAACGGAAGTCCAAGTTACTTTCACTACTTTTTTTTTCAATTCTATTTCCATCAATTGTATCGTACCCCGCTTGAGGACTCTCCGGTTGGTATAGTAGAGTGGAATTGTCCAGCGTTCGAGTTCATAGGGATTCATGGTCGAACGGGAGTTTCGTCAAAGAAACGGCTGTACAAGTTGAGTTTTTCCGTGGTTTTCCTTCAATTGTAGATTGACCCAAGCGAAGTAAAGTCTGGTAGGCATTGCATTTATTGCGTCAAACGAAGTGAATGCTGTACAGTTTGGGAAGAATTCGGTTTCCATCGGCACCGTGGGAGGGTCGCCACATATGCATAATCGCATTGAAGCGTAAATAAAATTAAAAAAAAAAATTTTTATCGTACTTCAGTTTTTAAGAATCAATATATGGGGGTTTTCGCAGCTTTTTAGACGGAAAACAGTTTTCAATTTCCTTGTGGACGTCACACATATATCAATCCGCTAAAAATGACGATCTTTATTTCACGTTGGATTGGGCGTTTTTCATATTTTTTCGATGCATTCAATATTTTGGTACTTTCCCGATATTTTAAGTAAAAAAAAATTTTAAAAATAGGGAAAAGTTGAATTTTAGAGTTTTAAAACGATATTGTTAAAATTTTCCAACTTTCATTTTTATGGTTCCATAACTTTTGGATGTACATCATTTCATCGTACTACACCGAAAAATAACTGTGCAGAACAATGGTGGTGAAAAAGAGAGTAAAGTAAAATAATTTAAAGTAATATAATCTAGCCACGGGCGCGAAGCGACCGTTCGCTAGTTAAAGATATTTAATTAAAAATTGCCAATGCAAATTGCCAACTGAAAATTACCAATGGTAAATTGCCATTTAAAAATCTTTAACTAAAAATGGTCAATTGCCAATTGAACATTGTCAACTGAAAATTGCCAATTAAAAATTGCAAATCAACAATTGCGAATTGAAAATTCTCAATTGCCAATTAAAAATCGTTAATGAAAAATTGTTAATTAAAAATTGCCAATTGCAAATTGGCAACTGAAAATTTGCCAATTGAAAATTGCCAATCAAAATTGCCAATTAAAACTTGACGAGCGAAAATTGCGCAGTGAACATTGCGTATTGAAAATTAAGGATTGAAAATTGCGGATTGAAAATTGACTATTGACCATTGACAAGTGAAAATTGCAGATTGAAAATTGTCAATTGGAAATTGCGGATGGACAATGTGAAATTGCCAATTAAAAATTTCCAATTAAAAATCTCTAATTGAAAAATGCCAATTGCCAATTGAACATAGCCGAATAACAATTGCCAATTGAAAATTGCCGATTAAAAATTGCCAATTAAAAATTGCCAATTAAAAATTGTCAATTGAAAATTGTCAATTGAAAATTGTCAATTGAAAATTGTCAATTGAAAATTGTCAATTGAAAATTGTCAGTTGAAAATTGTCAATTGAAAATTGTCAATTGAAAATTGTCAATTGAAAATTGTCAATTGAAAATTGTCAATTGAAAATTGTCAATTGAAAATTGTCAATTGAAAATTGTCAATTGAAAATTGTCAATTGAAAATTGTCAATTGAAAATTGTCAATTGAAAATTGTGAATTCAAAATTGGCAATTGAGAATTGTCAATGACAACCTGCCAATCGATAAATTGACAATGGATAAATTGACAATGGATAAATTGACAATTGATAACTTGACAATTGATAAATTGACAATTGATAAATTGACAATTGATAAATTGACAATTGATAAAGTGACAATTGATAAAGTGACAATTGATAAATTGTCAATTGATGAATTGACAATTAATAAATTGACAATTGATAAATTGACAATTGATAAATTGACAATTGATAAATTGACAATTGATAAATTGACAATTGATAAATTGACAATTGATAAATTGACAATTGATAAATTGACAATTGATAAATTGACAATTGATAAATTGACAATTGATAAATTGACAATTGATAAATTGACAATTGATAAATTGACAATTGATAAATTGTCAATTGAAAATTGACAATTGATAAATTGACAATTGATAAATTGACAATTGATAAATTGACAATTGATAAATTGACAATTGATAAATTGACAATTGATAAATTGACAATTGATAAATTGACAATTGATAAATTGACAATTGATAAATTGACAATTGAGAATAGCCACTTAACAATTGCCAATTAAAAATCTCCCATAAAAAATTGCCAATTGAAAATTGTCAATTAAAAATCGCCCATTGCCACATAAAAATTGCCAATTGAAAATTGTCAATTAAAAAGTACCCAGCGACAGAAAGTTGTCTACTCATATTGCTAAATTAATAAATTGAACTATGAATATGGAGTGATAGAAATTACTAGGCCACTGATAGATGACAATTATGATTTGATAGATAATATTAGTTTTTTAATTAATTTTTTAAACAATAATCTGGAAGTTGTCTCCTCATTTCACTAAATTTATTGATAGAAACTTCAACGACCTATCAATCGATGCGAAATCGTTTGTAGGTGATTGATAGATAACAAGTATTGTCATATAATCATAATTTCTCTACATAATGGGGAGACCGCCATATTTGAGCGCACAGCCGTCATTTTTCGTTTCAGAGAGTTCCAAAAACGTTCTGTTGTGGTGGAATGTATGAAATAAATAACTAATGAATGGTTTCAGATTGGTTTGAAATAACACGGAGTAACTGTGTGTAGCTTCCAAGAAATCGCACTATGAGATCTAGATGTGTTTTTAACAGAAGACTTCGTTAAATATCCAGTAAAATTTGTTGATATATTCGTTGAGGCTGTAGATATTGGACATATAAAATATGGTTTCGTTTTCCGAACATTCTGTAATGTTTTTTTATTTGGCATCCTACTCCTTATCATCATTTTAATATAAAAATTTTATCATTGCATTCTTCGTATAATTATTTTCAAGCATCAATTACATTCTTTAAATATAAAATTCAAAACGTTCATAACTAAATATCTTCTCTCGTATTATATAATACTAACTATATATAGTTATAAATTATTCATCAATGCTTAAAGCTTCATTTTAACTCGCAATATTTTTACGTTGTACTTATCGGACCTTCTTCGTCCGTTGAGTATCTAGGAGAAGGTTGCATCCGGAAAGGGTCTTGACAATGTAGATAAGTCCAACTGGTTGCACGGATTCTAAATCTGAGACCTTCTTAACTACACACTGATAATTATGATACAGGAACCTTTTTTTATCTAATGATCAGATTGCCATGTATCGATCGCCACGATTAATGATGACTCCAGCTAATCTATAACAATAATTAATAATTGAGCAATTTTGGCAAACACAACTCGTGGCAGAAAAAAATCAAGGTTGACCTGAAACTATCGCCAATAGCAATCATTTTGGGTAGGCTCCGTAGTGAACAACACATTCTTTCAGCAGTGATGTAGACGTGAAAATTTGGGGTGGTTATTACTTCGCATCTGCCTGGACAGGAAGAGCAATGACACTGAACGTTTCTCAATTGCTCATGATATTCAAGGGCTCCTTCTAATTTCTCGACTTTTCCTGATAATGTGCAATAATTCAGCTCCAACACAGGAATATTTACCAGGTAATTACCAAATATTGCATGTATACGTGTTCCATTGACTGGGTTGGTTGGCAAGACAATATTCCCACATTTCGGCTGGTGTACCGACTACTTTCACTTGGGTTGTCCTAACATTGTGAATTGATTCTTCGAGAAATTCACATGTGTTGGTATCACATAAAGACAGGAGGACACGTGCTCTGTTTATATACGCATTTTTTTCACCACCGTCATCCACTAGAGAATTGACAAAATTACTAATGTCATTGTCTTCGACAGTATTAATGAGAACAGTGTAATCCTCATCGTTCTTTGCAGTATACCACAGTGCGTGCACTAAAGCATCGAAGGGAGACGTATTAGAGACGTAGAGAATAGTGTCATTCATTACAATTCCCGGCTGTGTTCCTCCACTTTGTAAAACATGAAACAAAATGTCGTGGATATCCTCACTTTTATCCTCATTACCAGTAATATTAGGCGTCGAAGAATCATCAAAGCACGCGTCTTCTTTTTCTTTTCCTCTGCAGTTATCACGTGAGGTGGCATCAGAGTCATCAATTTTGCCGACGTCAGAATAGCCGAGTGGACTAAGCGCGCAGTCTTAGCACTGCCGCTTCGGTACCTGGTTCAAATCCCCCATATAGGGCGAGAATTTTTTCGGAATGTCTGATGAGCGGGAGGTTACTCATAGAGTAGCCGCCTGTACTGACACAGGTTTTCTGTGGTTTCCTGTGTCTTATCATGCGAATGCGGTGCAGCATATGGACCACACGCCCATATATCCATAAGGGATCGAAGGCGTTAAAGATAAAAAAAAAAAAAATAAAAAAAGAGTCATCAAGCATCACTTGTGCCTGAAACTTCCCTCCAACCTTCATTGTCTCAGTCATTAAATCCTGGGGGCAAATTTTCCTGATCTTCGCTGAATTTCCACAGCCTTCCTCATCCGATCGATGAATTGGATCAAGATTATCCAGAAGTATTCCCCTTTTTTGATTGATCATCCGCACATAAGTAGCAGCATGTGGTTCAACTTTTGTTTTCGCGGAACATCTTTTAATCCTTGAGTGTGTGTCATCGCACATCTCCTAATTTGTCATGCCGCGATAGCAAAAAGCGACGTAATGCCCCGGCGAATGAGCAATGACTCCAGCTAATCGGTATGTTAGAGGCATCAATTCAATTTTCGTTGGTAAATCACCCAGTTGATACTTCAGTCCTGTCTTATGACTCACATCCGGTGGAACTGTAGTGAATATCCACTGGACATGACTCCTCACAAGAATCGTTGATACACAAATATCTACGAGGTTTATTGAAAGCTTCACAACGAGTTAGAGCTTGAAATCCTTCAATCCCAATAGTTGAATGATTGACGCATAGACTGTAGACACTGGACGAGTATTTTCCTCATTTGCAACATTGAAATGTGAGATGAGCAGAAGGTTCATCGGTGAGACATCCTTTCCAGCCTTGCTGCACGTTCCCATATAGATTAAGTGACTTAGACTTTAATCGAGAAATCCCATTGAATTGCGTAGAGATTAAGTGAGGGAATACGGTGATCAACAACTTCACTCTTTGATCGTAAATCTCCTTTGATGGTCCTAGTCGAATGAAATTCGAAATGAATTGCATAGTCTCATTTTTAGAAGTAATAATAAAAGAGCAAAGTGTTGATCATCCATTGCTGTTCCTGACAATATCTGGATGATAGGGTCAAAATTTCAAGTGTTGTAAACAAAATAGAATTCTGCATCTATTAATGTTGAACTTTTGACCTTATTCCCATTCAAAATCATCCATGTTTTCCGTCCACTTCCATTCAATTCATTACGATGTTCAATGTCCGGTTGAGGCTGAAAATAAAATCTCGTTACATTCGGAATGAGCTTTTTATGCCATTGCATACCTGTACTACTTTGATCGGTAGCACCGTTGAATTCCTCAGATTCCTGCAGACGTCTGAACATCATTCGGAATTATCGCATTTCTAAGCACCTCAGATTCAGGACTTCTGTCTTCATATCGAGCTTTCGGTGATTCAACATGCGTTGGCGACGGTTCCGGAAGTGATTTTTTGGTTTCTCCAGTCATTGTCTGGAAACATTTCCTCGATAATGGGCTTGGACAAGGTCCTTCAGTTTGGGAGAAGACTTTGAGATGAGAATTCAGAATAGTTGCGCTGGCTGACTGATCGTTGTACATGATTTTCAAAAATTTATCAGCTCGTAAGGGTCTCGAGAAGTTTTTTAAAGTCCTGGTCTTCAAATTGAATAAATAACCTTCTACGTAGCTGCTGGTGGCGTGACCCCGGAAATGTGGTAATGCTGCAGAGGTCCATAAGCAAAATTCAGATGCTAACAATCTGAATTGCTCGATGAAATCTTTGAAAAAGAAAGGATTGGGCTCGGGCCCGGATTGTCGCACTTTACTAGCATCATTATAGATGTTATCAATCCAAAATCTGACACGACTGGATCCAGTGTCCTCTTTCTTAATCTCATCTTCTTGATAGAGTGATTCCCCTGCTTCTCACTGCTCCGCCTCTTTCTCATCATAATTGCGATCAGCACCTCTTTTCTCTAATTCTTTCTTCACATCTAAAACTGACCATTTTCAAGAATACTGTCTTGATGTTCCTGAATACCAATAACACATAGTGATGACCACAATATTTCGAAATCTTTTGGCGTTTCAACATCAATCATGAGGGAAACTACAAAAATATATGATTGACGTACTTTTGCAAATCTCATGTTCTTCACACAGTTCCATTTTCGGATCATATTTTTTAGATGAGCGACATCCAGCCTCAGATAAGTGTGAATTGTTGTGACGATATTCGTCATGATTACTTGCTAGCAAGAAACATGTTTCGTTGTACGTCTTAACAGTTTGATAGTTAAATGCTGTAGTTATCGCATTCATTAATGCTCGAGAGGAGTCACACACCACTTGACTTGGCAGTGGAGCTCCCAAATTTTGCAATCGTTTCCATGCGTATGCAATAGTGTCAGTATCCTGGGCTTCCGTCAAGACCCTGAACACTGGAGTGGTCATTCCATCGCAATTGATTGTAATAACATACAGAAAAATATGTCCTGACGTTACTCCATTCGGTTTGACAATGGATTTGATCAAAGTACCCGTGCCATCAACAGAAATTGTTGAGTATTTCTTCGTTTCTTTGCAGTACTGCTTGTACGCGTGAAGTTCGGCTGGCGTAGAGTAAGAAACATAGAATTTATCACCTCTATCTTCATGAATGAAATTTGGATACTCCAGACTAAACCGTATGGCTCTGATATTAGCCATCACATCTTTGTAATCGGTTGATTTTATATCAATTTTTTTATTAGTGAAGTCGTTAACCACCTTTCGAAGGACATCGGGTTTGGGAATTTCCGGAGGCACACGATCAGCGAACTTCGTCTCTTCATTAACTTGCCGTTTCAGCCAATTTCCACAGCCCTCGTAAAAAGCCTGTTCTCCACTCTGCTCACGACGCTTTCCTCTGAGTTTCATGTCGAGTATCCCGGGTTCTTACTGTGAGGTAAACATTGTCACCTGGTCGATGCTTTTGGTCCACGTAACAGAGAACTGGATTCCGACATTTTTTACTCATACAATGTCCTTTGATGCGTAAATAATGGAGACTCCCTTCTGTTTCATAAATTTTATGATTTTGAAACATGTAAGCACATCTCGAATCAGTTTGTGTTCGAATAGCTGAATATACGCAATCCGTCCACACTCCTTTCTCCAATGAAGGATATGTTCTGTCGTCTTTGTATTTGACTTTCAAGCCTATTATCTTGTTCCATTCGTAGCAGTAATCAGTACTTTAAATTCATCAAGTTCTGTTGCTTCATCCTCTCTTTCCAAAGATTCATCATTTTCCTGGATTTTTGATTCATCAAAAGTTGACGCATTGAGTAGCACATGGCTGTCAGGGAGTTCTTCAATTCCACAATTTCTGAAAGCCGTAGACCGCACATCCCTACGATTTTGCATGAAATTGACGTATGTGTTATGGGACGTCCATCTGCCACCTAAATCCCTGCTCATGTCTTTCCATATTTGTGCAGACCATGGTGAATACGGTTTATGTTTCAGTTGCTCATTGTTCTCCTCGATAAGTGTAATGATCTCTTCTCGAGATACTGCTGCAGCACGTGGCATGATCCTGTCGCATAAGAGCCTAGAAAATTCAAATAGTTTCTCCATTAAACTTCTCATATTTGTTGGCATAATTTAACTTGATTTTTCCCAACGTTTTAAGTACTAAATGTCCTCTTCAAGGGCAATTTATTCCATATCTGTACAAAAGCATAAACAAATTTTAGTCATTATTTTATGTTATGTCTATTTCCAAATTTAGTCATTATATTATATAGCTTACCTATTGTCGAAATTTTACACGATATCAAAATTTGTTTCTGTACATCCCAAACAAAATTCTGCAGTGAAACTTTAACCTATAAAAATTCAAAAATCTATGAAATCAGTGATATTTTTGATTCCATAACAAGAAAACTTTTCATTTATTTTCACTTACATTATGAGACAACTTTTCTTTTTTCCTTGCCACCATTTTTTTGGGCGTTTTTGCTGGAAAAGGATGAAATTAATAATTCTCTAAAAAATGGACTTATCCCATAGAGTGAAATTTATATATTACTAATTTTAGCCATCTTGAATTCATACATCTTAAATCAATTTATAATTACCATACTTTTTGGCACGAAATTTGAAAAAATATTATCCTCAATAAATCTCAATGAGAACCTCTCAATATGAAATGATAATTTGAAAGATTATAATCTACCGACGGCTATGGCCGAGTGGTTAGAGCGCTGGCCTTTGGCACACGAGGTCCACGGATCGAGTCCCTGCTTGGGGACTCTCCGATTGGTATAGTAGAGTGGAATTGTCCAGCGTTCGAGTTCATAGGGATTCATAGTCGAACGGGAGTTTCGTCAAAGAAACGGCTGTACAAATTGAGGTTTTCCGTGGTTTCCCTGCAATTGTAGATTGATCCAAGCGATGTAAAGTCTGGTAGGCATTGCATTTATTGGGTCAAACTAAGTGAATGCTGTACAGTTTGGGAAAAATTCGGTTTCCATCGGCACCGTGGGAGGGTCGCCACATACGCATAATCGCATCGAAGCGTAAATAAAAAAAAAAACAAACGATTATAATCAATTCTTCAAAGCAAGACAAGTAATTAAGAGATTTTCAGTAGAAAATCCCAAATGCAAACTTTTCCCAAAAAACAAAATCTAAAAACTCTTGTACTGCATAAGTACAATTGAATTAAATCTAATCTTTAAAATTAATAATTGAGTCATATTTATCTCCTAATTTTTTGCAACCATGTTTACAATTTACAGTTCTATTTTTCTGTTTTTTTTGTATGGAAAATTTCCAAAATATCTAAATTATTCCTTTGATCAGCATAACCTAAACACCTACATTTATTGAAATTGAATGTATGATGAGTGCTTTTAGCATGTTTTGATAACCCAGTACTAGGTGCACCTGGATTTTTTTCGCTTCTAATATATTCTTTTTTCCTGATTCCAAAAAACCTAGTGGTTTGTCCAATATATGATTTGTCGCAGTTATTACATGGAATTTTGTAAATGATATTTGATTTTTTATCTAGGGGAACTTGATCTTTAATGTTAAAAACGGTTGATCCCAACTTTTTGCCACTTTTGCATATAACTTTGACATTAAAATTTTTGACATTTTTGTGTCAAATTTTTGGTCAATTTATTTGGAAAAGGTACAAAAAGTGTTAGTTTTTTTATCAATTTCTTCTTTTCCATTATTGTTGTTATCATTCAATCGATTGTTTGAAATAACATGAATTCTTTTTATCATAATCTCATTAATAAGCTTTAGGGAATAGTCACTGAAAATTAGGGTTTTTTCAATCATAAAAATATTTTCTTCTCAAAACCTGTTATCAGAGACTTTGAAAACTCTATCTGTGAAATTAATTATGATCGCTTTTGTCTGTTGGAAAGGGTGTGTAGAATTAAAATTTAACAACCTCCCACTCTAAGTGGGCTTACAATGCCAGTTGAAGATCAAACAATTATTTTCTCATTATTAATTATTAACAAATGAAGAAACTGAATACAGTGATTGCGCTCAATTTCATAAGTAAACCTAATTCTCGTGTGAAAATGATTAAATTGATCTAAAACTTCATTAATTTTGTTCTTAGGTAGACAGGTTATTATTCATTAAACTGATAGAGATTCACTGGAGCTGATTTCGCATCGATTGATAGGGCGTTGAAGTTTCTATGAATAAATTTAGCGAAATGAGGAGTCAACTTCCAGATCATTTTTTAAAAAATTAATTAAAAAAGTAATATTATCTATCAAGTCATAATTTTCATCTATCAGTGGCCTACTAACTTCTATCAATCGACATTAATAGTTCAATTTATTAATTTATCAATATGAGTAGTCAAATTCCTTCCCATTAAAGATTGCCAATTAAAAGTTGCCAATTGAAAATTCTCAATTGAAAATTGTCAATTGAAAATTGCCAATTGAAAATTGCCAATTCAAAATTGCCAATTAAAAAGTCCCAATAAAAAATTGCCAATTGAAAATTGCGAATTAAAAATGGCAAATTAAAAATTGCTAATAGAAAATTGCCAACTAAAAATTGCCAATCAAAAATTGCGAATTAAAAATTACCAATTCAAAATTGCGTACGTCTAACTTCACCATAGTTAGCGGGGGGGTTGGAAGACGATTACAATAATCATATTGGTATCTCTTCCTTTTTCAATGGTGAATGATGGTACGTTATTCATAAATTTTTGGTGCGTAGTTTTTGCAAAAACAATTTATGAAAAAATGACCTATCGTTAGCGGGGGGGGGGGGGGGGGGGGGGATTGATGCAAAAAATCTGAAAAAAATTAGTTGTGCAGAGAATTCAATGGCACACAGTGGTAAAATATTATTAACGCTAAAAAAATTGTTAACTATGGTCAAGTGCAATTTTTACTGATGAGTTCTACACACTAACCTCTATAATAACTGGATGGCCGGTCCCATGTAAACGAAGTGAAGCCACTTGAAGGCCGTCCTAGCGCCTCTAGTACCGATGTCGGTACTAGATGTCATGTTAATGCGCATGCCTGGCTAATTCTCGTAGAGGGGGACATGGTAATTTTACCGTCAGTATTGAGTACCGCGTTTTATGTTCCCTCGATAAAAAATAAGCTTTTGTTCCTTTTATTTTATTGTTCTTAACGAATATTATGGTTGCTTACTGTGACACCAACATTTCAACACCATATGGCTCTATCCTGAGAAGCATTAGAAATACAAAACAAAGTGTCCAATCAAAGTCATTTCACACATAGAAATGCACGTTTGATGTTTTATAAATTTTTTTTGCCAACAGCCATGGTTAAGTGTTATTAACAAAATGGAATGTTTATATCGCTCGATGCTGAAAATGATTAGAGATACGAAACAAAGTATCCAATCAAAGTCGTTTCACACATAAAAATGCACATTTCATGTTTTATGACTTTTTTTGCCAACAGCTATAGTTAATTGTTATTAACAAATTGAATGATTTATGTCCCTCTATCACGACAATAATTAGAGATACCAAATAGGGTGTTGAATGAAAGTTGTTCCACACGTAAAAGTACACATTTGATTTTTTACGACTTTTTATGCTAACACTCATAGTTTTTCACAAATTGAATGGTTTATCTAACTCTATCGCAAGAAAGGATATATTTTTAAAAAAACTTGGAGCCGTCGTGGGACGGCCGAAAGAAGCGAAACTTTTACGTATTGGCCGTGTCACGTGGCGGCCTATTTTAAATTCATTTTAATTTTTAATAGTGCACTGTCATTCGATTAATCTCTCTGTTTCTCTCTCGCTCTTTGTATATATATATACATACATATAAACACATATGAATTTGGAAAGTCAGGTGTAATCTTCTGTTTTTTTAAAAGTTATTAGATATATACGTTAGCAAACGTTGCTTGGCGTGCAAGGCATATAACGCTTCTGCGCTGAGCGACAGAGAGTGAGAGAGAGAGAGATAGGAACATCAAAGAATGAGAGAGATTTCTATTGCGCACACATCTACTACGCTGTATGCAGCGCGACTTGGGTCTAATGGAGGGGGGAGTTAACGGTACGGTTACGGTACCGATTTCAATCTTTCTCGGTTTACTCCCCATCTTTTTGAAGTTTTATACCTGACCCACCGACCGTCCGTAAAAAAGCTTCGCTTCAAAAATCTGTTTATTAGGAGATTTTAAAATCTCTCTGTTTTGAAAAGTTTAAAACGTTCACAATTTGAAATAAACCAAAATTTTGTATATACCATACACGGGGGAACAATCAGGAAGTTATTGGTTCGAACCGTAGAGGGTCAAACCCACATCCCGTTTATCAAATTTGAATCGCAATTTTTAATTTCAATTGTCAATTCCCATATCAAACCATTGTAAAATGAAGTTCACCGGGTCAGATAGGTTTATATACACATTTGCATGCACTATGGCCAAATAAAACCGTTTAAATTGGCCCAGGGCGGACCACTACAGACCTTAATCGTAACTGGTTACCGACGTAACAGGTCATACTGGACGACATGAATGAAGTAAGACATGGTGGATTAATATGATTTATTCCATTTAAGAATTCCGTAATTTTTATACAATTTCTCAACATATACAATTGATCCTACTGCAGGTTATTGAGTTCAAGTCAGGAACTATGTGGTTATTGCAGGCCCATTGAAGTCTCTTTATTTCGTTGGTCGAATTGAATACAGTATACAAAGTCCTCGAAACCTATTCTGAAATCTAGAATTGATGAGTTCATGAATTGGACAGTAATTGTGATCTTTTCACTGACTCCGCAACACACAGCGACATATTCATGAAAGGGGAAAATCAAAAGCACCACGAAGTAGTCAAGCAATTACCATCCCAAATACTTTCGAATTATCAGTGCCACACCGAAGTACATGCAAACTCACTTCGAGTGGAATATTTTAAGAAAATTGGTACGAAGATAAGTATGAATGGAAAAATTGAAACAATATTTATTCCTTATGGTTTTTTATAGTTAGAAATACAGGGCAAGACACATAATACTGAAATTTATCTGTATCGTTTTAAAATTTTCTCAGGTAGTTAGACGTTCTATACAATGTTGATTTAAAACACTCGATACACTATTTTTGAGATTTTTTCATATCTCTCTTTTCAACTCAACGAATACTAATAACAGCAACGATCAATTTTTTTTCCAAGCCCTAGCTTTCGGTGAAGCAGTTGAAATCTTTGGAATGTTAGTTACATTCTTATGCTTAGGATATAATCACAACCTTTTATCATTGATTAAAGTAATATCACATTTTTTAAGTAGCCCATGCATATGTACACTCGATCATGAATATCACTGACAGTAGGAATAACATTCGTAGAAGCCTAATATAATCTTTGAACAATAAACGACCGATATATGTGAGATAAGCAACGTAGTAGAACCATATAAATACGATAAAGCCCTTATCTTGAAATTTAACATCTAATAAAACAGCTGTAACTGTCGTACACTTCCTATCCCTACGTTTGAAAACTTTGCAATGTGAGTAAATTATTGATGTGCCCAAACAATTTGACGTATCAAAAAGTGACGAACCTTGGTGCCAGTTACAGCGAGAGCCGCTTCTTTCATTACTGCATTAACGCGAGTTTCAATGTAGAGCAACAGCATATTCTTTGTCAGAACACACATATGTGCAAACTCTCAGATGTGCAAAAGAAAACAATGGATTCTATTGATTTTTTAAGAAAATTACTGTTAAATTCCGCAATCACCAAGCAGTAACTTAATTTTTTTATAATTGAACGTTCCTTAAAAATGCTTTTTCTTCACTCAAAATTAACTCTAAATAACCTCTAAATTATGCAAAAGAAAAAAATGAATTCTGCTCGAGTTACTGCTAGGTGTTCATACGACATTATTACTTCCGAAACAGTTATGGAATTTACTATAGTTATTAGTATCGTGGGTGTGGTAGTTTTTTCACGAGATCAACTGAACATCACCAAGTTTTTCAAATTAATAGAATTATTATTCTTTTCTCTTAATTGATGATTCGAGTATTAAAAAGTCTTGTATTTTACATCAATAAACCCAAATTAACTATTTTCGATTCAAAATTTTAAACTTTCAGATTTTTAAATTGGTTGAAATTCCCCCAAAATTTGCAAATTTTTGAAATCATCAACCCTTTAGAAAGAGTCCCAAGGGTCAAAGTTTTTGCAATTCAACATGGTTTGTTTATAATCGGTTCGAAAACTGCCACACCAACGGTATAACAGCTGATGTGCGAATCTCATGCCGAAATAAAATTGTTAACATTGCATAACAGAAACAAATTGATAAGTCTATCGAAAGTCTAATCGAAGTCTATACGGTCCATCGAAAATTAATAAACAATTCCATTCAAAATTCGAAGTACTATGTTCGGAAACAAAGGAATACACTAATGCAGTCAAACTTGTATCAAGAATTATCAGAACTAAAAAAAGATACCTTCAGTTTGAGATAGCAGAGGTGTTCCTGTCAATGGCTGCGTCGTCTTGGATTTGATGTATGAAGCCGGTGCGTGTGCACTTGTTGCCTGTTTGGTATCACTAATATGCATCTCGACTGTATTCGGTGATGCTAAAAAATTGTATTTCATTATCAAATAATCATTACTGTGACTAAGTTTAAAAACGATCCAAGGGGTATTGCATGCCAACTTGGACTATCGGTGAGACCCTCAACCCTCCAAAATTTGGTGGCTATTTTTCTGTGTGATACTTTCAACTTTTTTCGAAGTTGTTCGATCATTATTCATTTTTCTAGTGCATGGTATAGTATAGTACGAAAAAATTGAATAATCTAAAAAATGTACGCCCCATTCTAAAGACCTGAAAAAATTTGGAAAAGTGGTGAATTCAAAAATACAGCGACAATTTTCTAGGCTTAACCCTAGTTTGGTCACCTGATGGGGACTAACGACTCTGGTCACCTCCACGGGAATGCGCCGCAATGCCTTTCGGGCGGCAGCGTTGCCATACCGTTCGACTTATTGGATTAGGGGGATGAACTTTTCTTACGTCAACTTTTAATCCAAAAATTATTCCTTGTGAATTATTTTTTTGTGAATATTTAGCTTCGTAATTTTATGAATGAATAACAATATGATCCCTGCTGAATTAATTGACAAAAGTTGATAAAACCTATGAAAAATCGAAGGCCCCAGAAGAAAATAAAAACACATACTTACCTGTAGATAACCTCAAAATTCTTCTCGTACTTAGCACCAATGAATAAAATCCCATTTCTCCGCAATCTTTGGTTTTGCTGGTTGTGTGTTGTGCACATAAAAGATTTTTTTTAACAATTAACATTATCTCGATACTGTGGGATATGAAAAATGACAGGGGTCTATGGCAAGTCTTTATTGAATAATTTTTTGCAATGCTCTCTATATCAGACGATTCTTAATCGATTTCAATTGTAGTTTCATTTTTGACAAATCACTTTATGCGTAACTATTGTTTGCCATTTAATTGTTGTTTATAAAGAGAAATATGTGGATATATGATTTTATTTGCCGGTGAGTACCAGTGGGTATAGGGAAGAGAGTAGGGGGAAGTCGACAGGACCGTGGCAACGTTGTGAGGGAAAACCCACCGACGCTTTTAGACACCTTACGAGGAAATTGCCGCATTTTCGCATTCCTTTCATCTATTTTATTTTACTCAGGGCATTTGATCATTCAATTTCGTAAAAGAAAATTTTAATTTTTCAAATTTTTACTTCGCGTTTTTTAGTCGAAAAAAAAATAAGAACCATGCGCTGCGGCGTTTCCCTCGCATGGTGACCAAACTAGGGGTAAGGGTCACCCGTTGCCCAAGTCGCAATGTTCCATATGAAGATCAATTTTATGAAACTGAGTTTGAGAGATTACCTGCACCTTGTCCATTACTCACATCCGCCAGAGCCAGTCGGGGACGTTTCAGTCGTGGTAGAGGTTTTTTATCAGGTTCTCTCCTGCTCTCTGGAAAATTATACAAAAGATCGATTATATTGCACCGTTCTACCAAATCTCCTACTGGAACTTTGTTTAGAATAAATTCGACAATTTGAGCAATGTGAAAACATTGCAAGTTTCCACACATACTTTCGTCCAAGAAGATTATGTTTGAAGGTCCAACAAGGGATACATTCTCGTCCCCTTGCTTGAAAAAGATTGGGAGGGATCCTTTCCGCAGTCGTGCTCTGTAATTGTGGCGATCTATGGAGTCTGTCGAAAAATGGTCCGAGCACAATGCATCGTGATTTTTGGGTACATAATTTGCCACCCCCATATTGTGGATCCACATTTGTCTCAACTTCCCATGCTTTGGAAATCTACGCATAGGAAATGGATAATGGGAGCATTTGAATAGTACATTGCAATGCATTAAAAACTGTTAAAATGAGATTACAAAACTATATTTTGGTTGGAAACAAATGGCCCAAACTAAAGTCGGTGGGAAAAGAACATCGCGTTCGTTGTCACCCAATCAATGGAAGTGCCCGATTTAGATTCATTTTGTTCAGTTGTTTATCAATCTTGAACGCAACAATTCGTTTAAGCTTATAATGTGCAATTAAACGTTTTTTGGGTTTGACAATTTTGAATTTGAAATTACTGAAACGGAAAGTTTTTGACAGTTGCCAATCTGAAAAGTCGAAGTTTTTTAAATGGATAATTGTCGAAATTATAAAATTGATAAAATTTGAAATTCTTCACATAGTAATTCAAGATTTTCAATGCTAAATATCGAAATTCAAATTTCAGTTGTAATTTTTTTAGCTTTACTTACAAAAATTCAAGCTTTACTTACAAAAAATTTAAATAACAAATATGACATTGGAGCTGAACATTTCATATTTTTCGAATTCGATATTATTCAAATCAACAAGTTTCAAGGTAGTTTCCAAAATTTTAGAGTTTTCAGATTCGAGAATTCGATATTTAAATGTTTTAAAAATGGAAGTTTTCAAAATTTTGAAGGTGCTGAATTTTTGAATTTACATTTCTGAAATTTGACATCTGTACTGAAGGAAATCAAAGCACAAATAATAGGAGCATTTAATACTTATTTAATGAAATAACCTAGGAATATACTCTCATGAAAATGATCAATTATTGTTCTCGGTACGTTCATGCATACATTTAGATGTACTTACTCGTGAAAAGACACATTTTTGCATGTTGCTCGATCTTTCCTGCAATACACACATAGTACCATTTTTTCTTTGGGTTTTACAAAGCTACATAAACAGATGAGTTTTTGGCTATCCTATGACAGTGGCTTTGTGGTTATGGAAACACCGGGAAAATTACCACCGCCACTCTCTATCATGCCATTCTGACCGATTTGACGCATGCGCATTCGCTTCAAATCTAGTTCGCTCATCGGTGTTAGAGGCGCGAGTTGGACTACATGGTCGGCTCGCTTTCAACACACTCGGGCTATAAGGACCGGCCATCCAGTTATTATAGAGATCAGTGGTTCTACAGTTCCGGAGTCTATGCTGAACGAGGAGTGGGGGTAAGGCCCAGTGAGAGACAGGGGGGGGGGGCGAGCTCCCGTGTTAAAAGTTTGGTCATTAGATCGCCGATATTGAACGCTTGGAGCGCTGATGCACATTGGGAGGCGGGTGGGGACAGCAAGAATGTCTGGAAAGTGGGGAAAACCACTGGCGGGGGCTAGACACGTGGTGGAGGTTGTGATTTGAATACCATTGAATGAGTTCAAATTGAAAAATTACTGTGACAGTGGAAATTTAAAGACTATAAAGATTATTTAATTCTTTATACACATGAGAGCAGATTATTGTACATCTGGGTATAAATGTAATACGGTAAGTAATCGTTACGGAATATTTTATCAAAGAAATGAAGTAGGGGCATGCGACGTTCGCTATTCATTAACACATTCAATGCTATTTCCGAATTCCTATATTCTTAATCTTCCTCTATTATGGTTGGTATGAAATCTCAACATTATTGAAACTGTTTGATATTGAAAAAAATAAAATGTTAAATTTGAAATACGTAAAAAATTGTCGACTGTCCAAAATTCACTAATTTCCGAAATTTGAAAACTTTTCATTTCAAAATGTGTGAAATCTAAAAAATGTTAAACTTTAAAAATTATGAAGTTTTTGACATTTTTGAAACTTTTCAAAATTTTTAATATTTTTAAAATTTTGATAATCTGGCAAATTTGAAAATTTACCAAGATCATCAGATTTTAAAAATTGACAAATGTCAAAAAGTTCGAAAACTGAAAATATTGAAACCTTTCCAAACTACTAAAATTTTAAAGCTATTGAAGTGTTAGGAATGCGCACATCCAAATTTTCAAAAGCTCAAAATTTTCAATGGTGGAACTAAATTTTGGAAGATGCAAAGTTTACTTCATTTTTTAAATTTCACAAAATTTGACATTCCGTTGATTTGAAAAATTCGCAAATTCCAAAATTTTTGTAAGTTCCCAAAATTTTTAAAATCTTCAAAATTTCAAGTTTCTTCAATTTTTTTTTCAAGATTTTTACCTTTAAAACATTTGCAAATTCCTGAACTTTCAATAAGATACAAAATCTTTTGCATTTTGAAAATTTTGCGACTTGAAAATATTGGAATTTTTAGAAATTTGATAAAATTTCTATCTGTAAAAATTATGAATAGTTGAAACTATTAAAATTCGAAAAATCTCAATAAAAGTTTTTTAAATTTCATAATTTTCAAAGTAGAATCTGAAATTTTAGGAAATAGAATTAAAAAATAGAAATAATTGGCAATTGTAAATTGTAATATAATCATTGTTCAATTGTTCAACTGTTTGCAAAAGTAGCGATGAATTTTTTCCTCACAGTCGCCCTTCGGTTCTGTGATCAAACCTTTCGTAGGTTTCATGATTAGGTTCATCTCTAGACGTAATCATCCAATACCTTTGCAAAATTACAAAATTAAATGATGCCAAGTTTACAAACTACTTTCTATTCTTATAGAGTTTATCAAAACGAATAGGGTGCTGAAATGAAAATAGAGTATTGAGTTGTCTGAGAATCTTTGAATTATTGCTTCTTATAACATTTTTGTTCCTATTTCCAGCATTATCATGTGTATCTGTTCTGTTCAAGCTTGCACATCACGTGCGAAACGTTTCTTCTCATTCCCAACGAAAGACACTGCTCGATTACGAATTTGGATGTCGATAGCAGGAAACAACGGATTGTTGCAACTGCGAATCGATCAAATTCGACAAAAACGAATTTGTGAAGCGCATTGTGAAGGTAACTATTTTTTGAACAAAAAGTTATCTAACACTGCTCTTCCAACATTGCGACGTCCAGGTACGTACCTTCATTTAAGTATCTGATTCTTGAATGAAATCTTTGTTTCCTCTGTTTAGATTGATAAAATCACTCAATAATATTTTTGCTTTGTTTCCAGAGATGATAGATGTATCGGGTTTTTTTGAAGAGGACTTACTTCGACGAAATTCTTCTTCGCTTCCGAAGAAGAATTTGGATGGTGCATGACCGACCCCAGCTGAAGGTATGTTTCAACGATTTCTCTCTTAATTTTTTTCTATTACCCTGATGAGTTCACTACTTCTGTAGTTTTCTTATTGTAAAATTTAGTTTTTATGATTTTCAGTGATCAAAAAAGGCCTTGGGCATATGAAATTTCCGACATTGCAATTATGCAACCCCAGAGTTTCCGAGTACCTCTAATGTGCAAAACCTATCAGGTATTAATGCAAGTGATATATTTAAGTCTATGTAGATGATGCTCCTTAAAACTACTCTTTAACTAGATTATTGACTTTTTAACAAACTGTTCAAAAGGGCTACAGCCCAGTTTATCACGTTATCAAAATTAGAGTTCTATCAATCTGAAAATGGTATGGTCCCTAATCACCAACATCTTTCCAGGTTGTGAAACGGGGCTGGAGTCATCAACGGGCGAAGATTTACAATGTGATATTGCTGCCAACCCACAGCCACTGAGTCAATCCGCATCCACAGAGTCTGTCAATGAGATTGTTAAAGACCAAATTGAAGTATTTGGTGATGCTATTTTCCAAGACCTTGCTTCTTCAAGTGCCCCCAAAAGCGAACTTGATATAGGTATTAATTGCATCATTTTTAATATCAGTGTTACCTCCTGTTCCTGATGATCGCTTCAGGAACCTTAGGAGGTTGCTTATGGCCCCACGATTTTTTGTCAGGATACTGATTGCTTAAGAAACCCTTCCTTCTATTCTAGTTGGTGAGAAAAAGAAATCCGAAAAGATACAGCTGCCTGCATCCCCCAAACGTAGACCCAGTGAAAAGCAAAAAGAACATTGTGTTCCTGGGTCAATATCAAGGAAGCGAGGTAAAATGGGCACTCCTGCCATATTGATAAGAAAAGTGATGAATTTTCACATACTGTATGTTAAAACTGCTGTCGACAATATCAGACTGAAAATGGAGCAACGAATGATGAAAATTCAGAGTCCTATATGTTAAAACCTTGTCCAACTTTACAAAATTCAGCATTCGTGATGGAAGATAGGAAGTTGAGCTACACACGTTAAAAGCCTGTCAAGGTTTGCAAAATTCAGCATTCGTGATGGAAGATAGGAAGTGGAGTAACAAACGTTAAAAGCCTGTTAAGGTTTGCAAAATTCAGCATTCGTGATGGAAAATAGGAGGTGGAGCAACAAACGTTAAAAGCCTGTCAAGACTTGCAACATTCAGCATACATGATGGGAGATCCAAAGTGAAGCTCCAAATGTTAAAATCCTGTCAAGGTTTGCAAAATTTAGCATTCGTGATGGGAGATACGAAGTGGACCAACAAACGTTCAAAGCCTGTCAAGGATTGCAAAATTCAGCATAGATTTTCTGTCGTACATGTTCGGATCGTGAATAGCAATTTAGAGATCATAAATTACGATTATGCCACTGACGAAAAAAATACCGGTTAACCCTCAAAAATTGAAAACAACTGAAAAAAATTATCAATAATTTCCAAAAAAATTGCAAATATTTTCAGAAATTTCACTACGAATGTTCTGGACATTCTAGACATAACTTTAAAATTTCTCAAGAAAGCATCAAATAATTGTCCAAATTAATTGTAAAAAGTTTAAAGTTATGTACATATTTCCGAAAATTCTGGAAAAAAATGAAAACTTTTGGAAAATTTTAAAAAATTAAAAAAATTTTGAAAATGTATTTGTTTTTGAAAATTCCAAAAATTTTAAAATAGTAATTTATGTCATAAGCCAGTATGGAAAGACGGAGGTTAAAGCCGAATGACATATACTTTGATATGAACAACAAAACTTACTGATCTTCTAAACATAAATATATAGTTTCAAGTAATGAAAATATATATATTCCGTAAATATGTAACATTATAAAAACTATAATACTACTAGTTCGGAACTATTTAAAAATATAAATCAATCAACACCGGAACATTTTCCCTTTTGGCTATTTTGATACTTGAATGGAAATCAAGTTTGCAACTTTTCTTAACATATCAGTCAAGAACTAATAACTAGAATATAATTCATCTTTTTTAGGAACAAAAACAAAAAAAAACGCAACCTTACTATCTAAAAGTGTACATTTTTGGTTAAGCCCTTACTTCCTAAGTAAGAGTTTAACGTAGTTTTTAGAGACAGTAATTAGTTTTTAGAGACCATTCATAGACTATGGGTCGAAATACAGTTGATCATGTTTTTCAGCAGTCATCTCTTTCTAAAGTTTGATCAAGGGACTGTAGAAGTGGCAGCGGGGCCCCCCACCGCATGCGCATTTCCCTTCAATGCGGTGACTATAGACACAATGCGTTACAGTAGATACACCAAAGATGATAAAAAATTCGCGCTCTCTATATGGAAGAGAAGTCCAAAGACCTGCGAATTTTTACAAAGTGTCTTCTGCCTTCCGAGGACTCAAATTCTTCGGCAGTTCATACCGAAAATACGTTTGGAACCAGGGATCCATTCATTCATGTTCGAACCCAACGACAAGGCAATCAGGTCTCAGAATAGTAAGTCACGTAGTTGTGTTTTGCTTTTCGATGAAACTGCTTTAGAGCCATTATTAGACTGCAATGATAAATATGATTTGGTTGAGGGATTTGTGGATAATGGCTATCAAAGAAAGCCTATTATAGCGGGTCACGTTCAGGTATGGATGCTCAAGAGTGTGATGGGAGACTGGAAACAGCCAGTAGTTTATTCTTAGTGTAGTGCTACTTCTCAGCACGACGAAATTGTTAGAACTTATAAAGATATTGTTAGAGAAGCCAAAAAAGCTAATCTTAATATCATAGCGTCTATCTTCGATCAAGGTGCTACAAATGTTAAAGCTATCTCGACGCTTCAGGCAGCCAGTGCGAATGAGAAAGAACAACATAAATTTAAAGCGACTGACCCAATTATTGTTATAGATGGACAAACGATTGTTACGCTATTTGACACACCTCATTTGTTAAAATGTTTGTGGAATAATTTGTTGAGAAAAAATGTAAAATTTGAGATGATGAACAGTAATAATCACATTGAGACGAAAACTGCAAAATGGGAGCATATAGTAACAGCTTATAAAATAGATAAAAGTCATGGCCTTTGTATGAAAAGCATGAAAAACGGGCCAGAAAAATGGTTGAACATAGTCCAAAAAAACAGGAATAATACAAAACGAATTATTTCATGAAATTTATACCAATTAATTAGTTATTTCCTATTAATCAAAATAAAATATTGACAGTGCACTGCATGGTAAAGAAGCTCTGATCGTAGATTGCCGCGAGATGGCGGTAGCGTTACATTGCCGACTTGGTCGCTCAAGGCGGCGCAAACTACAAGCAGTCGCTTTAGTCTCAGGACCGTAGACGGTTTCGAGTTCAGCGGGTGCACGAGGGGCGCAGAGAATTATAAATTGGTATAAATGCATTTAGTTAAATTTTACATTATTTTAGATTACTGTGTGGGAGAAGGGGGGGGGGGAATTTCAAAAAAACATCATAATTTCCGTTGTTTTTAACTTTTAAGGAGGTGTGGGGCCATTTTGGAAAATTAGGAATAATTGCAAGTTGTCGGTTTCCAGTTTTAAGGAGGTTGGGGGGGGGGGGGGGGTTGACAAATGAGTCATAATTGCAAGTTGCCGGTTTTCAACTGGCAGGAGGTGTGGGGGGGGGGTGTTTTAACACATGAGTCATAATTGCAAGTTGCCGGCTTTCAGCCTTATGGCGGTTGGGGGGGGGGGCGTTTTGACAAATGACTCATAATTGCAAGTCGTTCCTTTTCGGCTTTAAGGAGGTGTGGGGCCATTTTGGAAAATGAGTAATATTTTTTCAAGTCGTTGCTTTTCACTCTTAAGGAAGTGACAATTTGACAATTGACAATTGACAAATTGACAATTGACAAATTGACAATTGACAAATTGACAATTGACAAATTGACAAATTGACAATTGACAAATTGACAATTGACAAATTGACAATTGACAAATTGACAATTGACAAATTGACAATTGACAAATTGACAATTGACAAATTGACAATTGACAAATTGACAATTGACAAATTGACAATTGACAAATTGACAATTGACAAATTGACAATTGACAAATTGACAATTGACAAATTGACAATTGACAAATTGACAATTGACAAATTGACAATTGACAAATTGACAATTGACAAATTGACAATTGACAAATTGACAATTGACAAATTGACAATTGACAAATTGACAATTGACAAATTGACAACTGACAAATTGACAATTGACAAATTGACAATTGACAATTGACAAATTGACAATTGACAATTGACAAATTGACAATTGACAAATTGACAATTGACAAATTGACAATTGACAAATTGACAATTTGACAATTTGACAATTGACAAATTGACAAATTGACAATTGACAAATTGACAATTGACAAATTGACAATTGACAAATTGACAATTGACAAATTGACAAATTGACAATTGACAAATTGACAATTGACAAATTGACAATTGACAAATTGACAATTGACAAATTGACAATTGACAAATTGACAATTGACAAATTGACAATTGACAATTGACAAATTGACAAATTGACAATTGACAAATTGACAATTGACAATTGACAATTGACAAATTGACAATTGACAAATTGACAAATTGACAATTGACAAATTGACAATTGACAAATTGACAATTGACAAATTGACCATTGACAAATTGACCATTGACAAATTGACCATTGACAAATTGACCATTGACAAATTGACCATTGACAAATTGACCATTGACAAATTGACCATTGACAAATTGACCATTGACAAATTGACAATTGAAAAAAATGGTAGATGCAAAATTGAAAATTTGAAAATTGAAAATTTGAAAATTGAAAATTTGAAAATGGAAAATTGAAAATTTGAAAATTGAAAATTTGAAAATTGAAAATTTGAAAATTGAAAATTTGAAAATTGAAAATTTGAAAATTGAAAATTTGAAAATTGAAAATTTGAAAATTGAAAATTTGAAAATTGAAAATTTGAAAATTGAAAATTTGAAAATTGAAAATTTGAAAATTGAAAATTTGAAAATTGAAAATTTGAAAATTGAAAATTTGAAAATTGAAAATTTGAAAATTGAAAATTTGAAAATTGAAAATTTGAAAATTGAAAATTTGAAAATTGAAAATTTGAAAATTGAAAATTTGAAAATTGAAAATTTGAAAATTGAAAATTTGAAAATTGAAAATTTGAAAATTGAAAATTTGAAAATTGAAAATTTGAAAATTGAAAATTTGAAAATTGAAAATTTGAAAATTGAAAATTGAAAATTCGAAAATTGAAAATTTTAAAATTGATTTCAAAATTTCCAAAATTTCAATAGAGGGGCTGTGGGTTTGACCCTCCGCGGTCTAACATTATAACTTCCCGATGCCTGCGTGTGTGTTTGGGTGTGTACTTCTTTTCCGATCTCTGATTTTTCTCACCATGGAGCGTTCCAAACGATTTCCATTGTTTATAACGCTCTAACGCGGAAACGGTTAAAGATACCAGAAAAGGTAAAAAGTATGAAATATGTATTTCTTCATAAGAAATAACATTTATGGGGCACATTTTGCGTATCTACCATTGAAGTTGTTAGTAACACTAGAAATAATTCTTATTTCACTTTGACGCTCCGTTCCGGCCTGGTGACCATGGGGACGCATCGATCAAAAATGAACCCCAAATTGATCCATTGGTTCCTCAGGAAACTTTTTGTTTTACTAGTTCATGTGGTGGCCGCTACGCGGCCACATGCCGTTCCTTGTCTGATTTCGAGTTCGATTCCGATAATCGATTTATTTACTTGATTGAAGCTCTCATTTATATATAAGGGCAGAGAGAGATAGAGACTACACTGTCAACGAAGCGGTTGCGCACGCATTTCAGCGTGACAGACTTTCGATATAATCGTTATATATCGCACATTGTCCTTTTTAGAATAGGACAGACGGACACACACACACATATATTGACGCCCAGCGCAATATTTTCTCATGGATTCCGACCAAAGCAGCAACGTTCTGTGTGTGCTATCGACGGTGCCCATAAAATAAGACCCATTTTTCCAATTTTTGAAATTTTAAATTTTTGGAAATTTCCCAATTTTGAAATTTAATAAATCTTTGGAAATCGAAATTGTTAAAATGTGAACTTGTCGAAGTTTGGAATGGTTCACTAAATGAAATCTTGCCAAAATTCGGTTAATCGAATGTAAACAATGTTTTACCAACCGACGGCAACCCGCAAGTGTTTTGACGAATCAGTCGCGCGAAGGGGGGGGGGGGCTCGGCACTCGGAAAGACATGTTGAGGCAAATATTGCAACTAGCGACGGTCCACTATATAGATATATTCCATCAATTCTCACATGGTGGTGCTACCGCATCCCTTTTCCAATTTTCGAATTCAAAAGATTTTTAATTTGAAAATTTGAAATGGTTCTTTGCTACGATGGCAGGCGTCTATGATGGACCCCCCCCCCCTCCGCGCGGCGGTTTGGTTCCCGCACGGTGGGTGAGATACATCTATACAGTGGACCATCGTCAGTTGCAATATTATATGTGTTTGCTTCACATGTGTTTTCCGAGCGCCGAGGGGCTGCCCTCCCCCCTCCCGCCCCGGGACTGATTCGTCAAAACACGTGCGGGTTACCGTCGGTCGTGTTTTGTTTACATTCGATCAACCGAATTTTGGGAAAATTTCATTTTGTGATAGTCCTTACGGCCATGACCATCCTGTATAAGTTTTGGGGTCCGCGCGATATTTTGGGTGGAATCTATGTTTTTTGGGTCGCTGAGTTCGAATATGTCGGTTATTTTTTTTTAATGCGGCGGTTAATTGTTATTAACAATTTAATTGTTTAAATCGTCGCTGACGCCAAGCTATGAGAGATAGCAAAAAATTTCCTTAGTAAAAAATGTTCAGAATTCAATAAGGAATTTTTTTTGTCTTCTATACATTTTTCGTATCTTCCATAGAATTGAAGATATGATTAGTAGAAGGGTTGCGCGACCCGGCGCAGCGCTAAGCCCCACGCGCGACGCGAGCGATACAAAGTCGAGTAAGTAGCAGGGGGGGGGGGGGGTTATATTATTTTTGTAAAAATCACGGAACATACAAAGAGAATTGGACCGACGGTTGTGGCCGTCCGGGTTAAAGCACTGGAATTGGGGGGAGCGATTGCGATCTGAGATCGCTGGTGCAAAATCGGCAGAGGCGGTATTTGGGGTTTTTTTTCAGGGTTTAACTCACACGACACAACCGAGCGGGAGCTTCGTAAAAGAAAAGAGCTGTACAAATCTGAGGTTTTTTCCAATGGTTTTCCCTCGATTCCCGTGACAAACTGGGCGAATGCTGTGCAGTAGGGTTAAAGGGGGGTGGGATGGGAACAAATCGTAAAGACCCGAAAGGGTATACGAATAGAGTGGAGTTTTTTTTTTTTTTACAAAGAAAATTGATTTTGTATTCGAAGATCATTCTAACGCATCTATACATACTCATAGTCAGCTGCCACAGTAAGTCGCTAGACTAGATTCAGTCTAGACTAGATTCAGTGCTAGACTAGATTCAGTGACGGGGTTATACAAATTTATAGACTTTCTCATGAGATCGCTGTGTCAGTTCAAGATAAAAAATTTTGGTCATCAGCAGAACATAAAATCATGTTACAAGAATATCCAGGGGTGAATATCCTTACACAAGCCAATCAGATATGGCCAGGTGAAGAAGTGGCTTGCGGTGCTACGATGAAAGGTGACTGTCAGTCATCTGTATGTCCTCGAATTTTCGCTGATATCATGAGTGATCGGGAAATAGGAGAGGCGAGTGGAAAAATTGTCAGACACATTCAGCACGCAACATTAGAATCACATTCTAACATTACTGTGGGTCCATTCGCTAGTTCTGGGAGACGTACGAGATGCAACTTTACTATGATGCATAGCTAGAGCATAGAGAGGTAATTTTGAATCCAACGCAAATTTTCATGTGTGACAACGCCCCTCCCCCCACACCCTCTACAAGTTGAAACCCGGCAACTTACAATTATGACTCATTTGTCACAACGCCCCCCCCCCAAACCTCCTTAACACTGAAAACCGGCAACTTGCATATATTCCTCATTTTCCAAAATGGCCCCCACTTCCTTAAAAGTAAGAAGCAACTACTTGAAAATATTGAGCAAAACGACTTGAAAATATTACTTATTTCCCAAAATGGCCCCCACACCTCCTTAAAGCCGAAAAGCAACGACTTGCAATTATGAGCCATTTGTCAAACCGCCCCCCCCCCACACCTCCGTAAGGCTGAAAGCCGGCAACTTGCAACTATGACTCATGTGTGAAAACGCCCCCCCCGCACCCCCTGCAAGTTGAAAACCGGCAACTTGCAATTATTCCTCATTTCCCAAAAGGGGCCCCAGACCTCCTTAAAGCCGAAAAGCAACCACTTGCAATTATGAGTCATTTGTCAAAACGCCCCCCCCCCCCCTTCAAGTTGAAACCCGGCAACTTGCAATTATGACTCATGTGTGGGAACACCCCCCCCCACACCCCCCGCAAGTTGAAAACCGGCAACTTGCAATTATGACTCATTTGTCAACCCCCCCCCCCCCCTCCCCAACCTCCATAAGACTGGAAACCGACAGCTTGCAATTGATCCTCATTTTCCAAGATGGCCCCACACCTCCTTAAAAGTTGAAAACAATGAACAGCAATTATGATGTTTTTGTTTTAATTCCCCCCCCCCTTCCCCCACATGGTAATCTAAAATAATATAAAATTTTACTCAATGCATTTATACCAATTTATAATTCTCCGCCCCCCACCCCCCGCACACCCTCTGGACCCGAAACCGTCTACGGTCCTGAGACTAAAGCGACTGCTTGTAGTTTGCACCGCCTTGACCGACCAAGTCGGCAATGTAACGCTCCCGGCATCTCGCGGCAATCTCCGATCAGAGCTTCTTTACCATGCAGTGCACTGTCAATATTCTATTTTGATTAATAGGAAATAACTAATTAATTGGTATAAATTTCATGAAATAATTCGTTTTGTATTATTTATGTTTTTTGGCACTATGTTCAACCATATTTCTGGCCCGTTTTTCATGGAAAAATTCCATCCATGCGCATCCATGGACATCCATGCAGCAACATGGATGTCACATGGAACGCGAATTGCCAGGGCAGCTGGAGAGGGGGCGGCACCCATGGCACCCATGAGCGTCCCCGTCAAAATATATTGGTTCCACGGGGCTCTCATAGATGGCGCGGCTGAGTTTCTGAAATGTCACAAACGTCTAAAATCTCTCGTGTAGAATAACCTAGTTTCTGACGCGTCAACAACGCGTAATTTACATCGAGTATTTGACGTGCCCAACCCTGCCCCCCGCCAACTATAGGTCATTTTTTCATAAATTGTTTTTGCAAAAACTACGCATACCAAAAATTTATGAATAACGTACCATTGTTCACCATTGAAAAAGGAAGAGATACCATAATGATTGTTTCAATTATCTTCCAACCCCCCCGCTAACTATGATGAAGTCTCCTTCTAGTTTCTTTGATCAATTTAGTTTTTTTTCTGCATATTTTTCGCGACCGGGGGGTTTATTTTGCAGATTGTTACATGTACTCATATGTAATCAAACAGCTGCGACTTGCATACTCTCTTTTGGTGACTTTTTCGCAGTGCTGTGCTACATATGCCGGCCATCCTAACCTCAACCTATCACACTCTGCCGTGGTTTAGACTAGTTCCGCAGTTTATTCTTCACTGGACCGTAGCAGATAAATTAACGGATTCGCCCATCCTGAACCGGGATTGCCCTCTTGCGCTGGACCTGTCATCAAATTCAACTTCAACTAGTCCTACCCTGGCAATCACGCAGATGGTCGTTCGGTGGTTCAAGGTAGTTAGTTCAATGGGGTAGTTAACCCCATTGAAATTGGCCCATGGCAATGCGGTAATCGATTAAATTGATTATTTTGAGACTATTCAGGTACTAATAACCTCTAATTACAAGCAAAAATTGATTTTTTCCGAAAATGATTTAATGAGTTTCTGAGAGGAGTACATTCGCCTTCTGCCGCTAGCGACATCTAGCTTTTGCAAAGGAGATAGTTGTCTCGGTAGATAAAGCAGGGGCAGTGTCGGGTAACGGAGGCATATCTATACCCTGGCGATTGAAAATTGCCAACTAAAAATTGCCAATTGAAAATTGCCAACTGAAAATTACCAAATAAAAGTTGGCAATGAAAAATTGCCAACTGAAAATCTCCAATTAAAAATTGCCAATCCGAAATTGGCAATTAAAAATTGCCAATAAAAACTTGCCCATTGAAAATTTGCTAATCAAAAATTGCCAATTAAAAATCTGTGGTGTGCTAGAGGGCAGCAGTTCCCGGAGTTGGATAGTTTGGTAGAGAGGGGTAGGGATGAGGCAAGAGAGGCTGTTATATATACGTTGTTTTTGGCAACGTTCGCTCTCTTTCTCCCGGATTTTCGACTAGGGTAGTCGCCCAACCCCAGAGATCGTAGCGTTCTGATACTAATTCCGAACTCGTGGATGAAAGTGACCACGGTTCATTGGGACAAAAATATAAAATAAGTTTTCATTCATTTATTTAAACCATCGATTCTATCCGTGGTTTTGGCCTAGCAGAGCAGGGGATAAAATTGTGTACTTGGTAAAAACTGTTGCCAAGATTTGTAAGTATGTGTATGCGCAGTGTATTTCGGTGAGTAATTTATTTAGATCTATGCTACCTGTATAATATTCGCAACGTTTATGGGAGATCTCGAAATGATTATGATATGGACAGACTGAAATTTATGAAGCGTTATGTGATATAATGATGGAGGTTAAATACGACTGACGGTTTGGCACGTGTCGCACCGTTCGTTTTTTGCTCCCGAATGGAAGTATTGTAATCGGTCAATTTTCACTTTCGCTAATTATGCTTGTAAACGATATATAGTGGTCTGAAACGTAAAAATAGGAAGTTTGAGCATAGTGTCTATATGTATCAATTTTTTTCGAAAATCTTCACTTACAAATTTAAACATAAAAAGGACTAAATTTTGAGAATAAAATCTGACAAAATTGTCAGTTATTGGTATTGAGTGTAGCTAGTTGTGGGCGCAATTTCAGTGAAATCTGCCGGTAAGTTTCTTAGAAATCCACTTTTTTCGTTTTTTCTTCGATCGTCCATATCTCTGAAACTAATGAATACTTTTTAATTTCTTTTTTATCAAAATGTGCGTCTCAACGAACTCCGAAGAATGGTCGAATAACATCTAGTACGTTACTCACAAGAAACTGAAAATATTTCAATTTTTATGTTTTTTTCGCTTTTTGCTTTTGTATGCACTCTAGCGTGTCGAAAAATTGAAATAAAAACTTGAAATTTGAAACAAAGATTCCTTTTGTTGTCGCGAAGAACCCTGTCGAATGGCCATTTGATCATATCATTAGTTTTCTAGATTCGAATTTTTTCGTTTTTACGGTTTTTATTTTATTTCTCGATGATTATTTAACCGATGTTGTTGTTTTTTTCCAAAGTGTGTGCCTTAACGAGATCCATAATATGGTTGCAAAACATTCAGTCACTTAGTTTGGGTACAATGAGATATTCCTATTTTTTAACTTTTGACTTTGGTTTTACTTTTTGTGTTTGTTCGCACTCTAGCGTCCGCAAAATTTGAGATAAGAACTTGAAATTTGGAACAAAGGTTCCTTTTGTTGTGGTAAAGAACCCTATTGAATGGCGATTTAAGCCCATCATTAGTTTCTAGATTTTAATTTTTTCGTATTCACGGTTTTTATTTTATTTCTCGATAATTATTCAATCGATTTTGTTGCTTTTTTTCAAAATGTGTGCCTTAACGAGATCTATGATATGGTTGAAAAGCATTGAGTCAATTAGGTTGGGTAATATAAGTTATTCCTGTTTTTTAACTTTTGACTTTGGTTTTACTTTCTGTTCTTGTTCGCACTCTAGCGACCGCAAAAATTGAGATAAAAACTTGAAATTTGGAATAGAGGTCCCTTTTATTATGGTGAAGAACTCTATTGAATAGCGATTCAATCGCATCATTAATTTTATAAATTTCAATTTTTTCATTTTTACGGTTGTTTCATTACTTCATTTCTCGATAAGTATTCATCCCTTTTTTTTCCAAAATGTGAGCTTTAACGTTATCTATGAACTGGTCGAATAACATTGAGTCAATGACTTTGGGTAATATGAGCTATTCCTGTTTTTGATTCCGTTCGCCTGGAAAAAGCTTCTTCAATACTGGAACATTTTTATTTTGTGGGCAATTGGACCATTCGGAAGCTTACCACCAATGACATTGGGGGAAATAAAAAAAAACGGTGACATATTTGACACATTCGAATGGGGAGGCTCGAGGACGACCTGCTTGTTTTTGTTCTATTATTGTCAAAAAGGCTGACCAAATTATTACTAATAAACCGCTAATTTAATATTGATGAGCAAGGGCTAATTTATTTAACTTCAAATCACTATTCTTCTAACATATTTAACTTCATCATCCCTAAACCAACACGCGCATTTTTGCACCGATCCCTATATAGAATATACTGAACCTACAAATTTCGCGTGTGTAATACAATCTAATAAAAATTGATGAAAATTTAGCCACGTGTGTTGGATAAAATTTGATAAACTTTAGCCACGCGTGGTTGACAAAAATTTAGTGAATCGTGTTGGGTAAAATTTCGAAAAAATTTAGCCACGTGAGTTGGATAAAAATTGATAAAATTTAGCCACACATATTTCAGGAGATATAGTGACTCGTGTTGGATAAATTTGACGAAATTAGCCACGTGCGTTGGATACGTGGAAAATTTAGTCACGTATATTTGACGAATTTAGTGACGCACGTTTGACAAAATCGGACCATGCGTGTTTAATCAAATTCATGTGGGATAGATTGGATATTCGTGTAAGTGAAATTTATAGATTCGTGTTCGGGGGATTGTGAGCTAGTACGGTATATGTCGGGACAGCGAAAGATAGTCAAAGTCACGCGACAAAAAAAAAGGGGTTAGGTTAGAGGGGTTATTACCGGAAAGGAATAAACGCGAAACACCTATGATTCGGTTGCCTGATTGTAAGGGTTTTTCACAAAATAGAAATAATTCTAGTTCATTTGTAGTTGACTCGGAGCCTAACGGAAGCAAAATGGAGTCTTTGGAGAAGCTAAAGGCGCTATTGGAGGAAGGAAATAAGAAATCGGAAGAGGCTCTAAGGGAGGTAGAGCATCAACGTCAGATGATAATGAAGTTGACGACGGCGAGGGATGAATTGGAGGAACAAAAACGACAAATGCAACAAGCTTTGAGGAGAGCGCAAAAAGGAAACTCGTTGAGTCCAAATGCAGGCCAAGATAGTCCAACAAATACAAATGGCAGTAGCGTGAGCGATCAAATTATTTACGGTTTAGCTAATCAATTTAGAAATATCAGTATTAATCCAAAAGTTCCGGTGTTTAAAGAAAATACAAATCCAAAAGAATTCATACAGGAATTGAAAGATTATATCCAAATAAAAGACGTTCCAACGGACATGCACATGTTGATGTTGGAGAATATATTGTCAGGGCAAGTGAAAACCTGGTATCAGGCAAACAAAGAAATAGTAACATCACTTGCAAGTTTTGAAAAGATAGCTATTTGTGTTATATGGCCGATAAACGGCGGTTTGCGAGGAGTGTGAGTTTCACCACGAGGTGGCAGTGAGTCATTGACTTACCAACACCGAGTGGTGCAAACTCACACGACTCGCAAACCAACGTTATCGGCGGAATAACACAGGCTATTTTTTGTCACGTATGCCTGACTAGGGGGCGGCGTGGGCGCGCGATGGACGGGTGTGGGGGAGGGGGGCGAAGCCCCCCCACCTGAAAAAAACGAGACATCAAAATAAAAATAAAAATCATCACCTGGAGTCTGCACTCTGCACGAAACGCTTAATATCATTACATCATTAAATTGCATCATCGAGCTATTCACACTGAACAAGTCCCGAACTATGACAAGATGTTAGATGGCTGCCGTAGCGTGCCTGAGAGATCAGTGGCGCTGTACGGTGGCCATATTTTATACTATGCCGTATAGCGTTACGTGAGTCTTTGCAGTTCTTCCATGGTTCTGTGAGGCCATGGTCCGATAAATGTTGAAAAAAGGACTAAGCCTCACTTCTGCGCGGGTTCGGTGACCATATGCGATAACTACGATTTATCGATCGAAAAAGAGTCCCCAGAGCGCCACTTATCAGGCATCAGTGACGAAAAATTCCTTGATGAACTCTATTCGATTCCGATTAGAGTAGCTTTAAAGACGCAATGGATGTTTCGGAGGTACTCGAGGGGTGAGGGGACTTTGCAGGAATACTTTTATAGCCACCTAAATAAATCGAAATATTTCGATCCACCCATGATTCCGTACGAGATTAACTTTTCGATAATCCAACAAATGCCCATGAACGTACAAATAGGTTTGTCTACTGTTAATTTGGCTGAAGCTTCGGCGGTCGTTCAAGCTCTAGTTCAGGTAGATATAACGCATCAAAAAATGCAGGCAGATAATATGGGAGTCAAAGTTAATCAAATAGAGGCCGAGGAGTGATTTCCGTACATTTGGGGGGATCGACAGATAATAGAATCAAGCACATCGTAATCGTGCTCCCAGTGAACAGGTCCAGCCTAATGGAAACGATGACAATGCAAAAAACGTAGGTAACGGTCAATTTCGAGGAAATCAGGGGAATTAAAAATCGGCGTGACTATCGGCATGAAATACGGCTCAGGTACGGGGCGCCCGTACGACGGGCCTGAGGTACGGGGGAAAAATGACCGCTACGGGTGAGAAGGACGGGTGATCCCGTTGTTACCAAATGTCCCTAGATTCCGTCATACGGGCCCTTGTATGTAGATATTTTTTTTAGTTTTTGAATTTGAGTATAAAATCGCAATTAAGTAATTAATTAAACTCTTCACAATGCTTTTCAGACAACATTCCGAAGGGGGAAATTTTTATTAAATCAAATTATAAACCTGGAGCCTTATTGAACTCATTGAAATAAATTGAAAATTCAATTGCACCCCTCACCTAACCTTCAACACATGAACTGTCACTTTTAGAAGGACACTTAAGACACGTACTAATTCATGAAAAATTATTATGCACTAGATTATTTTCACAGGTAAGTCGTAAATTACAATAAGTCCTATGACACTTGACAATCAATGGAAATTTTTTTTTTTTGAGTTTATGGGGATTGATGAATATTGGACTTTTTAAAATCAATTTTGTAGTGAGGCGCAAGTCGAAATTTCTTCAGTAGGGGAGGAATTCTGCGCGTTTCATAAAAATATAAAGTCAAAATTTTGCCCCCCTTAAAGGGAGGGTTTATTTATTTTGGTCCCGCTTGGATAGGTTTGCGGACGTCTGCCACCGCGTAACTAGGGAAGGGGATATGATTTTCAAAATGGCTACCTTGAATTGAATTTCGCGCCATTGAATTTGAAATCGGAAACTTACTGACGAATTTTTATATAGACAGATCGACTCAGAACTCGATTCTGAATTGATCCATATATACTTATAGAGACCATTTTTCGTGATCGCTGCCGCCATCTTAGAATGGGTCAATGAGGGTCAAAAAACTCACAGTCTAAACGTTGAATGCTGCTGACTCCAAATAATAATCACCATGTAGTTCTTCATAATGTTTCCTGATTACGCAGTTATAACTCAGGAACAGATGTCTTCTACTTGCACTTAGGACACAGCCATGCTTGTTTCTTCGGATGACGTTTCAACCCTGTGCACTTGAAATCATAGACAAGCAAACAGCTGCCGCATTCAACAATATCCTCACCGACCTTTGATTGGCATACTTGACACAAAAAAGGTCCTAACCTCTTTTCAGATAATATATATTTCAAAGTAGAGAAGGCATCTTCGCCGAAGTATTTCTCGATCTGATCAGGTTGAATATATAAGTTTCCTATTGAATCTGTCAGCTTATCACAAGACAGATCAGTGACATCTTTCAATTGAATGACGTATTCACCGTTAATGACGTTATCCAATGAGCTCCACCTGGCAAACAGCCATTCCAAAATTCGATTCTGCTTTTCTTCACCTGAATATTCCGAATTTTTTTTTTCCTTCTCGTTCCACCAAACGTTGGCGTATTTCTAGTTGTGCCAGCAGGTCGACCTCGTATCTTGATCGGAACTGGCATGATGATTTCCTGGATCTCGGTAGATGATGCACACGTTTCAAGTTCATTTATTTTTTTTGTAACGGAAAGGTTATGTAAACATTGTTCCAGCGTCTCAGCACCAAGAATACCAGTATCGGCTGTGGGATTATTTACCTGATGGTCAGTAATAACACAATCCTGTCCCGGTCTCAATGCCAATAAAATAGGCTCAATGTCTGCATCTTGCCCCTTTCTCAAAACTGATACGAGGTTCAATAGAAGGTTACGTGTCCTCACGAAATTTGATCCAGTGGCCAAACAACCAATATTCACCAAATCATGTGCAATTGTCATCAATTCTTTTCGTCGTTCAGAGACAGTTGTAAAAGCTCTTCGCGGAGTTCTATCAATACGCGTTGGTGTAGGCCCGGAATCAATTGATTGACTTGGTGTTCCAATTGCGCGGTGAGCACGACGATTTTTCTTTTAAAAATCTTTCGTCCACCTTTCGTCACACAAATTCGGATCAAAAAGGGGCAGCTGGAAGTAGTGACGGGTGGCGAAAATATGCTTGCACGGCAAATTCCTCGACTTTCGAAAATAACACGTACACGACTGAGGAGTAACCGTGAGAACTGATCCTTTTGATCTGACGTGGCACTCGTGAATTTCACAATTTATGTTTTGCAGTGTTATTTTCTCGTAATTAGCCAGCTATTTGTGAATTTCAACTTGTGCAGGAGTGGTCAAATGGGCCTCATAGTCATGTTGCATACTCCTTGTCTATATGAATACAATAGACGGCCATGCCGCTAGGGCAGCTCTCATGCCAGCTGTCGACATATACAGCCCCCTAAATTTTTTATCCTCATCCTGTAATATCGCGACTGTACAACCTGCAAATTGCAAAACACATCAATGAAAAAGTTATAAATACTGATCATGACTCTCATTATACAAAATAATAATTATTACTTTACCATATTCTTGTTCCAGTAAATTTATCAATGTTGATAAATCATTCTCATTCTTCTTCTTCATTTTTGCCTTCAGATTGGAGATATCCCGTTGCAGTAAAAACTTTTTATGCTTATCAGCCAATAAATTTTTTACCAATTTGTTTTTCGCACCCACAGCAAACATAGCTGCAGCTTCCTCTTTCATTGCTGCTGTCAGCCGACGTTACTCGGGGATGGCGTGTAAAAATTTCTAAAACGATATCAACATGATTGAATAATTTCCTTGAATAAGATTCCATATCAATTCATTTTGATGCAGGTTTGCACAGTTGAAATATCCATAAAATATACGATCTAGGACATTGCTGACAATGTTCATAGGATATCGCTGAAAATTTGCGATCCAAAAATTTAAAATCTGCCCCATAAAAAATAGGAAATTTTTTAAAAATCGGCAAAAAAGTGAAAACGAGTGGGCTGAATGGGTGTGACCGGGGTCACCCATAAATTCCCGGTTTGTAATTTCCGCTAATTATTTCTTTTCAAAAATGAAATATCTCGTCAACAAAAATAAACGATAAACGCAAATCTCGATAACCTCAAAACTTCCATTGGCCATTGAAAAAGAAACTATGTATGACATTGGTGGAAATTCGGATTATGCTAATATAAAACTTAATATACCGATGAACCAGTGAGAAATCATGAATTGGAAAATAGTTAATATTTATCAATTTTATACTGTATTTAGATATTTAAGGATAACGAGAAATACAAAAAGGCAGCAGAAGATGATAAGACTGGGGGTATACTAAGCAAGCACATTATCCAAGAGGCAAGAGGCTTATAAGTATGAAATTGAATGCTTCACATTCATCAATTCCCTTTGGTTATTCCATCTTCGCATGTAGAGCTCCGGCTGAGTTTATAATGAGATCAAATACACGTAGATCAGTGATACGTAGAATTATTGGTGTGGAGGATTAAACATGTAAATCAACTGATACGGGTTGAACGGGGGAGATGGGCCATATACACGAAACGGGTCAGACGGGTTACACGGGTTACACGGGTTATACGGGTTACACGGGTCAGACGGGTTACACGGGTTGAACGGCTTATACGGGTAGCACGGGTTACACTGTTGAAAATGGATTGTCATACAGTTCGATAAAATCGAATGTTTGTACTTACTGTTGAGTCTTCATGGTTTTGATGGTTGAGATTCAATCCAGTTATCTCTAGAACAGATTTATCGTTTCTTGGCAGAGAGAGTTTAATGAATGCTGGGCAGTTATGATCATACGTGCAGGAAACAACAGAAATATTTTGTAATTTATTATGCATCCATTCGATTAATTTTAAAAATCAGAATATGGAAATACTCACCTGCTGGGCCTGACTTGAGATTTTGACGGGTTTTTTCCACTAAATTTACAAACAAAATGAATATTCGTGTACTTCAACTTTTCATCCACTTTGCCAGCTAAATACGAACGTCCTATGGAAGCTGAATTTCCATGAACAAAAGTTTGTTTTTCTTGACTACCGTAACTCGCAATGAACGTTTACACAGCGCCGAATGGATTAAATCTCATGCCCAATTATGGGGAAAGTAACTTTGAGTCCGCCATGGGAAGGGCCTGCTTTCCGTGACGACAACAGTGCGTGAGTGATCGACAAAAGCGCGCGTATCTACTGACAGGTCTACCATCGTAACGATATTATCGGTGAAGGTGATGCACTGTATTTGGAGAGGACTTTAGGTACTGACGCCATCTGGTGTGAAAATGTTTGACTACTGCATACGAAATTTACACAGGAAATGTATTCTAGTTCAAAATGACGGTCAATTCTCGGTTAGCATTGCGTCAATTGACCAACAATTTAAATATGACGATGGTCATTTTTCAAATTTCGGTGTTTTTTTAAAATGGTCATATCAGCAAGTTTTGACAGTTTAAAAATTTTTTTTTAGTTTTTAAAATGTTGAAAATTTAGAAAAAAATTTCAAAATTTCGAAATTTTGAAAATTTGTGAAACTTGAAATTTTGGAAATTCCAAAATATTAAAAATTTTCTGAAATTTTGGAAATTTTTGAAATTGACAAACATCTATATAGATGCAATTGACGTTATTGCTGACCATTGGAATTTGACGGTCATTTTACATGGGGCAAAAATGACGGTCCGGTCGGGTAATTTTTTGGTCTTTTCTCCATCAATCAATCAATTGACGTTTTAAAAAATTGACCGTCAGTTTGCATCTCTAGGTGAAATTTGGAGTTGAAAGTTCCAAGAAGCTGCCGCGAGGGACGGTTCCACCAAATGAACCTCTACCTAGAGTTCCCGAACAATAGTTCCCGTAACTGGATCTGTAACGTTGTTTGGTCAACTTCCGAGTTGAATAACTTGACAGGAGAGCGTCGTACGAGAACGTTGCGGAGGAACGATCGACCCCAAGTTTCACTTTCTTTCAACTCTAAAAAATGAGGTCCGCAGTTTTGGGACACCATGTATTTATAAGTTGAAGGTTAACGCGCTTCAATCTCCATCGTTAGATTCATGCACAAGACGTTATTATGACTATACAATATACCTTAAGATGTCGACAAATATGAATTTCTGATTTTTAATGTGAAATAATATTTCTGGGATCCCTCAGAGTATCGCAAAAGAAAAGGACGTATGACAGTCGAGCGATCTCGACAGCGAGATGAAAAATACAGAAAATCCGGTCGCCAACGAACAAGATATTGATTCGCTGTTAACCACCGGCATACCCCATGGAGGAGCCTCTCCAAGTGTAATTGGATCCTCGATCCCAACTGATCCTACATGCCCTGGCACCAATGCGGACATCAGAAGAGCTTAAGGAAAAAATGTCAATCTTGGGAAAAATGCTGGAAGAATTCGAGAAGCCAGTGAAATCTACCAATTACTCACTCATTACTAAATCCTTGTTGAATGAAATGGATGAAGATTTCTGTCCGTGGTCAATGGAGAAGATCGAGGGCATATTGCCGATGAATCTAGATCACCAAAACCAATATCTCCACCGAATGCTGATATCATAATTGAAATGAGTACTTCTGCCCGGGATTTTTTATCAAAATGGGATCCTCGTGGACGCATTATTCATGAAGTTGACGTGGCTCAAAATGGAAAGAAAGATGACGTATTGCTGACGTTCCCCCACTTAATGAAGTAGGGACATCTAAAGTGGAAACTGTAAAACATGGGTCTTCACTTGAGTCTAATTTGACTTCAAAGTCAATCCATTCAAGGCAAATAGTTTGCCGGAGTTTCCTACTCATACAGAGGACTCATTCTCTGAGAATTCTCGAAGCGAGTTTCACGGCAACGTTGGTTCATATGTGGAAACCACCGCCACAAACGGTCTGTCAGATCATGCTGATCCGTCATCTCCGTCATTCCAAGATCATTTGCAAGGAGTTTCGAAAGTTGTCAACTCACAAGACTCCATGGTCGCTGATAATTTGCCAGGTCACTGTCTGACAATTATAAAAAAAATGGGGACCCAATTACGAAACCCATCACATCAATGCCGCAACTAGAATTACACTCAGTCAAGAGCAAAGGCAGGCCAAAAAGAACTGCGGTGAGACCAATCGGTCTGCCGAAAAAAATGAAAAACGCAGTGGGCAATGAAGCCAAAAAGGAGACAAAAATTGGTACGAAATTTTCCTCTAAGACCGAGGATGAGAAAATGGCCTTGCTAATCTCCTGGATCGTTGGCGGTGCTAGAGTCGCACCTGCTTTGAGTGGGGAATCCCGTATTAAGGCCTCGGAAATACACCATTTGACCCCCGCCAGTGTGACAGACTCCATTGGCAGTAAGAGTATTGATGAAGAACTAATCCTCGCCTTAAAACGTGCTATGACCGATCTGCCTTCACCAAACTTCGTAAACTTATAAGGCAGAAGAAAGCGGAGGGACCTTGGACATGCGACTTGTGTGAATCAGAAGTAAGCGACAGATGTGTGTAATGCGAGGCATGTTTGAAGTGGTACGACTTTGAATGTGTTCGCCTGAAGAGGGCGCCAGCAGTTTGGTTCTGTACAAATTGCTCATCCATCTGATCATTAATTATAGGCAGGTCACTTTTTAAGTTTACTTCATTCTAATGCAGTTCTGTTTGATTTTTGGAAATTGTTGTAGCAGTGAAAATAATGGGTAACCACAGGGTTTTGTGTTAAGTGCTGACAGGGTAGTTATAGATTATGGTATATAGTATATATGGATTGATTTAGAATCGAGTTCTGAGTCGATCTGTCTATATAAAAATTCGTCAGTAAGTTTCCGATTTCAAATTCAATGGCGCGAAATTCAATTCAAGGTAGCCATTTTGAAAATCATATCCCCTTCCCTAGTTACGCGGTGGCAAACGTCCGCAAACCTATCCAAGCGGGACCAAAATAAATAAAACGCTCCCTTTAAGGGGGGCAAAATTTTGAATTTATATTTTTATGAAACGCGCAGAATTCCTCCCCTACTGAAGAAATTTCGACTTGCATCTCACTACAAAATTGATTAAAAAAAGTCAATCTCCAGAAACTCAAAAAAAAAATTTTCCAATTGATCGTCATAGGACTTATTGTAATTTACGACTTCGCTGTGAAAATAATCTAGTGCACAATAATTTTTCATGAATTATTACGTGTCTTAAGTGTCCTTCTAAAAGTGACAGTTCATGTGTTGAAGGTTAGGTGACGGGTGCAATTGAATTTTCAATTTATTTCAATGAGTTCAATAAGGCTCCAGGTTTATAATTTGATTTAATAAAAATTTCCCCTTCGGAATTTTGTCTGAAAAGCATTGTGAAGAGTTTAATTAATTAATTAATTGCGATTTTATACACAAATTCAAAAAATAGAAAAAATATCTGCATACAAGGGCCCGTATGACGGAATCTAGGGACATTTGGTAACAACGGGATCACCCGTACTTCTGACCCGTAGCGGTCATTTTTCCCCCGTATCTCAGGCCCGTCGTACGGGCGCCCCGTACCTGACCCGTATTTCGTGCCTATAGTCACGCGGATTAAAAATAGACAGCTGAAAATTGTCAATTGCAGATTGTCAATTAAAAATTCCGAAGTAAAAATTGCCAAATAAACTTTCCAATGATTATTTTTTACCGCCCGATTTCGACCAATCAGAGCGCAGTATTCACGGTCATATGATCCCTTCACGTTGGTTTTATTTTGGTAAATCACCGGGCCACAGGGGTTTTATCAAACTGATAAAACCCCCGTAGATCCCCAATTGTTTTTCCGGATTTTGACATTTCGTTGTGATTAAAACTTCTATTAGAGGTTCTGTCCATTTTCAAAACCTCTGCAAAATGAGTCGATTCGGCAAAGAGTCACTGCCTGGAATTGATCTCAAGATCAAAAAAAATATACTAGCCAACACCACGAAGACAAAAAACGCGATGTGGAGACTACAGTTCGTGTAAAGTGCCATATCACCTCGATCATTGTGCTCTGATTAGTCAAAATCAGAGGGTAAAAAAAAATCCGCCGAATACCCCTCGATCTTTAAAATTTATGGGACAATTCCCTCAAGCTTCCCTGTGTAGCAACGATCAGCATAAGTTTGGCAGAAGAATCCCTCGCGCTTCGCGCTCCGGATTTTTAACCTGCCGAACTTCTCCCTCTCGTTGCTACGCAACGAAGCTATCGGGAATTATCCGATAAATTTTAAGGTCTCGGGGTATTACAACCGAAAAATTTCCAATTAAAAATTCCAATTGAAAACTGTCAATTGAAAATTGCCAATTGCCAATTGAAAATTAACAATTAAAAATTCACAATTAAAAATTGACAATTAATAAACTGACAATTGAAAGTTGCCAATTGAAAATTGCCAATTGAAAATTGCCCATTGAAAATTGTCAATTGAAAAGTGCCAATTGAAAATTGACAATTGAAAATTGACAATTGAAAATTGACAATTGAAAATTGACAATTGAAAATTGACAATTGAAAATTGACCATTGAAAATTGACCATTGAAAATCGACAATTGAAAATTGACAATTGAAAATTGACAATTGAAAATTGACAATTGAAAATTGACAATTGAAAATTGACAATTGAAAATTGACAATTGAAAATTGACAATTGAAAATTGACAATTGAAAATTGACAATTGAAAATTGACAATTGAAAATTGACAATTGAAAATTGACAATTGAAAATTGACAATTGAAAATTGACAATTGAAAATTGACAATTGAAAATTGACAATTGAAAATTGACAATTAATAAACTGACAATTGAAAGTTGCCAATTGAAAATTGCCAATTGAAAATTGCCCATTGAAAATTGTCAATTGAAAAGTGCCAATTGAAAATTGACAATTGAAAATTGACAATTGAAAATTGACAATTGAAAATTGACAATTGAAAATTGACAATTGAAAATTGACCATTGAAAATTGACCATTGAAAATTGACCATTGAAAATTGACAATTGAAAATTGACAATTGAAAATTGACAATTGAAAATTGACAATTGAAAATTGACAATTGAAAATTGACAATTGAAAATTGACAATTGAAAATTGACAATTGAAAATTGACAATTGAAAATTGACAATTGAAAATTGACAATTGAAAATTGACAATTGAAAATTGACAATTGAAAATTGACAATTGAAAATTGACAATTGAAAATTGACAATTGAAAATTGACAATTGAAAATTGACAATTGAAAATTGACAATTGAAAATTGACAATTGAAAATTGACAATTGAAAATTGACAATTGAAAATTGACAATTGAAAATTGACAATTGAAAATTGACAATTGAAAATTGACAATTGAAAATTGACAATTGAAAATTGACAATTGAAAATTGACAATTGAAAATTGACAATTGAAAATTGACAATTGAAAATTGACAATTGAAAATTGACAATTGAAAATTGACAATTGAAAATTGACAATTGAAAATTGACAATTGAAAATTGACAATTGAAAATTGACAATTGAAAATTGACAATTGAAAATTGACAATTGAAAATTGACAATTGAAAATTGACAATTGAAAATTGACAATTGAAAATTGACAATTGACAATTGAAAATTGACAATTGAAAATTGACAATTGAAAATTGACAATTGAAAATTGACAATTGAAAATTGACAATTGAAAATTGACAATTGAAAATTGACAATTGAAAATTGACAATTGAAAATTGACAATTGAAAATTGACAATTGAAAATTGACAATTGAAAATTGACAATTGAAAATTGACAATTGAAAATTGACAATTGAAAATTGACAATTGAAAATTGACAATTGAAAATTGACAATTGAAAATTGACAATTGAAAATTGACAATTGAAAATTGACAATTGAAAATTGACAATTGAAAATTGACAATTGAAAATTGACAATTGAAAATTGACAATTGAAAATTGACAATTGAAAATTGACAATTGAAAATTGACAATTGAAAATTGACAATTGAAAATTGACAATTGAAAATTGACAATTGAAAATTGACAATTGAAAATTGACAATTGAAAATTGACAATTGAAAATTGACAATTGAAAATTGACAATTGAAAATTGACAATTGAAAATTGACAATTGAAAATTGACAATTGAAAATTGACAATTGAAAATTGACAATTGAAAATTGACAATTGAAAATTGACAATTGAAAATTGACAATTGAAAATTGACAATTGAAAATTGACAATTGAAAATTGACAATTGAAAATTGACAATTGAAAATTGACAATTGAAAATTGACAATTGAAAATTGACAATTGAAAATTGACAATTGAAAATTGACAATTGAAAATTGACAATTGAAAATTGACAATTGAAAATTGACAATTGAAAATTGACAATTGAAAATTGACAATTGAAAATTGACAATTGAAAATTGACAATTGAAAATTGACAATTGAAAATTGACAATTGAAAATTGACAATTGAAAATTGACAATTGAAAATTGACAATTGAAAATTGACAATTGAAAATTGACAATTGAAAATTGACAATTGAAAATTGACAATTGAAAATTGACAATTGAAAATTGACAATTGAAAATTGACAATTGAAAATTGACAATTGAAAATTGACAATTGAAAATTGACAATTGAAAATTGACAATTGAAAATTGACAATTGAAAATTGACAATTGAAAATTGACAATTGAAACCTGACAATTGAAAATTGACAATTGAAAATTGACAATTGAAAATTGACAATTGGAAATTGACAATTGAAAATTGACAATTGAAAATTGACAATTAAAAGTTGGAAATTAAAAATTGCTAATTGAAAAAGGCAAATTAAAAATTGCCAACTAAAAAGTACCAATCAAAAATTGCCAATTAAAAATTTCCAATTAAAAATTTCCAATTAAGAATTGTCAATTAAAAATTGACAATTGAAAATTGGCAATTAAAAATTGCCAATTGAAAATTGCCAATTGAAAATTTTCAATTGAAAATTGTCAATTGAAAATTGCCAATTGAAAATTGCCAATTGACAATTGCCAATTGAAAATTGCCAATTGAAAATTGCCAATTGACAATTGCCAATTGAAAATTGCCAATTGACAATTGCCAATTGAAAATTGCCAATTGAAAATTGCCAATTGAACATTGCCACATAAAAATTGCCAATTGGAAATTTCCCATTAAGGGGAGACCCACTTATGGGATTATTTTTGAGACCCATCAATTATTGTTGATAGATAGTGGGGTATGTCTCAAAACTGAAAAAAAATGCGACCCCGTTCGGTTTTGCCCCGTAGTTACACGGAGACGGTGGTTTTTCACATGATATCGTAACAAACTTCTAATATACCCGATTTGTGTCCGATTTTAATTTTGTTTTTTGAAATGTTCGTTATACTTTGTAGAACAAAGGTAAAAGTCCGTTTTTAGCTATGTGGAATGAAACATTCAAAAATTAATTTTTTAGCATACCAATTTTACGCATCTCAGTCAGTATAAAAATTCAAGGTTTAAAATAAATGAGCATTCTAATCCTAAACAATGTGAGTCACACAGTAGAATTGAATACGCCAAATACGCTCGATTCATCATTTTTACCTAATAATATGTTTTTCAACCATTTTCTTAAAAAGTTAAATTTCTCGGTATCGAGTGGGTCTAGAGAAAAAATTTATAGAACACTTTTTGTAGAGGGCTTCATTTGCGATAAAAAAAAGTTCAATGCCATTTTTCTCTAAATGGACTCCTTCTGGAGATAAATGAAAAATAAACAAAACGAAAAACAGAAATATGATGAAAACTCGATGTCCAGCATTCGGAGTGATGCAAATATTATTTTCCGACATAAAAAAGTCAAAACGAGGGAGTTCACAGATAATGAACATTAAACTTCCTTATTGTAATTTTTTTTAGTTAATTAGGCTACATTGTGAGTATTGTCAACTATCGCAATTTTATATATGATGCCAGAACATTTTTTTCTAAACTTCACGAAATAACTATGTAAAAGCTATATTTCAACGTTAGACCGCCAACGGTGACCGGGCCATATGCTCGGCTGTGAATCCTGACGTACTGAGGTCAAAACCCGGACATGTCATAATTGCCAATTGCGTGAAAGTTGTTCTTCGGAAGTATACATATTGAGATTCATTAGAAAATATTTGGAGATATGCCACCTATATGTCTGAAGTAGCAAATAAATATGGTGGATGACCGGCAAGGTCACAAACTGTTTCAATCCGGATCAAACCGGAACCGAAATATTTCACAAAAAAGATTCATCAAGCGTAGACGAAAAGTCCAGAATGTGAAATGGAACATATCGCAACAGAGAAAGAATAACATAAAGATACATAACGCCCAGAACTTTGAAGAAGATTACGTAGAGTCCATGTATAATTCGGGAAATCGAGGTTTAGAAAATCATGATAAAATTGTGCCTCTACTACAAAAAGAGTATCGGGATTCCAATGCTGCAACTGATGTGGATGCTGCCTTGTATTCACCTTCAAACAATGAAGAACCGCATTTCTTCTTTACAACTGATGATCTTCGCTGTTCCCCAGAAATCTCACAAACACCGGTGGTGGCCAGTGCATTGGATAAGAAAGTTGGAACATTTCAAAAGTTAAGTCAGAGCACTATTGCTAGCAATGCAGATGATTAGTTCATATTTATTCAGTTATCATGTCTCCAAAATTTGGCCAAGGATATTCGATGCTGTTGTGGTTTTGTAGGCTCCCTTCAGGTGGCAACTGAGAAATTTTTCGGAGCGGCAGCGAAACTGAGAGTAGAATGTATGATTTGTGGTGATGTAATGGGTGAAACATATTCTAGCTCACGCACACAAGATGATTCTCATCGTCCACCATTTGAATTGAACAAGTGAATGACTGACGCGTTTCTTTCGTTTGGAGTAGGACATGCCGGGATGCAAAAATTCGCTGTCAATACGAATACTAGTGTTATTCAGGAGGTTAGTTACAGAGAACACTTCAAATTATTGTCAGAGGAGTATAATATACTGAAGAACACAATTCTTTCTCGATCTCGGGCGGCGGTGAGAAAGTATTATCAAGCATTGAATTCAAACTTGGGAGATGATACAATAATAGATATTTGTGTCAGTTTTTACGGTACATGGCATAAACGTGGACATACATCATTATATGGAGTCGCATCAGTTATAGACGCTCTAACGGGGATAGTCATTGATTTCGAAGTATTATCAAAATACTGTCATTTGTGTGCTATTAGCGCAAGTGATTTTGGTGACAACTCACCAGAATTGTATGTTTGGCAGGAAGGGCGTAATGCGAGCGGCGAGTGTAGCTGTAATTTTGAAGGATCCTCGGGGTCCATGGGGGTGGCAGCTGCAGTAGCTATGTGGAGAAGGTCGATTGATAATGTCTGATGGACATGCCAAAGTTTGGGCAACTTTGAAGACTTTGAATCCTTATGGACCTGATACATCGGTGGAGGAAGAAGATAGTAATTTGTGCTATAAGGGCGATAAGCGGCGGTTTGCGCGGAGTGTGAAGTTTGCAGCACGAGGTATGGCAAGTCGGAACCGAGGCTCGCTGAAGGCGAGCCGAGCTGGAGACCTGTCATACCGAGTGCTGCAAACTTCACACGACTCGCAAGCCAACGCTATCGCCCAAATTGCACATTCTATTTTTTATTACGTGGGCCCTGAAGGGGTGGGGGAAGGAGGGGGTCCAGGGGGCGAGGCCCCCGGTTGGGGGGGGGGGGACGAAGCCCCCCCCCCCCCCCACTGCCAAAACAAAAAGTCTTTAGAAACAAAATTATTCATTTTGTCAACACAAATATTTCACTTTGAACAGTTTCCAGGATTGTGATATGGAGTTGAGTATATGGGTGGCTTCCTGATGAAATTTTGGAAATTTTGAGCGCAAATTCGACCCAAGTCCGACGGGGAAAGAGTTATTCTTTCGTTCGAAACAATAAAAAAAAATTATAATTCCAACCCAACTCACAAAAATGCTTATATCTCGGGAACTAGGAACGCGCATAAGGGCCCTTTTCATATGGACGCCCACAATTATGTGTTTTTTGGGTTCCATCTTCCACTGTTCGTTTTTTTTTATTGTAATTTCACTTATTCGTTTGACCGTTGACTAATGCTGTTGCAGAATTCAATATGGGTTTTTATGATACTCAAAAATTAAAGTTATCCTTGCGAAGCAAGGATGAGAAACGCAGTAATTGAAGGCAATGTCACAAAGAAATAACTTCCAGGAAATTCAAACGCAAATCAGAAGCCCGTAAAAAATCAATGGACGCGGCTAAAAAAAGGAAAGAGGGTCCCATGTATTTAGCAGGTGCATTCTGAAGTCATCTCACGTACGATATTTTTTTCATTACGTTTGATCTCCATTCAATCCCTTTCTCATCATCGTAAGAAATTGGAGACAATATGAACTTTGAGTTCAGATAATGACGTAATGAAGATATTTTGGTATCATACATAAAATTTCGATAATTGACAATTTCTCTTAATGAGGCCTAATACATTAAAAAAAATTACAATGAAATAGTTTGATGTTTATTTTCTGTGAACCCCCTCTTTTTGCCTTTTTAATGTCGGAAATTAATATTTGCATCAGTCCGAATGCTGGACATCGAGTTTTCATCATATTTCTGTTTTTCGTTTTGTTTATTTTTGATTTATGTCAAGAAGGAGTCCATTTAGAGAAAAATGGCATTGAAGTTTTTTTCATCGCAAATGAAGCCCTCTACAAAAAGTGTTGTATAAATTTTTTCTCTAGCCTCACTCGATACCGAGAAATTTGACTTTTTAAGAAAATGGTTGAAAAACATATTATTAGGTAAAAATTATGAATCGAGCGTATTTGGCGTATTCAATTCTACTGCGTAACTCACATTGTTTAGGATTAGAATGCTCACTTATTTTAAATCTTGAATTTTTATACTGACTGAGATGCGTAAAATTGGTATACTAAAATAGTATATTATGTCATAAGGCCTGTAAAGTATTTTTATGATGGTTATGGTTTTTTATGGTATTTTTATGATTTTTATGGGCCTTCGGCCCAGATTATGATCATATTTGTTAGAAAAATGCTTTAAAAGCCAGATTACATACTATGCTTTTTGTCACGAAGCTTCCTAACCGAGTTCTTTGCGAGGCCTAGGCCTGATAAGTGCCACTTATCGGCCTAGGCCTCGCAAAGAACGAGGTTAGGCGGGCCGAGTGACAAAAAATTAATTTTGAAATGTTTCATTCCACATAGCAAAAAACGGATTTTTAACTTTGTTCTACAAAGTATAATGAACATTTCAAAAAAAAAACTTAAAATCGGACACAAATTGGGTACATTAGAAGTTTTTTACGATATCATGTAAAAAACCACCCTCCCCGTCTAACTACGGGGCAAAACCGATCGCGGTCGCATTTTTTCTCAGTTTTCAGACATACCTCACTATCTATCAACAATCATTGGTGGGTCTCAAAAATCACCGCGAATTTCACCACGGTCTCCCCTTAAATTATTTTCGGAAACAATCAATTTTATCGATCACCCCATGGTGCAATTTCAATGGGACCTAAGAATAAACGGCAACCACCTTGAACCACCGAGCGACGATCTAACTGGGTGTATGAGCGGGAAAGTTTGCCAGGGAAGATAAGTGGTCCACTACCCCATGCGGTGAATATCACCAAAATTTCTGCAGGTTATGGAATGAATTGACTATCCAACTGACAGTTCCATTTTTTTTTTATATGATGACAAAAAAATTATGGACAACTGAAGATAATCACGGTGATAAATTATGATCATGTATTTTTTGTCATGATTATGAGAACTAGTGGTGTGCCCCATACGGGGCAGAAAGAAAACTTCCCGATTTGGTATTTCAGCACAGCATAAGCATGCAACCATGATGATAAGCAAACTCAACAGTGGTATCAATAATTGAACTTGTGACTAATAATTACTGCACGCGATCGATTTAATTTGATTTTTAAGCCGCATAAAAATATTCAATTGGAATTCGTCCGTCTAGTTACCCTCTCTACCTCTGTACGTTTCTAAGTATCCCGCTCTTTGACATCCTTCCTCTTTCAACTCGCGATATGTTTTAACCTATATTGAAAAAAGTCATACTGAATGTGCATTTTTGTATAAGGAACGACCCTGGTGATATGCATTGTTCCCGTATTTCAAAGCACTCGGACGACCATACCTCCTTAATTATGCAAATTATGGAAAAAAGATGTGTTTTCATATAAGAAATAGTTTTCTTGACATAGGTTTCCCGCTAACTTTAATATTTTACCCGGTGGAATCGTGTACACAATTGCAATTGTTAATAACATTGCATATATACTCCACGAATGTCATCCGAGATGCAATACGCTCGATTCTGAACGGAAATGCTTCGATTGGGACCTTAATGACAGCGCTGTGTTCATTCGTTCGCTCACTACAGACATAATTGTGGAGACGGTTATACCTCCTTAATTATGCAAATTTGCAAAAAAAGTCATTCTACATACAATACGCATTTTTATATGAGGAACAACTTTTCTTATATAACTTTTGCTCTAACTCTAATAGTTGATGCAATAGAACGTGATAAACAATGAACATTGTTAATAACAATATACATACGACACCAATTTCACCCAAAATCTAATCCCCTCTAAGTTACATGAAAATTCTTCGATTCCAATATTGACGGTCTAGATAGCTTCATTCGTTCGTGAGAAACCTAGGATCAAAATTTCGGAAACACACATACATGCAGACACATACACACAGACATCGATTCAAAATTTGATGGGTATCATTTTGATATCCTTAAAACCCCAGTCACAGGATGAATGGAAAAATATCGATTTCGGGGTCATTACAATAACTTTCCGAATAATCGGGAAGTTAATTATGAAAAAAGGACCTATAATTGGCGGCGGGAATTGATGCAAAAAATCTGAAAAAATTAGTTGTGTAGAGAATTCAATGGTAAACAATGGGGAAATATTAGTAACGCTACAAAAATTCGTTAACTATGATGACGAATATCATGTTGACGTTCGAATCCGAGATAACGTTTGACCATTTTTACATATTCAATGGAATTTACACGCGGAAGGGGCGGGGGAGGAAATAATGTATATATTCCTGTTTTTGCGCTAAAAAGTCTGAAACGTCGATTCTGGCGACGAAACGCTTTTCATGATATTTTTTGCATAAAAAAAATTCAATGAAATTGAAGATGGGTTCTGAAAACAACTCATCAAAATGAAAGTTTTTCATGGGTGTGAAAAATATAGTTGCCATTTAAAATAAACGGGATGTGGGTATGACCCTCTACGGGTCGAACCAATAACTTCCCGAGCGTTCCGCCAGCTATATTATATCCACAATTTCCGTCCATGTCTCAAATTATGGACTTTATAAAGTTTTTGAAATTTCTAAATGTTAAAACAGTTATAATTCTCAATATGAAGTAGTTAAATAAACAGTACAATTTGTTAATAACAATTAACTATGGATGCCAGCAAAAACGTCATGGAACGTCAAAAGTGTATTTTTACATGTGGAACGACTTGCATTCCACCCTTTGTTTCGTATCTCGGACCGTTTTTGCAATAGAGCGATCTAAACAATTGAATTTGTTAATAACTATTAACTATCGGTGTTGGCAAAAAAAGTTATACAACATGAAATATGTATTTTCTTGTGTGGAACAAATTTCATTGACTAATTTGTTTCGTACCATTAACCGTTTTCATGATGCAGTGGTATAAACAATCCTTTTTGTTAATAACAATTAACTATAATTGTTAGAACCAAGCAGGTATTCCTCGGGTCCCCCCATTCGAATGTGTCAAATATGTCACCGTTTTTTTTATTTCCTCAAATTTCATTGGTGGTAAGCTTCCGAATGGTCCGATTGCACACAAAATGAAAATGTTCCAGTATTGAAAAAGCTTTTTCCAGGCTGTTATATTTTCCAGACCTATTTCTTCGCTATTTTTAACATACATATCCGCTTATAGATTATAATTTTGAATAATCAAAATTCGAATATGTAATTTAGAAGTAATTTTGAAGTAAAGAAAAAGAATTGCTCAGCTTAGCTCACCGCTTCAGCAGCGATTTTCGCCTAGTGAAAATTCGCAACGTAACAAAAATTTCTTTCAGTTCCAAGGGTCGAAGAATTTAAAACTCAGCAATTTCGGAGCCGAACGAAGGCCAAAACGCCTGGCAACAGTGACTAGCAATGCGTAAACCCCACCCCAAATTCATGATTTCCTTGGGACGTTCAAGCCCCAATCGGCTTCATAAAATCAGACTCTAATCACCAACCGAACGAGAACCACGGTTGCTCAAATTCGGGACTTGAACCATCATAATTATTCTGCGAAGAATTAACATTCCTAGAGTGGAACGATCTTTTAGTTACGGGCCGTAGTAAAACTTATCAATTCGATAATTTTTGACGAAAATCGGAAAATCCCTTCTGAAGCAGGGACACGAACTAAATTGGGCAAACTATAGTCTTAAATCGATATAATCTCCGGGCCGCAATAAAAGAAGACATTTTTGGGTGAAGTCGGTTTTTTGTTTCTCATAACGAACATTCTTGAAAGTGTGAAAACGGAAGAAGATAAATATCAATACAGATAAATAAAGACGTAGTAGAGATATACAAATCGAAGAATCTGTACATCAATTGACCATGGCCATAGAAATCTGACCATCTTTAACCACTATCTGTAATCAGCTGTAAAATCAAGCAACTAGAAAATATACACGCAAAACAAGGTAACTTAGGTGCAATGTGAGTATTTCGATCTTACTATCATTTATCTCCGATCTCCAAATTCGAGTCATTATCCCTAAATTCCTTCCGGAAAATCCCCATAGATTTTTCTAAATCAATTAATGAAGATAAGCACCGTATAATATTTACGAATAGAAAATATCAGAGTTCGATTACGAGACTTGTTGGGTCCTATTTCTCCAATAGAAACAAAGGTAAGTCTCGGGACAATTTTGGATTGTTATATTCAAATAAACAAATAACATATGAACAAAAAGGGGGAATTTCTCTCCTCATACCGAGATCATTTTTAAAAACGATAATAATAATAGCAAGTACTAAAAGAGAAATTTTGGATATAACAAGGCGAATAGAAGCAAAAACAGGAATATCTCATATTACCGAAAGTAATTGGTTCAATGTTGTTCAACCAGTTCATAGATCTCGTTAAGGCTCATATTTTGGAAAAAAATCGGATAAATATGTATCGAGAAATGAATTAATGAAAAAACCGTAAAAATGAAAAAATTGAAATCTAGAAAATTAATGACATTTAATAGGGTTCTTCGCCGTAACAAAAAAAAACCTTTGTTCCAAATGTCAGGTTTTATCACCATTTTTGCGGACGCTAGAGTGCGAAGAAGCACAAAAAGTGAAATCAAAGTCAAAAGTGAAAAAATATGAATATCTCATAGTACCCAAACTAATTGACTCAATATTTTTAAACCATATCATATCTCGTCAAGGCACACATTGTGAAAAAAAACAACAAAATCGGTTGAATAATTATCGACAAATAAAATAAAATCCGCGAAAACAAAAAAATTGAAATCTAAAAAATTAATGATACGATCAAATCGCCGTTCAATAGAGTTCTTCACCACAACAAAAGGAAGCTTTGTTCCAAATTTTAAGTTATCTCAATTTTTTGCGGACGCTAGCGTGGGTACAACAGCAAAAAGTAAAGAAAACTGTAAAAAACAGAAAAATTTAAATTTTCCAATTTTTTGTGAGCAACCTACTACATGTTCTTCAACCATTCCCTGGATCTCATTGAGACGCACATTTTGATAAGAAGGAATTAAAAAATATCCATTAGCTTCTGGGATATGAGCGATCGAAGAAAAAACCAAAAACGCCGATTTTTAAGAAAGTTACGGACAGAATTCACTGAAATTTCGCCCACAGGTATATGTACTCAATACCTATAATTGATAATTTTTTAAGATTTTATTCTTGAAATTTAGTCCGTTTTATGTTAAATTTTGTAAGTGAAGATTTTCGAAAAAAATTGATACATACAGACACTATGCTCAAACTTCGTATTTTGACGTTTCAAACTATTATATATCCATTACAAACATAATTAGCGAAAGTGAAAATTGACCGATTGCAATGCTTCCATTCGGAAGCAAAAAAAGTCATAAAACATTAAATGTGTACTTCGTGGCGGGAAACAACTTCCATTGAACACTTTTTTTCGTATCTCAAACCGGTGTTGCGAGAGAGCGATATAAACAATTGAATTTGGTTTCTTCGGAAACGTTAAACAAAGTTGTTGGTCACACACACACACAGACAAACACTTTTCGGAAACCGACTCAGGATTTCACGGACTCAAGTACCTCGGTCCTGCCTCTACTGATCTTTTTTTCGTAACCATTTCTCGCTTGGCCTTTCTTTCTTTATTTCACTTTTTCTTCAAATGCCCAGGTGATCATGAATGACGCAACGAAATGGTTCTTTGGTATTTTTAGGGAATAAAAGTTTTTTTCTGTTTTATTTTCCAAGATTGCTACTATGTAGAACGAAATCAATCAATAACTTGACTTGGCCGGTTTTTTTAAAACAAAAGCTTTTTTTGTTTTCTTTTGACCGATTTCACTCCTTCTTTTAAACTCGTGTGAAGAATTTCCGTTTCGATGTCGCGCGTAAATACGGAGCTTTATTCTGCTAGGAATAGCAATTCACTTCATTAAACTAAGATATATTAATTACTTTTAGTTTGTTCCATCAATAAGAGATATACATTCTTAGAATTCCATGGCCATCCCATTTTTGTGATGCGTGAATCATCGACATGGATCCATTCGGTTTTGCTGTCTCGTAATAAACCAGTATAATGATCAGTAGTTTCCACATTAAAGTGTACTTCACTATAGTTAGGGGGGGGGGGGGTTGTACGATAATTAAAACAATCATATTGGTTTCGCTACCTTTTTCAATGCTGAACAATGGTCGTTATTTATAAACTTTTGGTATGCGTAGTTTTTGCAGAAATAAATGATGAAAAAAGAACCTATAATTGGCGGGGGGAATTGATGCGAAAACTCTGAAAGAAATGAATTGCATAGAAAATCCAATGGTGAACAATTGAAAACTGCAATTGTTATTGATGGGTTCTACACTTCTCGAGTCTATGCTGAACGAGGAGTGGGGGTTAGGCCAAGAGGGGCAAGTGAGAGAGGCGGAAATCGAAAAATGCGCTCGAGTGGCAGAGGTTAGCTGTCAAAATCAGCTCCAAATTTTGAGTTTGATACTTTAAGCAATGAATATCATATTGACATTCTCATCCGAGATAATGTTGGACCATTTTTACATATACACTGGAATATAACCGTGGAAGGAGGGAGAAGAAATCATGATTAGTTAATTAATAATTTCAACTAGGGGGATAAAAGTGACTGTCCCCGTTGGAAACACAGAGAAAACTTCCCGATTTGGAATTTATGCTTGCCATTCCTAGATTTTCCGATACGTCGATTAAATGTTCCAATCCCATGTATTAACTTCCCGATTTTCGATCGAGATTATTCAGGTCGGAATCAAAGCGTTTCCATGCAACTTAGAGCTAATTAGGTTTTTCATGAAATTGGTGCAGTTTATACATTCTTATTAACAATTTCAATTGTTTATAATGTACCATTGCATGAACTGTTAGAGTTAGCGTAAAATTTATACTAGTGGGGTGCAAATGTGTGTGCCCCATACGGGGCACAAACAAAACTTCCACGATTTGGCATGTCAGCACAGCATAAGAACGCAACCATGGTGATGAGTAAACCCAACAGTGATATCAATAATTAAACTGAAAACTAATGAGTACTGCACGCGATCGATTCAGTTTGATTTTTAAGCCCTATACAGATATTCAAGTGGAATTCGTCCGCATAGTTACGCTTCCTACAGCTGTACTTTCTTAATTATCACGCTCTTCGACATCATTCCCGCAATTGTCGACATATCCATTCGCCAAGTATATTCTAGTTGTATGAGGAACAACCGTGGCGATATGCATTGTTCCCGTATGTTAAATTGCTCAGACGACCATACCTCCTTAATTATGCAAATTATGGAAAAAACTCATCATATATAAAAGGTGTATTTTCATATAACGAATAATTCTCTCTGGAGAAGTTTCCCAATAACTTTAATATTTTACCCAGTGGAACAGTATAAACAATTGCAATTGTTAATAACGCTGCATCTACTGCACGAATCCCATCCAAAGTGTAATCCGCTTGATTTTGCACGGAAACGCTTCGATTGGGACTGTCATGACAGCGCTGTGTTCATTCGTTCACCCATTACAGACATAATTTTTGAGACGGTCATACCTCCTTAATTATGCAAATTTTTCGAAAAAAGTCATTCTACATAAAATACATATTTTTATATGGGGAACAACTTTTCTCATTTAAATTTTACGCTAACCCTGATAGTTTATGCAATAGAATATTAAAAATCATTGAAATTGTTAATAACATTATATATACTGCACCAATTTCACCCAAAATCTAATCCCCTCTAAGTTAGATGAAAATGGTTCGATTCCAATATTGACGGTCTCGAATAGCTTCATGCGTTCGTGAGAAACCTAGGATCAAAATTTCGGAAACACACATCGATACAAACATACACACACACACACACACACATAGACATCGATTCAAAATTTGTTGGGCATCATTTTGGTATACTTAAAACCCCAGTCACATGAAAAGAAAAATATCGATTTCAGGGCCATTACAATAACTTCCCGAAAATCGGGAAGTTAAAAATGAAAACAAAATCATGGCTTCATCCAGTAGATTTGGAACATAACCAAATGGAAATATTACCGCCGTGATTATTGTTATGGTATCGCCAACAATTTTAATACTATCAATCAGGTTATAAAAATTGACATATGTTTCCAGAATTTTCCGTCTACAAAGTGACAATGGCTGCTTAATGCTTGATAATGCATTGAACCATTGTATTCGAAGAGACAATAGTTCAACCCACTTCACTGGATAAAACAACAAATCGTTTTACGGTAAGTATATCACAAGTTTTTGTGTCAGTTATTCTATGTTTTTCGCTTGAATGAAAGAGACTAAAGACTGATCTTTTATTTTCAGGTAAATCACAGATCATTAGTGCTGTCTTGAATCCACAATAATCAAAATCGTGTGAAATTCATTTGATACGAACTCCATTCTCCAAAATATCAGCATCGGTACCAGGAAGACCGAAGAAATCGAAATATTCTAAGAGTATACCAACCAATACATCAACAATACTCAAACCGAAAATCAGTACCATATTATTACTCACCGCATATTACCGAATGTTACCTAAAATACCATATCTCATCCACAGTACCTGTTTTTTACCGTATACAAACACCGAATTTTTACCGAATACCAAATTCTCGATTACGACCTTCTACTGAAACTATATTGTATGAAAAAGCTTCTATTCCAAGATAATAATACAACCCTTTTGTGCGTTGAAGTTATTAAGGATCATTCATTTCGAGATTTCAAAGAAATAATAAATAGGTTAAGCAAGGTTATATTGTTTCAAACTCATTGTGGAACAATTATATATTCAGCTGTATATACTAAATACAGGATGACCGATCGCTCAGATAATATAATTTTGAAAGAAGGACGTTTGTATCAACAATGGGTTGCCGACAAAATCAGAAGACTCTCCGCAGTGATACGTCTCAAAGCGTAATGGATCACTTACAATGTCGGTCCAATGATACTGATAGTCGAATTGGCACGGTGGTTATTCTTCCGTCTATATTTACGGGTTTACCCCGTAATATGTTACAGAATTATCAAGATTCAATGGCTGTTGTGAGAATATGTGGTAAACCAGATGAGTTCATTACAATGACTTGCGATCCATTCTGGCCTGAATTTCAAAAAAATTTACAGCCAGGGCAAACAGCATCTGATAGACCCGATATTGTATCGCGAGTTTTAATATAAAAAAGATGAACTCATCAATGACATAGTAAAAAACAAATTATTTGGCGAAGTAGCTGCGTACGTTTATGTGATTGAGTATCAAAAACGTGGATTACCACATATGCACCTATTAGTAACTTTGGAGCAAAACAGCAAAATCCTTACTCCCGATATGGTCGATAAACATATTTCGGCGGAAATTCCTGATCCACAATCAGACCCGACACTACACGAATTAGTACTCAAACATATGATTCATGGGCCACGTCGTAATTGGTGCAGAGACGAAAAGGGAAATGTACAAAACAATCCCAAACAAGTTTTAAGAAAGTCGTTCGATGGATGAAAATGGATATCCAACATATCGTCGGAAAAATACAGGCACTTTTGAGCGTTCCAACGGACACACTACAGACAATGCATTCGTTGTTCCGTACAATCCTCAATTATTCAAAAAATACAGATGTCACATCAATGTAGAAGCTGTGTCCAGTATTAAATCTGTTAAATACTTATATAAGTATATACACAAAGGCCATGACTCGGCCTCCGTTATTGTAGCTAATGCGGAAAGCAATAATGAAATTCATCATGATGAAATTCGAAATTTCATAGATACGCGATATGTTTCTCTAATTGGAGCGTGTGATCGGATATATGGTAGGCCTATACAACACAAGAGTCACTCGGTCACACGATTGCCAGTTCATTTATCTAATGAACAAAATATTATTATCAATGACATTGAGAATGGAGACGGCATGCGCTCTGCCTTGGAGAAAACAACTATGTTGGTTGATTATTTTGTCTTGAACGGATGGGATCCAGACGCTAGGAATTATACGTACGGAGAGATTCCTTCTCATTACGTTTTTGGGGAACAGCCCAGTACGGATCAATATTAATGGATAAAGCGTAAGGCTCATTTCAATGTTATGAAATTAGCGTATGCATTCGGTGAATCCAACTCAAATCGAATTATTCCATCTTCGATTACTGTTCATAACAATTAAAGGGGCCACTAGCTTTGAAAATCTAAGAATTGTCAATGGACAATTATGTGGAACTTTTCAGAGTGCATGTTTGGCATTAGGGGTTATTGAAGATGACCAAGAATGGGATCGTGCATTGACTGAAGGAGAAATTTGGATGATACCACCTCAGCTGAGACACTTATTTGTGCGAATTTTGATGTACGGCCAACCAAATTATCCAGAAAAATTATGGCAGAAATTTAAAGATGCTCTTTCTGAAGACTACCAGCGAGATTATAATGAATCCGAATCTCACAAGAAAGCCTACGCTAATATCAATGTTCTTCTTATGAATGAGCGATCGGGTATCAGTTCATTTCCGACCATGCCACAAGTGATTGAATATTCACAATTAATTGTCATACCGATGATTCTATTACAATGGCAACCCATATAAGTATAGGGCAAAAGCAATATGATCAGTTGAATATTAAGCAAAAACAAATTGTAGACAAAATTATGAATATAGCTATGTCAAACGATACGCTGTTATCCCACTGTTTTTACATTGATGACCCGAGGGTCATCGATAAACGAACTTTCGTTTATACGACATTATATAATTTGCTAAGAGCTCAAGAAAAAACGATTTGCACCATGGCCTTTACAGGTATTGCAGCCATCTTACTTCCGCAAGGAAAAATCCCGCATAAAACGTTCGGTATACCTGTTCCACTATTGCCGGACTCTGTGTCTAATATTTAAAATCAGCCGAAAGACGCTGAATATTTACGAAATGTTGATATTTTCATTTGTGACGAAGCACCTAAGGCCCCTAGATTTGCACTGGAATCAATTGATCGAACTTTGCGCGATTTAATGGACAATAATCAGCCATTTGGGGGAAAAATCATGTTGCTAGGAGGAGATTTCAGACAATTACTACCAGTTATCCCGAATGCTACGAGGTGTGAGTTAGTTACTTCTTCGATTAAATTTAGTCCTTTATGGAGAAATTTTACAATATTTCTATTATTCGAGAATATGCGAGCATTAGCGGCTGAACTGGAATTTGCAAAATATCTCTTATCTCTAGGTAATAGGGAATTGAATGATAGTGACAAAAATTTGGTACCTCAAAAACAATGCATAGCTTCAAATACTGATGATATTGTGGAAGTAATATTCAAGAAAAACATAGAAGAACGTTGCTTTGGAAATGCCGACGTTGACGGAATTAATTCTAATGTAATACAACTTTTAGATGCAACAACTGAACACGTCTATGTAGGCATTGATAGCGCTCAAAACTGTGATAATGGCGATATCAATGATGCAATTTTGCCGGAATATTTACATTCCGGAATATTACATACTCTTAATCCACCGAATTTTCCACCGCATGAGTTACGACTGCGAAACGATTCCATTGTCATGTTACTCAGAAATTTGAGTATTAATGAGGGTTTATGTAACGGAACTAGGCTCCAGATTATGGAACTTTCAAATAATCTATTTCGGTGTCGGCTATTGGCCGGAGACAAATCAGGGGATGTTGTGTTTATTAATCGTATAACAATATATTGTGAGAACATTTTTCCGTCCACTTTCAAACGCCGACAATTGCCAATTAAATTAGCATTTGCAATGACCATTAATAAAAGTCAAGGGCAAACTTTTGATAAAATTGGAATAGATTTTCGCAGAGATGTTGTTGGTCACGGGCAATTGTATGTAGCCTTTTCGCGAGGTCGTTCATGGGCATCTTTACGAATTGGGCGATCTTTATCCTGGGCGATAGAAGAGAATCGGAATTGGTGAAGAATTACGTGTATACGGAATAATACTCTTAAATGAGCAGTCAAAATGTTTATTTCTTATATCAAGACTGAGACAATTCAAAGGGTTTTCCATTGATTGTATATGGATGTTTACCATTTTGACATTTTCATTATGATATATGTAAGGTGAATAATCAACTGGTCCACCAAGGATGATTATGGAATCGTGCCTCAATAATATTCGACACTTTATAATTGTTTTTCTTCAAAGGTCGATGCCAAAACATGAAAAATAACTATCAGTTACATGCGTCAACTCAACCTAATCAATGAACTTATTCCAGATTAAATTTCAGTTCTTTCGAAAATTTGACTTGCTCCGGACGCGCATTTCTTTGCACTATGATGAGCGTGAATACCTGAGTTTATGCCAACGTATATTGATAATATCGCGATATCGTTTTTCTAGTCAAACCTCTTCCACTTCATGAAAATAGTTGAGGAGGCTGTGAATTAATAATACTCTGAATTCGTTCAACTGCGGTAATTTTCTCATAACGTTGAGGATAAAAACATTAACCATTACGAAATAATTGGTAAAAAATAACGTGGATTGCTTGATATGAAATCAAATAATTTCGTCAATTAATGATGAATAGAAAGAATCGAAAAATGTAGACACCAGATTTCATATTTATAATCGCGAAAGCTCTTGTTCTTTCAATCACCGGCCGCAGGACAGTATGGTTTTCAACGACCCTTTTTGCCAAAATTATAACCCCATGGCGAGTCAGATGGACATGGGCTACTGGGGTCGACACTCATTTTCACAATCTCATCAGCAAGCTAACGATGCCATGTGGTCAAGTCCAGGGTATCCCAACGGAGATGGGTCAAATGTGGCATACAATCCCTCAGCACCTCCACAGCATCATTTTCGGCATCCACCTTTTCCATCGGGGTCGGAAAATATTCAGGCACAATCATCCGGATTTTATGGAGGGATGTATCATCCATCGCCTTCACCCGTAGCTGGTGAAATTAATGTAGATGGTAGCCAACAAATTCCATGGAATTCTCGAGCCACTGTGCCCCAGTCTGGCCAACTTCTTGTGAGTGACGTAGACAGTTATGGAACACGTCCAAGTGATTCACAACAATTATACGCTCAGGCTAAAATTACAGCAGAGGACCCTTACAGTGTTACCAATTCTGGGACTGATGGGAAAGACCTTACACCATTGACGACATTAAAAACATCGAGTAATGGTATTCAGCAAGAAACAGCGGAACAGTTTTCACCAGGTGCAATCAATGATATGATGCCCTGCCAAGGTGTTGGTGAAGCTGTGCTGGCTATGGATGAAGCGTCTACTGATGGTGTAAGTCAAATTAACATGTCACCTACAGACGAAGGAATCACTGAGAAGATCGATGATCTGCATCATTTTACTGACGTTAATTCTAGAAGCAAAGGCGACGGGAATGATAAGATCTCAATGTCTTCAAAGCAATCGATTGACCTCTTTCATGGATCTCCGCAGAACTGGCGTCGAGCATCTGAGGACGAAGATAATGACGATAACGATGATGACAACGACGATGGTGACGGTAACAACGAAGGTGATGGCAATGAGGACATTGTTTCTGAGAACGAAGAAGACATAAACCGAATGGCTCAAAACCTAGCTCCTTTTCTTCCAGACCCAGGTAAGTGTATCGATTGCTTAAGAAAGACGTCTGACATATTTCAGGGGCTTCGATTGATTTAGCGATGCATAGTAGACGCTAGCAGTCTGCATAGAAGAGACATCTTTGCGAGTAGCTCTTCGCATATTGTCTTATTCGACGTTTACATATTCAGATGCATCTCCTTGATGGGTGGAGGGCGGGGAGGGCAATAACACTTTTTATGGGTTCGAGAAGTGCGTAATGCGAAGGGTTATAAGCTTCAGTTCAATGATCATACCAAGGAAATTTCATTTTGAAAAATACGGAAATTGTTCATAATTACGGGGCAAATACTTTTATTTTTGAACTACTGTTTTATGAAATGACTTTTTTCAATTCCTTCAATATTACCTTCTTTAAAATCGATCCTACGGACAAAGACATCACTAACATCGCGATCTTGAACAATAATTCAACAATGAGACTAAAAACTAGGGGTGCATCTATGAGTTACAGATTAACTTTGCATATGTCAATCAGTTGGAACAAAAAATTTATACCGTTAAGGATTTTCAAAGGTGAACCGTTTGAGACGCTTGGCATTGTGAAGACTTAAATTATCCTACATTTTAGGTATGAGACTTCTACTGTTTCAGAATGTCTGAACTTTTGAAAACGCCAAATATTTAAAAATTGGCAGATATTTTACGAATGTCACATTGTTTTCAGCAATTTCAAAAACGAAAACGCTTCAAACTCTCAAATGACGTTGAAAATTCAAATTTATACCACAACCTAAGATTTTAACAACTTCAAACGTTCTAATAGCTCCAAAAAATGAAAAAAAATTGCAGAATCTAAAAAATGAGGCTAACACAGTGATATCTCGAAATATCTTGATATTTCGAAAATCTTGAATTTAACAAAATATTCAAATGCGAAATCTGTGAGCACTGTACCGAATGAAGTATATTATTAAATATTTCGTCCCTAATGAAACCTGATTAAATCATTGGAATGGATCATAGTATACGTTGAAATCATGACCCCACGTATTTTATCTCATCCTTATTGATAAATCTTATTAGATTAATAGATTTTCTCCGTCTTCGTGAAAAGGAAGGGCAACCGAAGTTCTTTAGTTCGCTACTTTCATTCGGCCTCTTATAGCCATACCTAAGATATTATTTTTCGTTGAGGCACACAAAAAAAAATTTTTACTCTATAATTTAATGTCTGTTCAAGAATCACAATTTTTTTAACGAGTAGAAACTGGTCCAACGACAAAGGTGATATCAAAGCATGACCATCGTCTGGCCACTCCAGACATGAAACAATTGAGGTCGTGATGTTTCTCAATGTAAAATCATCTAACACAAGCAATTCAATTGGTTCCGACCCTTACCGGAGGTTTTTCAATAGCCATATGATGCAATGTTCTTAATATGCAGGAGTACTATCTGGAGTACTATTTCACCCAACTTATGTTACTCATTGCAGTTCTGCATTACTTATATGAATTTATGATTGTAGCGCTTGAAAAATTGCTCAATTTCTATAAGGCAATAGTAGTTGTTCTGCAACTTAATACTAAAGAACCACGGCAGTCAGGGCAGCAGAAGAGTTCGTCGAAAGTGTCCAAATTGTCCAAACATTATTATCAACCTGGAGAGGATAAGGTAAATAAAAAATGATATAAAATGTTTTACAAAACAATGAGGTGGAGAGGCAGCACGTGAAGATGTTTGTTGATAGTGACATATTTGAAATGACGATGGTATCCTCAACAATTTTCCTAGTTTTCTGGGCTTGACTAGAAAAATCTGAGGCACCAGAGTTGTTTGCGATTTGTTAACTTCCCGATCTAGGGAAGTTATTGTAATAACCCCGAAAATGAAAAGTGTCAGAATCATGAAATTTTCACTTTTCTGGACGTTTCACATCATCCTGACACGTTTTTGATAAGGGTTCTGTAAGTGTGTGTGTGTGAGTGATTTTTTTGGCGAACGGTTTCTCGTGAATGGTTCGACCGAATTCAATTTTTTTTTTTCAAAAACTGCGTTTCGTCAGTGTCCAGGCCGGAAAGGAGAGTCAGCTCAAAAAAACAATTCCTTCAATTGTTATTAACAATTTTAATTGTTTATAACGCTCTATTGCGAGCACTGTTGGGAAAAAAGTTTCCAACAAATGTTGTTCCTTAGGTAAAAATACACATTTAGCGTTCCATAACTGCCATAATTAAGGAGATGTAAATGGATCAACGTACATGAAACATGACCTCATAAATTTTGGACGTCTTTTCCATGTTTTTTAAAGCTCGTTTTTCGGGGCCCCGCGGGATTCAAACACTGATTGCTTTGTAATTATGCGAGTTATGAAAAGAAGTTGTATCAAATTAAATGTTATGATTTAGAGAAGGAACCAAACTCGTTGTAGATTTTTCTTCCTATCTCTAACCGACCTCGTGATGGAGCGTTATATGCAATTCAAACTGTAAATACCAATGGAAGGAATTGATTTTTAAGTCCACACTCCTCTCCGGCGTAGTCAACAACGAGGTATAATTTTCCAAAGAAAAATTTAATCGATGGTGTTTTTCCGCCGACGTTGGAAAAGTTACTCACATGCGTACACACATAGACACACTTGTCAATTGGTAAGTTTATGTATGTATATACGGTTGATTAAATATATGTTTTTTTCAAGAAGAAATCACTCCGCCCTGAGGGTTTTACATGAATAAGCACAAAATTAGCCTTGCAACATTGATGGCGACAACAGATGTTGAGGTTGACTGGGAAGTATTCGTTTCCGCCATCCTTGATATAGTATATAGACCAAGTATTGCTAATTATTGCGCACAGGGCAAGCGAGGTTCCGGCCGGCCTGGCATTTGCAAGCGACTTTATAATGGATTATACAGTGAGAGAATTTTCTATTTCGATCAAATTTAGTTGAAGCAGCAAACTTATTAATCTAATTTATTGTCTTAGGCAAAGTTTGCTCAATCGTCCAAAGAACAGGCGGGATTATCGATCGGAAAGATTACGCCGACCACATTAATCGAATTGCATTGAACAAACGCTTACCAGTTTCATTACGGCGTCTTCCCAGTTTTCTTTTATGTTTAAAGCTTTTATTCAGAACTAGTCCAGTTGACTAAGCATTTAAGTTTCCCTAAAAACCGCACGAACTTTATGGTTTCGGACGATTTCAAATATCACAGAAATTACTGTTAGAGATTGAAGGGAACGTGGCACCACTTTTCCAAGCTGTAAAACTATTGAGTGAAAATTTTTGTTGATTTCTTTCCAGCTTCAATTTTGGATGAGTAAGAAGGTGGTATATTCCATGAACCTTTTCTTGCCTCGTTATGAGAAAAACCCCTTTTGTTATAAGACAACATGTTCTCACAATTCTGATACGTCAGTTTTTGTGCAAGATCATGTCAAATATTCCGTTAAACAACTAAATGCAAAATTACTTTAAAAACTTGTCGGAGGAGTACGGATTTCGCTGATCCAGAAAAATGAAAAAAATAGTCTTGTTTCTCATTGTTTTTTGCTTCCGAATGGAAGCATGCAATCGTTCAATTTTGGCTGGAAATGATGTAGAATGGTCTGAAACGTAAAGATATGATGTTTATAGAAAATGTATGTCCGTTAAACCCTCGGCTGGGGCATTTTCGAAAATCAATTTTTAGAAAATGAAATGAATAAAGAACTAAAAAAATTTCAAAAAATCTGAAATTTTGTGAGACAGTGGGCAATAGTTTGGTGAAGGTCTGTGCAAAATTTCAGCTTGATCGGTCCATTGCTTTTTGAGATACGAGACCGGTAGCGCATTTCCTTTTTCCTCCACACTGGCTGATGTGGCGTTAGTTTCGGTCTTACGGTTTTCAATAATTTCGACATATATCGATAATTTGTTTCGTCTCTCCTTTTTACTATAGGATGAGGATTTGTTTATAAATGGTTTTTCTGAATATCTCGAAAACTACGCCACCAAATTCAATTCATTTTCTTTGAAAATATTCGTCTCGATGCCATCTATCTCAACCAATCAATAAACGCATGCCCGTTCTCACTAAAATTTCGAATTATTGCCCTTTTTCTGTTTTTCTCATAAAATTCTTGTTAGACGTTAACTGTAGGAACAAATAGAGATATTAATTGATCAATTGACTCAATGAATCAATCTAATTCCTAAAAGTGAGGTTAAATGGGGGGTTCTTGGACACTAGTAACATAAATTAAATTCATTTTATTTGCGTGCCTTCATTAACAGTATGGAATTGATTAATTTTAAATATATCCAAATTGATGAGTTATTTCAAGTGAGACCTGATTATGTTGTAATAAAGACGATAATTAGTATTGACTATGATGAAGGATGATAAGGAAAATTTCAGCTTGTTTAAAAATTGAAATAAAAACTCGAGTAAAAAAATGTCATTGCTTCGCGTATTTTCCTATTCAAAAGACGACCGTCCACCTATTGGACCCTGTACATCTATTGGGTAGGTTACCCTTGGGGATGGTGAGACAAAATGGAATGACGGACCAGGTTGACTGATTACCACTATAAGGACGAATTTCATCCCATCTCTCATAATTAATAATTCAGGAAAACATTCGGAAGCTATCTACCAAAGGCATTGGTCGAAATGCAAATAAGATTCCATAATGAATACATCTGAGGAATACATTCAAATGGGGGACCCGAACAATTCACCGCTTGTTTCAATTTCAGGGTATATAAATGAAACAATACACAATTTTTTGTAGTACTTTAGTATATTCAATTTCCTTTTCGAGATTGGCTTTCTCGGTACTTTTAGTTGTCAACTTTTGGGAACAGAAGTATTTTCAATAACACAGCAGTCAATTTTTACAAAATATTAGTGATAAGGATATTAATTTAATATTGATTCATCTATATACTAGTATATTATGTATTTTAGTAAATACTTATAAATATTTAATTTTTTCATCGTCGCAAGACATTGAAAAAAAGTCTATATTTATTTATACATACATTCAACGCTATGACTTCTGTTGATTTTTTTCTAGGAAGAATGATGTTTCACTCCATTTACTACAATATTCTCATGCAAAAAGTCATGTAACAAAAACGTATTTCTAAAGAAAACCAGGGAATTACGGGGCTATAAAAAATGAAAAAATGACATTGATTCACTTGTCAACATTTTACTCATATACAAAAGTGACCTTGAAAAAAAAATTGCGAAATTTTTTCAGTGAAGGGGCACAGAACTTCAACCAAATTGTGCGACCCCCCTGAAGTGTTAACCTCTAGCCAAAAAAAAACATTGGGGTATAGGGTGTTAATCAAACCTTTCTGGAATCCTGCAATGTAAGCATTCCAATGCCTTCAATCCATGCTTAAATCCAATGCCTTAAGTCATTTGATGTTTAGGCAATTTAAGACATTGGAACTTCCTCATCTAACATGAAACATTCATGAGCCATTCATAACTTAACATAAGTGATTTCAATGCCTTTCTTTCGGATATTCCAATCTCTAGACTTACATTATCGATGGAGTACTGTGAGACGTACGAAGTATCAGCTTCAGGTATTCAACTGCTTTAGTTGCCGCATCACAAGGCCAAAAAATACGGCACGAATGATCTAAACTAAGTACACAAAAAACACAAACGAACGCATTTAAATTTTGCACCGTATGCAATTTGAATAAATTATGTCACTCGACACAACCTAACCTCGTCCTCTATAAGCCCCAGGGCGATAGGTGCCCTGTTAACTCCCTAGGGCTCTACCTATCGCCCATGGGATGCAAAAGAATTCGATTGGTTGGGCCTTGTGATCTAAAATAATGTTCGTTACATCCTAGGTGGGAAGTGCCAAGCTTCGACAACCGGAACAAGCCTGGGACAGCCTCGGATACCAAGCCTTGGCACACCTAGCTTGGCCCTTGCTTCGACCGATGGTGTTGCCACCCGGTTTCCAGGGCTTGTAGACCAGTCCCTGGCGACCACCCTCGGGCCAGCCTAGGCTCAGAATTGGTAACCAGGATATCGGATTGCCAAGCGTGGGCCAGGCTATTTCCAAAACTTGTCTAGAGCCTTGGTAAAACTCAGATTGTAATTTACATTGAGGCTTGGCGACTAAGCTTGTCCCAGTCTACAATTAGGACTGGTATCCAAGGGTCGATTGAACCCAGCTAGGAACAAGCTGTAGCCAGGACAGGCCTCAAGTCTCGGCAATACCCTGATTAACAAGTCACATTAGGATATAACAACCACTCTTGGGACAATCTAGAGCCATGGCTGGTACCTCAGGGCTGGATATACCGAACTTGGACCAGACTGAATCCACGATTGGCCCCAAGTCTGGGGGATACCCCGATTTACCAATTGCATTGAGATTTGGTAACCAGTCTTGGGCCAATCTACCACCAAGATCGCTTAAATCCGCCCTTGGATACCAGTGCTCATTGTAGAATGGGCCGAACCTGGTCGCTACGTCTCAATAGACATAGTCATAGACAATAATCGAGGTTTTACCAAGATTCTAGACCAGTCCTGAAAATAGCTTGGCTCATGCTAGGCGATGCCAAGCCCTGGTTACAAGTTTTGTGCATAGACTGGGCCAAATTTGGTCGCCAAGCCTCAATATAAATTGAAAATCTGGGTTTCACCAAGGTTCCAGACCAGTCCTGGCAATAGCCTGACCCAAGTATGGCACCACCGAGCCTTGGTTACCACTTCTCTGCCTAGACTGGTTCAGAACTGGTCGCCAGGAACTGGGCTACGAGCCCTGGAAACAGGGTGACAACACCATCGGTACAAGCGCGGGCCAGCGCCTGGTAATGCCGGGCTGTGCCAAGCTCGCCCCATTTGTCGAAGATTGGTACTTCCTATTTGAGATCATCCTCCGCTCTCCGTTATGCCTGCGATTGCATTATGCCCCGCTTATCATTATGCCCCGGTTCCGATTGTGACCCACCCCGCCCTTATTTATCTCGCTCTATTTCATTTTATGCCGTTATCCGCTTTTGCACTACTGTTCCATTTTGTCTCGCTATCCCATTTTGCCCCACTATCAAAGTATATCATCCCATTCTATCCCGCTTTTTCATTGGTTTATTGTCTCTCACCCTCCTACCCCATTATCTTCCCTCCCATTGATTCCCCATATAAACCCAAGAAAAATATCCTCTGGTGTAAGCAGCCGTACAGCCCAGGGGAGTATTTGTTTTGAGTCGGTACCGTGCGGACGCATGTCTACTGCTCTCTACGATATATAAATTACAACGTACGGCGATTATAGTACAGTGAATTTTCAAAGTCTTGTTAAATTTCTGGCACCAAAGTGTCGAACATAAAATCTCTCAAACTTCCTTTGGCTCCAAGAAGGAAAGCCAAGATGAGTTCTCCTTTGGAAGACCCAAAAAAAAACGAAGAAAACCGTTATCAAACCGTCAATCAGCGCGATCTCTGACCCCGTTCGCCTCAACAATCCTCCGAACACTCCTAACGGGCCTCAAGAGGCTCAGAAACGAACCGCAGTGCCTCCAATAGTCATTGAAAACTGGAGACCAAAAAATTAATGAATTTCTTGCAAGTCAACGCCTCCGATAAAAACTTCAGGATAAAGTGTAATGGAACCACCACGATCGTCCATCTACAAATGACGGAGGATTACATTAAAATTGCAAGTATCCTGAAAAGGCAGAATTACAATTTTTACACCTTCGGTCTGAAAAGTGAGCGGCCGAAGAAATTTATCATAAAAGGTCTTCCCGCCAGTTTTAGCGAGCACGGAATTGAAGCCGAAGTATCGAAACACGGCATAAAGGTATTATCAGCCCGGCAATTTGTGAAAACCAACAAGGATGGAGACAGCAAGGAAAATAGGCCACTACCGGAGTTTACAATAACGGTTTGGCCCGATGTAACCTTGAGCAGCTTCACTGCTATTAAATCCATTTTCTATCATACATATAAGATAGAGAAATTCATCGAAACCCAGCAACCAACACAGTGCTTCCGGTGTCAAAGATGTAGACACGCCAGTCGGCACTGCAAGCTAAACCCCAGATGCGTGAAATGTGCAGGCAATCACGACATTAAAGCCTGCACCCGCAACTCTGTAGAGTGTGCAAACTGTGGTCTAGCTCACACAGCGAGCTGTAGAGAGTGCGCCGCGCGAACCACATTTGTGGAGGCACAAAATAAAAGAGCCCAACCACCACCACCACGGAGAGCCGAGATGGAATTGCCCTCTACACCTCATTCAGCGACGATCCAGAATCTGGAAAGGAACATCCAGTTCCTCCAGTCTTCTGCAGTCCCTGAGCCAACTCCAACCTCTATCGCCAACCTGTCTATGCCCACTTACGCTTCGTTCTTCCCAACGGTGGAAACCTCGAGAAGGAACGTTGCCGAACCCACTGCTGAACATAGGATCATCCCAATGGAGACACATGTTCCAGAATCATATTTAAGTACCACAAAAAATTACATTAATACAACAAAGCAAGTCCTTGACGAGCTAAAAACCCTCAGAATTCCCGAAATCCTCTCAGAGCTCAAAGATATGATCTCTAAAGTCCAGAGAGCTGACACCCCCATTGATAGGATCCCAATCGTCGCATCCTACGCTCACCTATTCTCACCCTCCTCAGAAACACCTACGATTCCCCCGCAAACATAACCAACATATTAGCCATTAATATGTTTGCGCTCAAGCCCAATCTGGATGAGTTATTACACATTGTCCATGGCAATAACATTAAAATTTATCTGATTTCAGAGACTAAGCTAAACAGCAAAACGAAAAAAACTAGTGGTGTACAAATGTGTGTGCCCCATGCAGGGTACAAACAAAACTTCCCGATTTGGTATTTAAGCACAGCATGAGAACGCAACCATGGTGATGAACAAACGCAACAGCGATATCAAAAATCCGAGTTCAATTCTAGCACTTGAAAAATTGAATTACACTAGTTTTATACACAAGCTACCAGTATCATTCGAAAAAAAAGACATAATGATTTGGTTTTGTCATTGGTTCATTGAGAAGTTATGAACAGCTACGTTCTTTCTTCTCGTATGATGTACGTAATTTGTTAAACGCCATACCTCCTTATGCGAATTATGGAAAACAGTCATTCATTATAAAATGTGTATTTTTGCATGCGGAACAACTATTGTTGAGTGATCATTCCGCTAGCTGATACGATTTTCGCGATAGAGCGTTATAAACACTTGGAATTGTCTATAACAATATACATACACGGTCAATTGCATCCAAAATCTAATTCTCTCCGAGTTACATTGGAACACTCCGATTCAGACCTTAATGGCCTGCATGGCTTCATTCTTTCACTTATTACATACATCATTTTTCGAACACCCATACCTCCTTAACTATGCAAATTAGGAAAAAAGTCGTAACGCATAAAATGTGTATTGTTGCATGGGGAATAACTTTTTTTCAGAAATTTTTCGCTAACTTTGACAGTGTAGGCAGTAGAACGTTATAAACAATTGAAATTGTTAATAACAATATATATACTGCATCATTTTGATCCAAAATCGCCTCGATTCTGCATGGAGACGTTTCGATTGCAACCTTGAGAATATCAATAGCTTCATTCGTTCGCGAGACACCTAGGATCAAACTTTTGTGCACACACATACACACACACACACACACAGACGGGGCTTTGGTGTAGTGCGTAGAGTGTCTGCCTACTATTCTAAAGGTCCCGCGTTCGATTCCCGCTAACTGCAAATATTTTTTCTGAAAAATATTTTCTCACGGACTCCGACCGATGGCAGGAACATTCCGTGTGTGCTATCGGCGGTATCCATGAAGTGAGACCGTGAGCCGGGACCGAACGCGACCCGTCGCGCGGGGGGGGGGGGAGGGAGGGTTCCATCGTAGACGTCCGCCATCGTATCACAGGGGTTTCTGGAGGTTTAATCACCCTGTGATTAAAAATACGATGAGCTGAAATGGCGAAGTCGGCCCCAGCCGCAATGGGTGGGTACTCTGATCCGTAGTATTGCCCATGAAGTAATGCTTACCAGCGGTTACGTGGGTGAATACGAATAGAGAAAGAGTAGAAAAAAAAACACACACACACAGACATTGACTCAGAATTTTTTGGGCATCATTTTGGTATACGTAAAACCCCAGTTACAGGCCGAAATGAAAAAGTTTGATTTCGAGGTGATTACTATAACTTCCCTATCGGGAAGTTAATAAACTTTCTAGACTTCTCGCTGATCAGGGAAGATAGAACGGCCAAAGCAGGTGGTGGTATTGCGGTGGCGGTCCACAAAACCTTGAGACATAGAACCCTTCCGCATGATCTCCTGTCGCTCACCGAATACGTGGGAATAGAGGTCCAAGTGGACAATAGAATAACGAGGATCTACTCAATTTATAATCCACCGGATTTCTCACTAGATACAAATCTATTGAGGCACCTACTCTCCGATAGTACTCCAACAATTATTGTTGCAGACTTCAACGCGAAGGACACTGCTTGGACCTCTACTAAGCAGAACGAATCAGATAAGATTCTCTCAAATTTTTTGACGAAACAAGTAATTAATCTGCTCTTCCCAGACGTTCCTACACACTACCCTCATAGTTCTAACACTCCTAGTACTATTGACCTTTTATTGACTAATAACATCTCTATCATTAATAATTTCACCACACTTTCCGAATCCCCCTCAGATCACCTACCACTGCTTTTCTCCCTCTTTGGAAGACCAGCCTCACCAGAATCATCTAAAATATTAAACTATGCGAGACCGACTGGAAAAAGTTCAAGGACATCTTAAATGATGAGATTTCTACACCAAACCCGACTTGTAACAACACTGAAGCAATAGATAAACACATAACAAATTTCACCCAAATTATTCAAACAGCCCTGGATTCCTCCACTCCCACCCGCTCATCCAAATCTACCCATATCCCTCTCCCACCCGAAATAGCCTCCTTAATAAAACTCAAAAATTATATTAGCTCAAGATGGCAAAAAACGCGAAATGGCTGCCTTAAATCCGAACTCAATCAGCTGATCAAAAAAATCAAACTTAAATTAACCGAATGGAAACAAGCATCTTGGGACAATAAACTTAGAAACATAAACTTAAAAGATCACTCGATTTGGCGTGTAGCAAAATATTTTAATAACACCGGCAAAAGCAAAATTCCCACACTCCAATCCAATAACACGATCTACACGGAAGACCATGAAAAGGCTAATACACTTTGTAAACACTACGCAGATATCCACAAATTATCGGCCTCCCGAGGAAACAAATCTTTTGAACAACAAGTCACTGGTCATGTGAAAAAACTATCCTTAAAGCACCGATTGAAACTCCCATTAAATTCCTCACAAATCCCCGCGAAATCATTTCCGCCATCAAAACACTCAAAAACAAATCAGCCCCGGGTGTGCATAACATTCCCACCATAGCACTAACAAACCTCCCGATGAAAGTAATAAGCCTACTGACAAAGATATATAATGCATGCCACCTTAGACAATATTTCCCGGAACTCTGGAAAGGAGCGGTGGTCATACCGATTCTCAAGCCTGGCAAGCCCCCCTCGTATCCGGTGAGCTACAGGCCTATTAGCCTCCTACCAGTATTGGCTAAACTTTTTGAGCGATTAATTTTAGCTCGTCTCAAAAAACCTATAGAAGGTTTATAACTAATGCCTGAGAATCAATTTGGATTCCGCTCAGAACACTCGACCTGCCACCAGCTGGTCAGAATTACAAACGACATAAAATCCGCGAAAGACCGGAACGAAGATACCGTTCTTCTTCTCCTGGACAGCGAGAAGGCCTTTAATTCTGTTTGGCCCGCAGGCCTTATATATAAACTCAACAGCTTAAATGTACCTAGGTATCATATCTTTCAAATAGATATATTCGAGTTCGAGTCAAAACTTTGCTTTCGGAAAAAATCGAAATAGTCGCAGGGGTCCCACAAGGGTCTATCCTCTCCCCCATACTCTTCGTTTTTAGCAGAATCCCTAGAAATGTATCTATCGCTGGCTATGCTGATGACATCGCTCTGTACTCAGCTAGCAAATCGATAAATAAAGCTGTTAGAAGAGTCGAAAACGTAGCTGCTCTTATAATCAGTGAGCTCATGAAATGGAAAATTCAAGTAAATACCGCCAAAACAGAAGCAATCTTATTTACTCGCTCCAAGACCAATTACACCTTGACTATTCGTAGCGATAAAATCACTCCTGTGAACTCTGTTAAATACTTAGGTTTACAGATTGATTCCAAACTCCTGTGGAAAAAACACATAGACGAAGTTAAGCTGAAAACAAAAATTATTCTAATAAGAGTATATAATCTGCTAAAATCTCCTACGCTTAGCCAATCCCTAAAACTCACTTTATACAAAGGGTTAATCAGACCTATTATCACTTATGGTTCTCCCGCCTGGCACAATGCAGCCAAAATCCACTTGAATGATCTTCAAGTTATCCAAAATAAATTTCTGCGAATAATAGGCAATTTTGAAAGAAGAACCACTATCGTGGAGATACACGATACGCTCGGCATGGCAACCATAGGTGAATTCATCGATAGAATCAATGAGACATTTAAATTTCAGCTGCAATCACATCCTAATCCCCAGCTCCAAAACATCAATATTGACAAGAAATCCAATTGTTCCCGCAGACCACCTGTTTGTCCCACCTTCCCGTATATCCCGCTTTCCCCCTCCCCTCATGCACCCATTACTTCTAAGGGTTTTGAACTTCTCGATAGGGAAGTTATAGGAATCACCCCGAAATCGAACTTTTTCGTTTCGGCCTGTAACTAGGGTTTTAAGTATACGAAAATGATCCCCAACGCATTCTGAACAAATGTCTGTGTATGTGTTTTTTTTCTACTCTTTCTCTATTCGTATTCACCCACGTAACCGCTGGTAGGCATTACTTCATGGGTAATACTACGGATCAGAGTACCCACCCATTGCGGCTGGGGCCGACTTCGCCATTTCAGCTCATCGTATTTCTAATCACAGGGTAAACCTCTAGAAACCCCTGTGATACGATGGCGGGTGTCTACGATGGAACCCTCCCTCCCTCCCCCCCCCCCCCCCGCGCGACGGGTCGCGTTCGGTCCCGGCTCACGGTCTCACTTCATGGATACCGTCGATAGCACACACGGAATGTTCCTGCTATCGGTCGGAGTCCGTGAGAAAATATTTTTCAGAAAAAATATTTGCAGTGAGCGGGAATCGGACGCGGGACCTTTAGAATAGTAGGCAGACACGCTACCCACTACACCAAAGCCCCGTCAGTGTGTGTGTGTGTGTGTGTGTCTGTATGTGTGTGCACAAAAGTTTGATCCTAGGTTTCTCGCGAACGAATGAAGCTATTGAGGTTTTCAAGGTCGCAATCGAAACATCTCTATGCAGAATCGAGGTGATTAGATTTTGGATCAAATTGATGCAGTATATATACTGTTATTAACAAATTCAATTGTTTATAACGTTCTATTGCCTAACCTATCGAAGTTAGCGAAAAATTTCTGAGAGAAAAGTTATTCCTCATGGAACAGTACACACTTTATGCGGTACAACATTTTTTCTTAATTCGCATAATTAAGGAGGTATGGGCGTTTGAAAAATTATGCATCGAATAAGTGAAAGAATGAAGCCATGCCGGCCATTAGGGTCTGAATCGGAGTGTTCTAATGTAACTCGGAGAGGATTAGATTTTGAATGCAATTGACCGTATATATATATTGTTATAAACAATTCCAATTGTTTATAACGCTCTATGGCGAAAATCGTATCAGCTAGCGGAATGATCACTCAACAATAGTTGTTCCGCATGCAAAAATACACATTTTATGTTGAATGACTTTTTTCCGTAATTCGCACATTTAAGGAGGTATAGCCGTTTAACCAATTACGTACATCATACGAGAAGAAAGAACGTAGCTGTTCATAACTTCTCAATGAACCAATGACAAAACCGAATCATTATGTCCTTTTTTTCGACTGATACTGGTAAGCTTGTGTATAAAATTAGTGTAATTCAATTTTTCAATTGCTAGAATTGAACCCGGATTTTTGATATCGTCGTGGCGTTTGCTCGTCACCATGGTTGCGTTCTCATGCTGTGCTTAAATACCAAATCGGGAAGTTTTGTTTGTGCCCTGCATGGGGCACACACATTTGTACACCACTAGTTAGAAGTCATGTTTCCTTATATCGAGTCATCATGTAAATAATCACAAATACCTGTAATAATGAAAAATTAGGTTAAACTTCGTTCAAATTAGATATAAAGCCAATGGCTGGTGATCTAGAGCGTAGCACTTGGATATTAATACTGTATATAGTATGTATATATGACAAATGTTAATAAACAATTTTCAAGTCAAGTCAAGGTATGGTGAAGTAGGTAAGGTACCCGCCTACGGATCTAGAGGGCCTGGGTTCAAGCCCAGGTACCGGTGGATTTTTTCTGGATTATTTGATTTAGTCAAATGATGGACACCACAAAAGTAAAAAACAGTTCACCCCTAAAAGTTCCAAGACGAGTACCAAAAACTGTTTACAACTGAATATTCCTACCCTCATTGTGAACGAATAACATCCGTAATTGTCTTACAGAGGAAAAAGTCGTGAGCGTCTAACGACTATAATAAGTCCAGAGCCGGCGCTAAGAACCATTGTAGTTGATGCGTCGATAACAACAAAGTAATCAGATCGTTTGTCCCCATATGTGCTATTCTGGACCAAATATTGATGAGGACTAAATTTATTGTCTTCACCTAGAATGCATTGCATGCATCATAACAAGTGCTGTGAGCATCTGTGCGCCCTATTTGGGGCACAAACAAAACTTCGTACAGCATACTAAATTTATTCTTCTCCAATATATCCTATTCAAGAAAGGAGAAGCACATAAATGAAGTTGGCCATTAGCTAACTTCATGCGTAGGACTTTTTCCTCATTGGTCGTTGGCGTACGCGGTGGGGATTGAACAGAGGATGGACGTACCTCTCACCATTCTCTCTTTCGGTTTCACTCATTTTAACAGTTTAATTTGGTAGTCTATAGTTTGGAGAGGATGATTTCTCATTGGTCGAAACGATTGATGAAAGCGACCTCTGTCGTCAAATTCAAATTCATTCCACAAACTACATATCACCACATCGATCTTTTCCGGTTGGATCGTGTGCACGTAACGACGGAACAAATTTATTGAAGTATAATGCAAGGGTAAAAATGGCATCTTCAGATATTCCGTGGACTGAAAATGAAGAACTCGAGCGCTATCAGGCGGGGAATACAATGATGTAAGTAATTTTCGATTGATTCTTGAACTAACAGAATAAAATTAATTAGTGATTTCTAACCTATGAATAGTATGACGTCACGAGGCCGAGTACACGTGCATTTTAGACATTTTTCGGTTTTCTTAAATGATTTGAATATATTTATTTCAGTCAATTAATTAGACGCATTAAAAAATTCAATTTTTACGTAATTTACTTCCAATAATCTGCGATCAAAAATGCATGTCTCATATCCATCATCAAAATATCTTTGCATTTTCTGTTAACATTAATAAACATTGTTTAAAAAGATAGACAAAAGCATTTCATTCATACATTGCAAGGAAATTTTTGTTAATATTGATTAAGATTAATGAAAAAAATTAACGAACATGAATCATTCAAATTCAAAAATTGCAGGGACATTGTCGGTTACATCGCGTCAGTGGAGTCACTAACTGCTGTCAGGACATATCAAAAATGGATCTATAAAGTGATCCTCAAGAATACCAAGGGAACTAAAGTACGTGTCGTATTCTGGAAGGATAAAGCAGTGGAGTGGAGTTCGAAATTTACACTGCATGAGGTGTGGGTCAAGTTTTTTTATTGAAGAATGTGAAGAAAGTTGAAGAATGAAGCAGGGTACAGAATTACAGACGTCTGAGAGTAGAATGGACACATTCAAAATTCCAGAAAACTTTCTTGAGTCATTTTTACTGTAATAATACAATTAATAATGACTTCTCATTCCATGAATTTCATAAAATCACATTTTATTTTTTTTTTAAGTGAAAAAAAAACTATTTTTAAAAGGTCTTTCTATTTTTTAGATCGTCGAAATTACTAGCTGTACGGTTGCTGATGTCAAATTTCAGTACGATCCTCTTCTTAAGGGCATAATTGCTCCTCAGGAATTACATTTGCAAGATTTTAGTACAGTGAATGTGTTGGGGAAATTTGATGTCGCAACTGCCAACACAAGTGTATTGTAATATTAGGAAACCACTATTGAGAAATGTCTGGAACACGGCAAAGAAATAATCGGTAAAGAAGATTCTTCATATAAATAATAAACTTTTGATTATGGTAAAAATATTACAATTGTGTGTGATTCTTTTTCAAATTAATTTTGAATTTTTTCTGTTTTTATTTCAGCTGTTGGAGGATACGTGAAAAATGATTTCGGTGTCTTCAGGACCATTGGAGAAATTTCACTTGCCAATGGGAACATTTCCTTCCGTCTGTGTGTTCAAATACGTGGATTTAAAAATTCATTGACTCCTAAGCCAGAGAAAGGAGTGTATGCTACATTCTATGGGAAAGTCAATACGTCCAAGCCGGGATCGTCTTTTTTGAGTGTTGATGGGATGGGCAATGTTGTCGTGGATGAGGACGCGCCAAAAATGCCCCTTGAAAAGTTGAGAAGGTCCTTTCATCAACCACCCACTCCAAAAGCTAATGTTATTTCTACTACCACCAAACGATCTGCCGATGAGGAGAAGGAGAATCGCAGTGAAAATATGGATGAAGATGATATGAACGGAGAGAAAAAGGTACTCAATCAATGCATGAAATTATTATGAACTAATCGTTCTCTTTCTAATTTTTGAAGAATCATTATCATATGAATGATCTCATGAATTGAACAGTTCACACTGAGTTCTACTATATATATAACAAAATTATTTTAATTTCCAACTCAAAACTGATTAAAGACCTTGAAGAGACTCTGAACGGACCCTGTCACTCATCAACAAATATCCTGCATTGTCGATTCATTTTTTCCTCTAGAGTGTAGTGACTTGTTGATGTCTTATCTATTTATCTCCATTAATGTCTTGTTGACGTGCCAAAGCTTCCGCACTATTCAATTTTCAACAGGGAATTGAACTTTCGTGTAATTTGTTTATCGTTTATCATATCCAACGAGAACAAGACTGTCTCGGTGATATAATTACTATAATTTTAGTACAAAATAATTCCAGTTGGAATTGAACTCATTTGCTTGGTGAAAAAAGACCTAGCTTATTGCATTCGCTGACGATTTTCTTTTTTTACTCATTAAGACCGAATCTTACGATATGATCAGTTTGAAGTATTTTTTTTACCTCCATTATCACCATAAATGAAAACTGAAATATGAAGATGAAGTGAAGATATGCCAAAGCATGAGAATATAAATATTATTATGATGCAATTATGGTGGACGAAAAAAAGTCGATCAAACTGATTCGAAAAAATAGTTTACTTCTAGATATCATTACAGATTACAGATAGCTAACGAAGTTTAACAGTCGAGGCACTCTTTCTTTACTTTGTTATTTTAATTTTGTCGATTCTCGAAAAAATTATCCTATAAGGTCAAAAATTTTTTGAATCACTAACTGATGATAAAATCTCAATATTTTAGATTCTCTATCTCAATTTGGTCAACAGTTTCCCAGAAAATTGCAAAAAGCAACATGGAAAGCGAGAGGATATCAAAGACTTCTTCAAATAATAATGTAGTGAAGTTGAATTTAATATTCAGTAACGAAAAATGTGATTTAAAAAATAGAATCTCAAGGTTATAGTGTTATATTCTTACTGAGAAATCTGTGGCGTTAATATGACATAAAACTCGATATATATATTATATTATATTTGTGATATATTTATATTATATTTATTTATATATATATTTATAATATTAAATATATATTTACATTATATATATATATATATATATACATTTATAATATATATATAATACATATAATATATATAATAATATAATGTAAAATATGTAATATATATAATACACACACGTGTGTATAGTTTGAATATAGAAGAGTCTGATATCGTTTCATATGGTTTAATCTGGATTGAAATCCTTGGCATCAGGTGTCATTTTGCTTTAAACGGATTATGTTCCCATTATAATGTGTAAGTTGACAAATGGCAAATTTCTAGGGATTGACAGTAACATAATGGCATTCACATGAAAAACGTCACTCTGTATTCCACAGTATTCCACTGTATTTAAGAACGATTGCAAAAGTGATTAAGTGTGAATAAAATACATTTTTGTTTCGTTCGATTTCATGAAAAAGAAACAAGTTTCGAAAATATATTGTTCCTGTTCTACATAATAAATAATTAATATAACGATTTCATTTTGTGTTATTAATGCATAATTTCCTGTCTCCTCTAACACAATTTTTAATGTGAATTTTGTTAAAATGACGCGACATGGAAATTCTATTAGTTTCCATGTAATTTCAACTTCCGGTTGCAATCGCTGATGTCATAAAGACTCCAAATTCGCCATAACCTGGAAAAATAACCTGTAACTCAGTCTGTACAGATTGAAACTAAATCTCATCATTTACCGCTTTTCAATTCACTTGCTGAATTCTTACTGTGAGTTAATTAAAACCTCGATGCATATTAAGTTGTTTTTTTATCACACCGTGAAATTGTCTCTGGTTGGAGATATCTTCAAAAAAACTCACTGAAGGTAGGTTTCGCATTTGTTGATGTGGAAAAATGAGTAATTGCATCATCTATAATACGTTGGTGACAAATTATTCAATTATTGTTAGAGAAAATTAATGATTGATCACTCTCAAAATATAATTTTTTTACATCATTTAGCAAAGTAGTAATAGTAAATTTAGTGTAAAAAATACGGTCGAAAAGTAACCTGTATAAAATTTAGATTGCGTTTCTGTCCAACACAATCATTGATCACAACGATCTTTTATGAGTTGCCGAACCACATAAAACATACTCGTCAGCCGAAATCAAATTTTTATCACAATATATTGCGGTATGTACTACTATAAAAATTAGTATCCACCGCAATCACCGCTGTTCGTACGTGAAAATTTGAGAACAGATAAAGCGTTGAGTCCCAACTTCCCAGGCAAGTTATTTATTCATTTTTTACTTCACTGTAAACATCAATGTTCGTTCGAGTAGACTATCATTATATGTGATTGATTGGAAAACATTAATTGGCAATCACTTGAATCATGTTTTTACATTTCTGCAAGTAGAAACATGAATTTTATCCAATTAGTCAGTTTTTCTCATTTTTTTCATGAAAAAAAAAATACATCACTCGCATTTATACTCTGAAATTATGTAGTTGATTTCATTAATGAACAAAATCGAACATTGAATGTATCTCTATTGATCGAAATAATTGTAGTTCATTAATTTGAATAAAAATTCTTTATTTTTTTTGGTTTCAGTGAACCCGAAGGAGCTTAATAAATAATTCAAAATAAATAAATCACAAAATAATAAATAAATAACAAACTAGTAACAAAATATATACCAAATATGAACAAAATATAAAGACAAATGAAAATAGCAATACAAATGACAAAAATAATCATTTAATTAATTCTACTCAAAAAAATCAATAATAATAATTGGATATAGCAGAGGAAATAAAATAAGGGCAGTCAAAAAATAATTGAAAAAGAGAATTCTGTAAAAAGATAAATATTCGAGTAAATAAATGAAATATTTTATGAAAAATCAGACAAATTATATGTGCATGTTTATTTTCCTCAGATTCTTCAAAATAAATATATTCGTTATACATTCATATAGAATTTTATGATTCATATTTTTTCAAATATAGTATATTACGACCCAAGGCCAGAAAGTTGGCCTCGGCTTCGCCTCGGCCTTCATATCACGCACGCCAGGAAATCAAACTTTCTAGCCGTGTGTCGTATACTATTTTTCTTTCTCCCCACCCGAAAGTACGTTCAACAATAAATGTATCAATTTTGAAATGTTGACGATCAATCCAACGATGAATACTTTTGTGGCCTGCCCGCGCACGCCTCTCGCCGGTCACCTTGCGAACTACATGCCCGCCCGACTTTTGCAAAACCGAGGCGAAGCCGAGGTTTTTGCTGGTCGGGGCGGGCAAAAAGTAAACATGCATGAAAAAACATAAAAATGTTAAAAAAAAATTAGAATGCCGAAATCACTTTTTATAACCATAGTTTCCTTCCAACCTTGACCTCTCTGTCGAAATTTCTAAACATCGCGATGAAGAATCGCTCATTTTTCATGTTAGCTCAGTCTCTTCATTCGCCGGCGGGGAACAGTTTTAATTTACTCTACTTTTTCAAAATCAACTCGTTTTATCCAATATTATTTTATCCACTAAAGAAATTAATGCATAATTTAAAGAAATTTTGTTCCACAGGAGCACTGGCGACATGAACCTTTTATGCGTATATATTATACAGAGAAAAAGTGGCTTCGGAATTTGACACGTTCGGTCGCGATTTGGGCACTGAAATATATCATGCGCATGCGTAAGCAAGAGTCGGGGAGCTTGGGCTGGAGATCCGAAGTTTACTCTTTTGTTAGCAACTCTCGCCTGCAAACGCGAGCCACAAAAGTTTTGTGGCCAATCGCAACGATTCTCCGTTGAGAAACTCCAGAAAAGCCGTTCTTTCTGGCGTTTCAGACCACGGTGGAGAGCGTACTTTCGGGTCGGGGAGGCAGAAAAATTCATTGTTATTAGACCAAAAGTAATTAAATCACTTTCACAGAAAATTTTTATTGCATAACCAATATATTAACGAGTTAATTTTGTATTGAATAAGTTTCGAATATGCCTAGACGAAAAATCCAGCGTACAGCAGAGGAAGAAGAAGAATTTAAAAAAATCAGACGTCAAAAAAAAGCAGCCTATCAGCGAGCGTATCGTGAAAAAACGAATGCGAGGAGAAATATTGCGCCAAATATTCCGAATCCTCAAAATAATGATATTCATCATTTTGTAGTTGAAAATTATAATGAAAATCCTTCAACCAGTAATGCTGTTGTCAATATTTAGAATAATGATGGAAATCCTTCAACCAGTAACGCTGTTGTCAATATTTCAAATAAGAATGAATATCCGTCAACCAGTAATGTTGGTGTCAATATTTCAAATAATGATGAATTATCTTCAGCCAATAGTACTGTAGTCAACACTTCAAATCATAATGACCGATCAATGTATGCTCCACTTAGACGTGGCCGACCACCCCGTTTGACAATTCGTGAAATATCTTCTCAAGAGACGCAAAAGCACTACATAGGAAAAATGAATATTCCATGTATACATTGTAATGCAACGCATTTCGGAATGGAAAGAGTACCACAGAAAAAAGAATCTTTCAATGATTGTTGTAACCACGGAGAAGTTGCTTTGGAGCCTTTGCCCAATCCACCTGAACTTCTACGAGATTTATTTAACGGGAATCACGAAAGTTCCAAACCTTTTCTTGAATGTATACGTTGCTATAACAGTTCTTTCAGTTTTGCATCATTCAATGCCAATTTAATTAATTGTGACAATAGGCGGTCTGGACCGTACTGCTTTAAAATACAAGGACAAATCTACTATCAGATGAATACGTCTTTATACCCTGTTGAGAACGATAGTCCATCTCACGGTCAACTTTTTGTTGTTGATCAGAATGAAGCCACCGACATTCGTTGTCAAAAAATATCCACATTGAATGAAAATATTGTTAGGGCTTTGGATAATACGATTCGTGGTGTAATATTTTTGCCCGATCCTACCGAATGATGCATGAAGAAGTACAGTCGGTAATGGGTAATGATAACATGGGAAGAGAACCAGAAATGCAGGTGGTGTTCTCATTGAAACAAGGTATGGACCCAAGACGTTATAATTTACAAAAAATTAACGAGGTAGCTGTTATTTTCAAGACGACTGCTGATGGTGATATTCCAGAATCTTATGTTAGCATTCATAATAGACAGACTAAAAGCTTGCAGTTTATCCGTTCTTTGGATCCGAATGTGGAAGCCTGGATTTACCCGATATTTTATCCATATGGAACGCAAGGGTGGTCTCCAAATATTCCATGTGTAAATGAAGCTCGACATATATTAACTATAGAATGGCCATTCGAGATCAAAACTTATTTCTAATGGGTGGGAGATTATTTCAACAATGGGTAGTTGACAATTATGTCAAAATTGAGAAAGACCGTCTTAATTTCTGCAGAGCCAATCAAACAACCTCACGCGCTGATACTTATCAAGGATTGATTGATCATTTACAGCGATCAGCCGATGAACGAAACACTAGATTGGAAAAGTTATAATTATCCCCTCATCATTCACAGTATCTCCCCGCAATAAGCTACAACATTATCAAGATGCCATGGCAACTGTACGGCAATATGGCAAACCTGATTTGTTCATTACAATGATATGTAACCCGAATTGATCAGAAATAGAAGAAAATTTACTGCCAAGTCAAACTGCATCAGATAGACCAGACTTAGTTTCACGAGTTTTTCATCTAAAAAAAAGAACGACTTATGGAAGTAATCGTGAAAGAGAAATTATTTGGCGATGTGATTGCATTTGTTAACGTAGTTGAATATCAGAAACGTGGGTGGCCTCACATTCATCTATTATTGACATTGAAACAGTATTGTAACATTTCCACTCCTGATGTAGTTGATAGATACATTTCAGCTGAGATCCCAGATCCAGAAAGGGACATCATTCTTCATAACACGGTTTTGAAGCAAATGATTCACGGTCCATGTGGAAATTCTTGTAAAGATGAGAAAGGACGATGTTCTACAAAATTTCCGAAAAATTTTCACGAAAAGACATCGATGGATGAAAATGGATATCCTATGTATAGAAGACGAAATACAGGTCATTACGAACGTAATGGCCATTCAACCGATAACCAGTACGTTGTACCGTATAACACAAAATTGTTGAAAATGTTCGATTGTCACATCAACGTTGAAGTAGTAACAAGCATCAAATCGGTTAGATACCTTTACAAGTATATATACAAAGCTCATGATGCAGCGTGTGTTACCATAAGTGATCCAGGAACTAATGAAAATATAATTTCACATGATGAAATAAAAAATTTCGTAGAAGATCGATACGTAGGACCAGCGGAAGCATGTGATCGAATTTTAGGACGACCCTTACAAAATAAAAGTCACTCAATTGTGCGGTTGCCTGTCCACTTACAAAACCAACAAAATCTCATTATTAATAATGATGCAAATGAAAGTGATATGAGATTAGCAATGCAACGTACAAACATGCTTCTCGATTATCTTGCTCTGAATGAACGAGATCCTGATGCCCATCAATTCACGTATTCTGAAATTCCGTCACATTATGTATTTAAAAAACAAACTGGTTCTGATGTATCGAAATGGATGAAACGTCAATCACATTTTAATGTCATTGGACGGATGTATAGTGTTAGTCCCACACAGTGTGAGTTATTCCATATGCGCTTATTACTGATACATGTTAAAGAACCAACAAGCTATGACAATCTGAGGACAATCGATGGAAAACATATGATACGTTTCAAGGCGCTTGCCTAGCTTTAGGTCTCATTGAGGATGACGGAGAAGGTGAACGTGCAATGTCAGAAGGAGAGGTATGGATGATGCCTAGACAACTGCGTCATTTATTTATCCGAATTTTGATATATTATAATCCCATCAATCCCGAAGTACTCTGGGAAAAGTTTAAGGAAGCAATGTCTCAAGATTTTCGAAGGCTGTTGAATGCACTAGAAGCAGAAAGAAGAGCTTATGTTGAAGTGAATCGTCTGCTATCTTACGAAGTGTCAGATATCAGTAAGTACCCCACAATTCCACCATTGACGGACTTGAACTCTGGTATTGATAACACGACTGATGACGGGTTACCACTTGAACAGCATACAGCTATTGGTGAAAATCAATATATTAAACCAAATGAGAAACAGAAAGACATTGTCGATACTGTGTTGAAGGCTGTTGAATCACAAGAAACTCGCACAACATACTTTTACATAGATGGACCAGGTGGTTCCGGCAAAACTTTCGTCTATACTACCCTTCATCATTTATTGCGGGCTCAAGAGAAAAAAGCTCACACAATGGCGTTCACAGGTATTGCCGCGATTCTACTTCCACAAGGGAAAACGGATCATAAATCGTTTGGAATGCCTGCCCCAATTTTGAATGATTCTGTGTCGAATTTCAAGATTCAGTCGAAGAAAGCTCAGTATTTACGGGAAATTGATGTTTTCATATGGGATGAAGCTCCAATGGCACCAAGATATGCTCTAGAATTAGTTGATGGTTCTCTACGTGACTTTATGGGCAATAATTTACCTTTCAGCGGTAAAATCAGGATTCTTGGTGGAGATTTCCGTCAATTACTTCCAGTAAAGCCAAATGCAACTCGCAGTGAACTAGTGGATCTGTGCATTAAATTTAGTTCACTATGGAGACATTTTTCAATATTTTCGTTGACAGAAAATATGCGAGCTCTACCACAAGAGATAGAATTTGCAAAATATCTCCTATCGGTCGGAGATGGCACTTTGAACGATGATAATAATAATTTACGTGCTCCACAGCAATGCATTGCTGACATATCTGCTCACATAGTTGACATATTTGCTAATATAATTAATCAACGTAGATATGGAGACTTAGCCAAAGTAGCAATTTTGTCAGCACGAAATGTAGATGTCGACGAAATTAATGATCGTGTTAGTGAGTTACTCGATAGGAAGAATCAAAAAGTATATACCAGTATTGACAGTGTAGGGGATTGTGACAATGGAGATATAAGTCATGAAATCCTCCCAGAATATCTCCATACGTTGAATCCTCCAAATTTTCCGCCATACGAATTGAAATTGAGAATTAATTGTGTCGTAATGCTGATACGTAACATGAGTGTCAATGAAGGACTCTGCAACAGAATACGATCACAGGTAATTGAGCTTGCGAATAATCTTCTACGTTGTCAGATTCTGACAGGCGATAAAGTAGGAGAGATAGTTTTCATACACCGTGTAACCCTGTATTGTGAGAAAATTTACCCTTTCGTCTTCAAAAGACGTCAATTCCCATTGAGACTTGCCTTCGCAATGACAATTAATAAGAGCCAAGGGCAAACTGTCGATGAAATAGGAATTGATCTTCGAAAAGATGTTTTTAATCACGGCCAATTATACGTTGCATTTTCGCGGGTTCGATCGTGGGGATCATTGAAAATTTTTCTTGGAGCTCAACGTACGGGTGACACAGTGAAGAATTATGTGTACACGGAATTGTTGAGATAATCGCGATCAATCAATGGGTGGACAATGAATAATATTAGTGTGGTTTAAAAAGGAATAGAGTACGATGATAATTAATAAAACATACATTCGATTTTTATATAACAGCAATGAAAATGGGTTCATATAATTTCATCATTCCAAGAAAAGCTGATTAGGATGATAATTCCTGACTGGCCATGAAAATCATTGTAATACTATTGGATAGAACTTATTTATATATACTCGAATCTCTATCACAACAACTTAGTTATCATAAAAAAAGACATTTGACATTTATTAAGCAGAACTTTATTCAGGAACAGTCATCATTTACTATGATGATTATATGAAATCAATGTATTTTAATTTAATTACAATCAATCAATTCATTGTTCGATTAACCTGTCAAAATATCATCTGTTCTAATGCTAAAAAATAACGGATCAAGCGCGCGTAGCGCGCTGACGGTCTCGTACCCATGAAATGAGACCGCGACGCCGAGCGGGCATCTAACCCGACGCAGGGGGGGGGGTCCATCATAGGTGCCCGCCATCGTAGCACAAGCTAGAAGTTAACCTTGTGTGTAAAAATACGATGGCCCAAAAATGGCGAAGGTCGGCCTTAACCGCATGGGTGGGTGCCCCGTAAGTCTCCATGAAGGAATGCTTAACAGCCGCTACCCAAGGGAGTACAAACGAGAGAGATGGAGGCAAAAACACACACACACACACACAGACGCCAACTCAGAATTTGTCGGGTATCAGTTTATTATACTTAAAACCCTAGTCACATGATGAAATAACCAATTTCGATTTCGGGGGCATTACAATAACTTCCCGAAAAATCGGGAAGTTAATAACATTGGAACAATTTATATGGAAAATTTAAATAACTTCTTTTCGTTATTCTGATTTTCCACGTTATGAGTATACTGATGGAACGTCCAATTAATTAATCTCCACACGGTCTTTGCTTCACTTTTTTGTAATGCACTGCCAGTAATGATTGATTCAGGTACACTATTTAGGAAATGCAATAAATTATATTTTAATACAATAGAATACAGACACCTGCAAACACCGAACCGTTTTGAGGAGGGGGGGGGGGGGGGGGGGGCGGCATACCTCGGATTACTGTGGCATCGGGGACTAATGGGTACTTAATAAGTTTTCTTAGAATTTCAGTTGAATCCGCTGCACTCCTTAAAACCTCCGAAATAACACATCAGTCGTAGTTTCCGGCATTGCGGAAGCCTTAAAATCAAAGGAAAATTGATACCTGTTCCTCCGATTTGATACTATCAACAACTAGCTGATCTTGGGACTCCTGAGGATTTCCCAGTACTAAATATTGGACTCGGGATAACAATCGCAGGTAATTACGAATCAATTTGTTTTGCGAATTCCGAGAACCCTGAAGTTTTCCAAGTTTTCAAAAAATAGTATATTTCGATACAAGTGCGATTGGGTTTTCACGAGTGCGAAGGTGGCGGTGCGAGGCGAAGCCGAGCGCTGCCAATCGCAAGAGTTGAAAAACCCTATCGCATATGGGTCGAACGATGGTGTTTGATTGTGATGTTCATGTTCAGCGAGTGCCGAACTACGAGTAAACGAAAAGGCACTTTTCGGCACGAGCTGAACATAGCAGCAATATCGAAAATTAAATATCTTATTAAATACTAAAAGGCTTGAAATATTCATCAATGAATTAATAATTTAACTCAAAATATTTAAAAATTCAGAGAACTTAGCATGTTACCCCGAAAAATCTTATCGCTGATATGTGCCGCACAAAAAATGTTCTAATTACGCGACTCAGAATGGCGATAAATACCACGCAATAGATTGCTGTCCATTGGGGGCATTCGTAATATGTTATCAGTGATTTGCATAAAACCCATGGGTTATAAACAATACCGTTAGCCCTCCCTCGTATTCCACGATCGCTGCATAATAACAAATTCCGGGGGTGAGCTACGAGGTACAATGTGTATAAAGCCCCCTATACTCAGGTCTACTCTTTGACTTTTCCCAACTCCTCCCTGAAACGCTCGCCCTCCTCCCTCCCTCCCTAATCCGCCCTCAACCAAAGTACGTTTAATGCTAATGTTTCAAGCTAAACTGTCGAGAAAATAATGGAAAACTTTAGCCCGCCGAGTTCTGTAGTAATTTGACAGCAGCTGGCGCTCCTACTATTGCTGATAATTAAAGATAAATGTATAGTGGGAGAGTGGAGGTTATATTTGATGCGAAATCTATTGTACCTTTAATTGAATCAAATTCAATGAAATTGATTTATCGATTTCTTGCATATTTATGAGCGTGATATAATCTGGTGGATTATCTATAATGATAATAATAATAAAGCTAATGAAGAATATTTCAATTTAAATCTCTCAGTGATCCGGCCATTTTTCTGGACCAAATTTTCAAATCGAGAGGAGGATATTGTATATTACTCTATCCTATTTCTTTAATTATGAAGTCAGTTCGTTCAGAATATTAATTTGGCTAAAAAGCAAATTTTTGTACACAAGGGTATTCACGGTTGTATGCGATGGCGATAGTTTATGCGGATGAAAACTTTAATAAAGAGGAAGGAGCACTGTACATATGCGCACCCACATATCAGCAGTTAAGTCAGAGCGTTGTTGCAGTGCGCAGAGGGTCTGCTTACTGCGTCAAAGGTTCTCGTCCGGCCTCCGAAGAATATTTCACACGATGCCATATTTTCTGATGGATTCTGACCAACAGCACAAATGGTGCGGGTGTGCTATCAGAGGTGCCCATAGAATGAGATGGCTATGTCGGACGGGAAGCCGACTTGACGTGGGGGGGGGGCATCACAGGTGTCCGCCAGCGTAGCACAGAGGTTTCTGGAGGTTTACCCTGTGTTCAGAAGTAGGATGGCTGAAATGACGGAGGTCAGACCCAGTCGTATGGGTCCAGTACTCCTTTCCGAAGAAATACCCAAAAGTATCTACGGCGAGGAGTGCAAGAGAGAGGCGACAGACAAAATAAATACGAGTACTTGACTCGGTCTTGGCGAATAACGTTTCTTTGGCAGAAGCATAACTAGTATTCATATGAGTGATCTAGTGCCAAGGGTTTCTTGGAAGAGACTTTGGGTTTCGAACAACATCCGGAAGCGTCTAGAAGACACGGAACATGCATTTTCGTATCTTCATCTTTTCTTGCACAATACCATTATTCGTGGTGGCTGAAAGACTGGTAATAATCATGCTCTCATTACAAAGCGAGGGATTTTCCGAGCTCCTTCGAGGCAGAAGTTCCAACGAAGCTGCGGTGTCAGGAGCAGCTTGAGAAGAAGCCATATCAGTGTGAGTGAAGGGAAATTGCGGGCATAGTCTTCCATCATAAAAAGCGATGCGAGGAGTTTCCAGGGGATTGGTGCACGCGTAATGAAAATTGCAGAGTACCCGTGCCGTCATACATTAATTTTTGACTAATTGGTTCTATTCTTCCATACTTATCAATAAGCTCATATTTTTATGTTTCACCGTTTCTTGAACTGAGTCGTTCAAAATGATTTCGTTATTTGCCAGATGGTTTCGCTAAACAAATTCATTTATGAACAATAACACACATGCATAGATACACTCAGCTGCACACATATTAGTGACACATAGTTGTACACAGGCTTTGTGACTTGTACAATGTTTCTTCGTTAGTTCAATTTTTTTTAACTTTTTTATATGTCAGAGCACTAGTAAAAGCGGGAAAGCTGCACCGGTATTCATTTACGTTGACGAATCAGAGAGCGAATGAAATGAAAGCAACTCCAATTAGCCATGAGGGGTTGGGCAAAGACGCCCGTGGTGGAAAGGTGAATGTGACAGGAGGTCCCTGGGGTGGTGTCGCCTTGTAACCGAGTTTGGAAGCTTGAGCCACGGCACAGATCGCAATTAGCTCCCACCCAGTGACCCACTGAATACCCTGAAATCATCGAAAACCCGGAGCCAGTCATCCGGGGGCTATTCAACCGAGCATCAACAGGCTTCCTTTTTGCCGCGAGAAAAAAGTGGATACGGTTAATTGTGGTTGAGGCTACAGCAAATCGGCAATTTCCATAATTTAGTGAGTTTGAAATGTTTAAAAAATCTCCGGATCTTGAAATTTTAAGACGTTTAAAAATCACATTTTCCTTGTCAAATATCTCCGAGACTCATCACTTTCGACACACACTCGAATTTGCGAAAACTAATTTCAAACATGTCAGCGATTTTGCAATCTTCACAATTTTTTTGAATGTGGCGAGTTTCACTAAGCGTTCAGAAATTTCGAATATATTAAAAATTTTCGAATGATTTCAAGATGAAAGCTCTGAAATGATATCCGAAAAATGAGAACATATCCGAAAAATGGAAGTTTATATGGCAGCTCTAACTCTGAAATCTTGATGTATCTCAATAATTGATCGAAATATTTCCATAAATTAAAAAAATATATAAAAAATGAGAAGAAAAATTTTTTTAATTGCAAATTTGACTTTTACCGCGACTACTAAAAATTGTCTAAAATGTATAGCGTACTGACAGTTTTTACACTATTGAGTATACGCGTAAATGAACCGTTTGAACTTGCCCCAAATTTGCAAGCCCCAAACTTGGAGAATACGTCACACTTACGAATATTAACTTCGCCATGGAGTCGCGCAGTTTAGCGAGGGCCAAAGTTTTCAGGGAATTTACGGGAGGGGTAGGGAAGGAGCTTACATGGGGGTACCTAATTGCGAAATTAACACACTTGTTGAGGGATTAAGGAACAATTTCCGTATTTTTTCATGTTTGAAATTGTGAAAATTTCAATTCCTTTTTGTGAAAATATTTGGTAAGTTGGCCTTCTCCAAAATTCATGAAATTTCGAGAGAAAACTTGTATTTTTAGAAAACTTACAAATTTAGTTACTTTTTATGTAATTTACAGAGCGTTTAGAATATCCCATTTTTTTTAGAATTTCGACTAACGAACCAGCTAGAATAGCAAAGTATAATTTACAGGAGAATATTTACAAATTCCACGACTTTTTTTTCGTCTAATTTGGTCCCCATTGTTTTCTCATTCTGAATAGATACCGCAAACAGGAAAAAGCGCCTGGCTTTTGCTACTCTCTGTGGTGGCCGACACAGGTAAGATTATTTATGATCTCTTACATCCTCACATCGCGGCTAGTGGCTTTTAGCGGTTTGCCCGTTCAATTATTCATGAACCCTCACCATTTTTTTTACTCCAGGTGTAGTGTTGCCAGCGGTTAATTACTAATTTCCACTGTATAATTAATCCCCGCTCGGGCAGCCTCGAAATGTAAATTCGAGTTTGTGGCGGGTTTAGCCCAGAATCTGGGAAAACTGTTGGAGTATGCGGTTTCAGATAGATCTTTTTTTTCAAAATTCAGAAATTTCACAATTTTATGGATTTTTTTATTTGAAAATGCCAAAAATTCCCGAAATTTGTATTTTTAATAAATTTTTCGGATTGTGGTCCCTGCAAAATGAATTTAAGGTGATTCCAAAGTTGCAATTTTCATTTCCAAATTGAACCGCAAAAAAAGATCCTACAGAGTCTCTCAGTCTTAATTCGATAACACCGACTTAAATTTTCAAAGTACCAATTTTGACCAAAATTTCTCAAATAAGCCATTTCACTGTATCAACTAAACTGGATGAAATTCAGAATTTCAAAGTGAAATAATCGACTTATTTCCATAAAAGTAATGTATTTAGCTTCGTCATCGTGAAATCCCCTCTCAATTTCCAATAAATTGAGATTAATACGCTCGCCTAACGAGATTTGTTTATCGCGTCCATGTGCCCGAGGGGACTAGTTAAATTTTATTACGTAAATGCAATTAATACCAGAGCTGTGTAACTCACCCTCCGTTTACTCCTGATGTTGTCCAATTGCCGCTGGGTCGCTTCACCGATGCTCTGCGAGCCCCACAGCTCAAGGCCTACCCGGGCGTATGTAAATGTCATCGAGCCAATTGGTAAGAAGTACGTCAGGATCATGAATACAACATTATATCTGTAATGCCAACAACGTTAATTCAAACCTCTGAAAAACTGATTGGGTGTATATATGTGTCTGTCTGTATACCCGTATGAACGTTGTGTGGAGGCTCGTATTGGCATGTGTGCGATCCATATTGGAAATAATGCACAGTACTATTTTCGAGAAAGCGGAAATTATAATTTTATAGTGAAGTTGTAAAGTGAGTTAAGTCGACTCACGCCCAGGTTCGTTTTTCATTGCATATCTCAAAAGTAGATGGGAAAATTTTCACATAAAACTTTTCATAGTGATAACTGAGTTCTCCAAAAAAGCTCCTATGAAGATTGTCCCAATGCTCATAGATTCTGAGATATTTATACAAAAATGAGGCTACGATACATACATTGACAGTGCACATGGCATAGCTCTGTAGCTTGTGGGCTGAGGTCTTCGCGTATGAAGAGTAATAGATTACCCCTTCCACGCTCATGGTAGGCGTGTCCACAGAGATAGAGCGAGATAGTACGGTGACTCCGATGACCCGATGTGTATACGGCACCCCACGAAGCCGCCGTACCCCTTACGCACCATTTCTAACGTGCGGACACACTCCCCTCTCCTCGTTGGTGTTGGGAGATTTGAGAGTTATGGAAAGTGTATTGTACTACAGACGCCGATCAACGCATGAAATACGCGTTTGGATTTGAATTATTTCACACCAAAGAACCTTCTTTTCAAACGAAAAAATCTCATCTGAGCTAGATAAAATTAAATGCCACAGGAAAGCTTTCAAATTTCTCTAACATCTGTATACGGACTGTACCTCGTCATACGTTATCCCTAACGTATTAGTACATGATTAACTAATCCGTAACAATTAGTGGTAAATATCAATAACACTATAGGTACAATCGAGTTTGCAATGTCCCTGTCCCGCAAAAGAGAATTAATAATGGCGTCAATAATCACTGACTCGGTATTACTATGGGGATATATCAATCGAGCATTAACTGAGTTAATTAGCTCATTAGCGAGACGACAACCACATAGCAATGCCTATATCGGAACTATCAACATCCGTTTCACAGCCGTAACAACAAATTAGCTTAAATGAAAAATGGAAAAAGAGGTCAAGGAGGGGGGGGGGGGGGGACAGGGGTGACAGTAGTGGAATGGGACATGGGGCTATGAAATAATTACGTAGACGGTAATAAATTCTGGTTAATTGAGCCCGTGGGTGTCACCAGTCAAATTACGAAATTTTATGCGGTGTCCCTGTCCGGAAGTGCTGAATTAATTTATCGTTGTGATTGAAAAATACTTTTTTCTAATTTATGGCTTGAGAATTTGTCGCTAAAGTTCTTACTAATTTATCCATTGTAGTTTAAACGGAATCGAACCGTAGATGGATATTCATCAAAATTAAATTTGGCGAATGAAAAATAATAGCAACAAATAATAAATAAACGGAATGTACGTGTGAGCCTCGCAGGTACGCCTCGAGCCGGATCGCATCATGTACTTCCCGATGGATTAGTCTAAATAAATGATCCGCTATCGCCTTCATTTTACCAAAAAAAAATCATACAACAGAAAATGTTTGTTCTGGACATCGGGAACAATTTCATTCAAGTTTTATTTGAAAGTTTTCGGTCTAACTCTTACCGTTTGTGTAATAGAACGATATAAACAATTAAAATTATTAACCAGTGATATGTCCTGAGCTATAACAAGTTATGAAAACAAGTCATAAAACATTGTGTGTGTATTTCTGTATAAGGAATAACATTCATTATACACCTTTTCTCCTATTTCCAAACGTTCTTGTGTTTGTTTTTCAAGATTGACACTCCTTTCCCGCCTGAACCAGTAAGAGATGATTTTTCATCAAAGGAGTACCAAATCGATCGAGCCGTTTACGAGGAACCGTGGACAAAAAAATCACTCACATACGAACACACACACACACAACCCCTACCTAAAATTTGTCAATGATTTGGATGATGTGAAACATTGAGAAAAGCGAAAAATTTCCATTTCTGAGACTCTGCAATATCAGAATCATTACAAGGACTAAATCGGGAAGTTAATACAATTTGAACATTAAGAAATGTTGAGGCGCCGATTTTCAACTTCCCGATAGGGAAACTTATTGTAATGACCCCGAAATGGAAAGTGTCAGATCGATGAAATTTTCACTTTTCTTGACGTTTGGCATCATCCTGATACGTTTTCAATGAAATGCCTGTGTGCGTATGTACGTACGTATGCGAGCATGTTTTGTGACACGGTTTCTCCTAAACAGCTGGACAGATTTTAATTTTTTTTTTTTAATTACATCTTATGTTTAATGACTTTTTTCCATAATTGCGCTAATTTACGAGATATCGCTTAATTAACATTTTCATTGTTTATACCGCTGTATTTCGAGAATAGATACGAGAAAAAGTATCAAATAAAAGTGGTTCCGCTCGTGAAACTACATATTTCATGTTGTATTACTTTTTTTGCCAGGCATCATATTTTACGAGATATCGATAAAAAATGGTAATAATCCATTAATAGTTGAATTTGCGTTACTGATATACAACTTGACTTCATACGTGTATCGTCACACACACACAAACACACACACACACCCACTATCGGGAAGTTATAGATGCGACCCGTCGAGGGTCACTCTCACGTCTCATTAATTTTTTTCAAATATACTAATTTTTCTGAGGAATTCTTTCTTGCTCATGAAAGACAATTTAGATGTTTTTTTTCGCATGATGACTCTATTGTTGTTATTGTTAATTACCAAGATATAAGTGGTGTAAATTGAATATATACTTTGATTCAATGCATGAGTTTGTTCCACTCGTCATCTGCGTTTATCACTACATTTGGTCTTTGGTGAATCAGAGCCTACGAGGAACCCTCAGAAAAATTCTTTTGTAGAGGTCAATCATCCTTCCAAAAAATTTCATATAGACTTTTTTCCATGCCTTCTTACTTCTGAGATATCCGACAGAAATGAGCGTAGGGGTAAGTTCGCAATAACACTTAAGGTAGAACGACAACGTCCTATACGTAAACTTAACAATGAAGGTGGAGCATATTGAAAATTTCTTAATTGTGTATTTCCCGAGATCACGAACTGAGTAATTGTTGGAGCAACGTTCTCGGGGACATTTTTTTGTCTCTTCGGACCTCGAGCATGCGACTTGGGGTAGTAGTGGGGGAGGGTAATCAGACCGCTAATTCTATACGCGCGGTCTAACGGCTCTTGTGAGCAAGTTCCCCTAACTTGGGTTGATTCTAATCAAGTGGGGTGGGGGGATTGGATCTTAGTACCTGATAGCTAACCTCAAGGACTCTCGGGCGGTTCAGACCACATCGCTGTGGCTATCCTCAGGAAGATATTGTGGGGCTATTTGTCCAAGTAACTTCCCATTTGCGGCGACTTTCTTTGCCATTGAGTCCCCTTTAAGAGGCTATTTGGAAGATATATCAGAAACAAGTAAATTGAGAGAAAAGTGCGAGAATATTTTTTCCGTAGAAAATTAAGTTATCGTCGAAAATGTTTTTAACGTCTCGCGATGTGTATTTCTAAATGCCAGAAAAATTGATGATTTCCACAAAAAAATAAAGTGTTGCAGGTGTCCTCAATTTTCGATCCTTTAGAAAACAAATGTCTTTTTCCAGAATTCTTTGCCACGAAAATGAAAAATTGGAAAAATATCTCAATTTAACCTTTCCACGAACACGACCACGACACCTTCCATCTCGTACGTAATTTCAAAATATTGCCTTTGAGGGAGTACACAGACGGTAAGCGCTATCATCGATGTGGAAAAATTGGATTGCCCAGGTTTTTGAGCTGAATGACAATAATTGAAAACTTACTTCACATTAGTGAGGAATATTTACTTCACATTAGTCACAATGTGTAAACCCCACAGATATCACATCATCATATGAACTGGATGCTGTACATGACAGTATTTGGCAGGAAATATTTAAAGAACAGTTTTTTGACCCTAACAAACAATCTATCAGGAATACTATGTCTTAATATGACTCGAAAATTTTGTTTTTAAACAAAAGAACTTTTTCAGATTTTACATTTAGGCGGGTGGGATTGACTTTAAAAATTTATTTAACAAACGTTAATTAACAAAAAAAACCAGAAAAAATTAGGATGTGTTTTTCATCATCTTTTATAAACAAATTAGAATATCATCGAAACTATTAATATTATGGAAAAAAATATAAAAGACAAAAATGGTTCTTAAGAAATTACGTAGAAAAAATATAGATATGCTCTTTCACTCGGAAGAAGACTTTACTGGATATTTATGGAGGATAACTGATTGTGTTTGGAAAAAAATGCGATGAAGACTGGGTCAATTCCTTCCTGCTTGCATAGACCGGAAAGTTTCCCTTCAACAGAACAATAATATATGCATTCATGCGAAATTTACTAAGCAACAGTCTCATATTTTTCGCTATAATGTAAAACGTTTCAAAGATACGCTGACTTATTTATAAAAATCACCGGAATGTGATGTTTATTTGTTCTGAAAACTGAAAATATTCACGCAGATTATATTTCTACTTCAATTCGATATTTTTTGTTTCGAATTTCCAGAAGAATGAATAGGAATGAATAGGAACACATCACAGCCAGCAGGTTTCATCATCTGAACTTTGAAAAATCTGATTGAGATGTGATTCAAGGTTTATCGAAATCACAAATGTAGTTTTTGAGATATCTTCATTTGTGTATAATTTTGTGGTGGATTTTTTGAAGTGGAATGCCCCATATACAAAAAATCAAATTGAGAAACCCACGATAATAGGTAGAGACACACTCCTATCCACAATTTCTGCCTCATTCAATTTTATGGAAAAGTAGAGAGATATTATTAACAGGTCTCTCTCATTTCCAGATGTGATGTTACACTGATTCTTGTTTCACAAACAGATGCGTAAGTTTAATCGCAAATTAAATCAAACCAAGAACATGTTCTAGAATCAAGAGAAAAGATTAAGACATATGAAACAATTAAAAGTCAAGCTTATAATTTTTCAATTCATTGAATAGATATTAATAGGCGTTTATTTCTCCATTATGCGAGACTGGTTATAGTCCAAATGTATCTTAAGACATCTTGCCGCTTTATAAGTTATATGATCCCATTATATTTCACTTAGAAGTTTGCATATATAGTTTCTCCATATGGGTGTTACAAATTGCAAAGGGATTCCCTTCTTCCCATTCCGAAATATGTGTGAAGCAGCAAAGGGATTTGTAGAAATGGGTCCCAGTGAAATCCCGTTAATATCGCCTTTCTTTACCTCACGTTTTCCGGCATATAAATGCGTCATCGGTAGAGCACTTTTCCCACCCTACCACTGACGCCGTCCGAGCCCAGGTGGGAACCGCCACGCTTCGACAACCGGGACAAGCTTGGGTCAGCCCCGGATACCAAGCCTTGGCACACCTAACTTGGCCCTTGCTTCGACCGATGGTGTTGCCACCCGGTTTCCAGGGCTTGTAGACCAGTCCCTGGCGACCAGCCTTGGCCCAGTCTAGGCACAGAATTGGTAACCAGGATATTGGATTGCCAAGCGTGGAACAGGCTATTTCCAAGACTCGTCTAGAGCCTTGGTAAAACTCAGATTTGTAATTTACATTGAGGCTTGGCGACTAAGCTTGTCCCAGTCTACAAGCAGGACCGGTATCCAAGGGCCGATTAAACCCAGCTAGAGACAAGCTGTAGCCAGGACAGGCGTCAAGTCTCGGTAATACCCTTATTGACAAGTCACATTGGGATTTAACAACCACTCTTGGCACAATCTACAGCCATGGCTGTTACCTCAGAGCTGGATATACCGGACTTGGACCAGACTGAATTCACAACTGGCCCCAAGTCGGGGTGATACCCCGATTTACAAGTTACATTGAGACTTGGTAACCTGTCTTGGGCCAATCCACCACCAAGATTGCTTTAATCCGCCCTTGGATACCAGTGCTGGTTGTAGAATGGGCCGAACCTGGTCGCCATGTCTCAATAGAAATTATGAATCTGGGTTTTACCAAGGTTCTAGACTAGCTCTGGAAATAGCTTGGCTCATGCTCGGCATTGCCGAGCTATGGTTACACGTTCTGTGCCTAGACTGGGCCAAATTTGGTCGCCAAGCCTCAATATAAATTAAAAATCTGGGTTTTACCAGGGTTCCACACCAGTCCTGGAAATAGCCTGGCCCACGTATGGCCACACCGAGCCCTGGTTACCACTTCTGTGCCTAGACTGGTCCAACGCTGGTCGCCAGGGACTGGGCTACGAGCCCTGGAAAGAGGGTGGTAACACCATCGGTACAAGCGTGCCAAGGCTTGGTAATGCGGGGCTGTCCCAAGCTCGCCTCATTTGTCGAAGCTTGGTACTTCCTATTTGAGATAATCCCCCGATCTCCATTATGCCTGCCATTGCATTATGGCCTGCTTCTCATTATGTCCCTCATTACATTATACCCTGGTTCCCATTGTGTCCCACCCCGCCCTTATTTATCTCGCACTATCTCATTTTATTCCGTTATCCTCTTTTGCTCCACTATTCCATTTTGTCTCGCTGTCCCATTTTGACCCACTATCAAAGTATATCATCCCATTCTATCCCGCTTTTTCATTGGTTTATTGTCTTTCACCGTCCTACCCCATTATCTTCCCTCATATAGGTTCCCCATAGAAGCCCAAGAAATACATCCTCCCGTGTAAGCAGCCGCACAGCCCAGTATTTGTTTTGAGTCGGTGTCGTGCGGACGCATCTCTACCGCTCTCTACAAAATATAAATTCCAAACGTACCGCGCTTACAGTACAGTGAATTTATACATCTTGTCAAAGTTCTGGCACTAAAGTGTTAAACTTCTAAAATCTCAAACTTTCTCTGGCTCCCAAAAGGAAAGCCAAAATGACTCCTCCTGTGGAAGACCCAAAAAAAGCTAAATAAACCGTTATGAAACCGTCAACTAGTGCGAGCTGTGAACCCGCTCGCCTCAACAAACCTTCGAACACTCCTGTCGGGCCACAATAGGCTCAAAAACAAACATCAGTGCCTCCAATAGTTATTGAAAATGACAAATTGGAGACCAAAAAATTAATCAACTTCCTGCAAGTCAACGCCTCGGACAAAAATTTCAGGATGAAATTCAATGGTAGTACTACCATCGTCCATCTACAATCGACGGAGGATTATAATAAAATCGCAAGTATCGTGGAAAAGCAAAATTTACATTTTTACACCTTCGGTCTAAAAAGTGAGCGTCCGAAGAAATGTATCGTAAAAAGGTTTCCCGCCAGTTTTACTGAGCACGAGATTGAAGCGGAAATGTCCAAACACGACATAAAGGTATTATCAGTCCGGCAGTTTGTGAAAACAAACAAGGACGGAGACAACAAAGAGAGTAGGCATGATCTCTAAAATCCAAAGAGCTGACACCCCCCCCTTGATAGAATCACAATCATCGCATCCTATGCCTACCTGTTCGAATCCACCGCTGAACCACCGATCCTCCTAGAAACATAATAAATATCTTAGCCATTAACAGTTTTGCGCTCAAACTCAGTCTGATACCGGTACCCGCAAAACACTTTGAGCGAATAATTCTAATACATCTCATAAAATCTATCGATGAGTTACACTTAATACCTACAAACCAATTCGGGTTCCGTTCAGAACACTCGACCCGCCACTAATTGGTCAGAATAAAAAATGACATAATATCCGCGAAAGACTGGATGTATCTTCTAAAATTCTACTATCATATCTTTCAAATAGATATATTCAAGTTAGAGTCAAATCACTACTTTCCGTTAAAACTCAAATTGTCGCGGGAGTCCCGCAAGGGGATATCCTCTCCCCTGTACTATTCAACCCATACATCGCTTCTGTTTTTAACAGAATACCTAGAAATGTATTAATTGCAGGCTATGCTGATCACATTGCTCTGTACTTACCTAGCAAATCGATCAATAAAGCTGTTAGAAGAATAGAAAATTCTGCTTCTCTTACAATCAGCGATTTAAATAAGCGGAAAATTCCAGTGAATGCTGCTAAATCAGTAGCAACCTTATTTACTAGCTCCAAGGCCAAACCGACTTTAACTTTGCGTAGCAATAAGATTACCCCAACCGTTTTTGTGAAATATTTAGGTTTAGACCTTGATTCCAACCTCCTGTGGAAAAAACTTATATCTGATATCAAGGTCAAGACTAAAATTATTCTAGTAAGATTGTATAATTTGCTGAAATCTCCAACGCTCAGTCAATCTCTGAAACTTACTTTATACAAAGGGTTAATCAGACGTATCTCTTATGGTTGTCCTGCCTGGCACGATGCAGCACAAACCCACTTAAATCATCCTCAAGTTGTCCAAAATAAATATTTATGAATAATAAAATGGTCGGCATACACAAGACGTTGGGCATGGCAACCATAGGTAAATTTATCGATAGAATAAATTCGACATTTAAATTTAAACTACAATCCGATCCTAATCCCCAGCTCCAAAACATCAATATTGATAAGAAAGCAAATTGGTCTCGCTGATCACCTGTTTTGTCCCACCTTTCCATATATCCCTTTCTCCCCCGCCAATCATGCACCCATTACTTATAAAGTTTTTTAGAAGTCATTTTTCCTTATATCGAGTCATCATGTAAATAATCACAAATATCTGTAATAATGAAAAATTAGGTTAAACTTCGTTCAAATTAGATATAAAGCCAACGGCTGGTGATCTAGAGCGTAGCACTTAAGATATTAATACTGTATATAGTAAGTATATATGACAAATGTTAAGAAACAATTTTCAAGTCAACTCCGCACAGCCAGTATTTGTTGTGAGTCGGTGTCGTGCGGACGCATGTTTACCGCTCCCTACGAATTACAAATTTCAAACGTACCGTGCTCCTAGTACATTGAAATTTTAAATCGAGTAAAAGTTTTGGCACAAAAGTGTCAAATCTAAAAAACTTCGAAATTCCCTTGGCTCCCAAAAGGAAAGCCAAAACGAGTCCTGCAATGGAAGACCCAAAAAAAAACAAAACAAACCGTTATGAAACGGTCAAACAGCGCGAGCTCTGAATCAGCCCGCCCCAACAATCCTCCGAACTCTTCTGATGGGCCTCAAGACGTTCAAAAAAAAACCTCAGTGCCTCCAATCATCGTTGAAAACGACAAATTGGAGACCAATAAGTTAATAAATTTCCTGCAAGTCAATGCCTCGGATAAAAACTTCAGGATGAACTTTAATGGAAGTACCACGATCGTCCACCTACAAACGACCGAGGATTACAACAAAATCGCAAGTATCCTGAAAAGGCAAAAACTTAATTTTTTCACCTACGGCCTTAAAAGTGAAAGACCTAAGAAATTTATTTTGAAAGGGCTTCCCAGCAGTTTCTCGGAAGCCGAATTATCAAATCAAGGCATTAACGTACTTTCCGTTCGCCAGTTCGTGAAACTAAATAAAGACGGAAATATGAAAGAAAACGGGCCTCTCCCGATCTTCGCAATCACGGTTGGCCCTGAAGTAACCTTGAGCAGCTTTGCTGCTATTAAAACTATTTTCTATCACACATACAAGATAGAAGAATTTGTGAAATCCGAGCAACCGACTCAGTGTTTCAGGTGCCAACGGTTCGGCCATGCAAGCCAACACTGCAACCTGAACCCCAGATGTGTAAAGTGTGCGTCAAACCATGACGTCAAAGCCTGCACTTCGAAAACTCTCAAGTGCGCGAACTGCGGACTAGCCCACACGGCCAGTTATAGAGAGTGTTCCATGCGCCTAAAATTCATGGAAACTCAGAAAAAACGAGCACAGTCGGCCAGGCCCAGCATAGCGCCTTTGGAATTGCCCGCTACACCTCACTCGGCCACGATCCAGAATCTGGAAAAGAACATCCAGTCTCCTGCAGTCCCAGTGCCAACTCCGAGTTTTGCTGCCAACACGTCCAGGCCCACCTACGCTTCCTTCTTCCCGACGGTGGAAACCTCGAGAAGGAATCTTATCGCACCCACCGCTGAACCTAGGACCATCCCAATGGAAACACATGTTCCCGAATCTCATTTAAGTAGAACTAAAAACTATGTAATTACAGCAAAGCAAGTCCTTGACGAGCTAACAACCCTTAGAATTCCCGAAATCCTTTCAGAGCTGAAAGAAATGAGCGCTAAACTCCAAACAGCTGTTACACCAATTGATAGGATCACAATCATCGCATCCTATGTCCACCTGTTCTCACCCTCCTCAGTCACACCTACGATTCCCCCGCAAACATAACCAACATATTAGCAATTAATATTTTTGCGGTCAAACCCAATCTGGACGAGTTATTACACATCGTCCATAATAATAACATTAAAATTTGTCTGATTCCAGAGACTAAACTGAACAGCAAAACGAAGAAAATTAACTTCCCAGACTTCTCACTGATCAGGGAAGACAGAACGGCCAAAGCATGTGGTGGTGTTGCGGTGGCGATCCACAAAACCTTGTCACATAGAACTCTGCCGCATGATCTCCTGTCGCTCACCGAATACGTGGGAGTAGAGGTCCAAGTAAACAATAAAAAACGAAGATCTACTCGATTTACAATCCACCGGATGTCTCAATAGATACAAATCTATTGAGGCACCTATTTTCCGATAGTACTCCAACAATTATTGTTGGAGACTTCAATGCGAAGGACACTGCTTGGACCTCTGCTAGGCCAAACGAATCAGGTAAGATTCTCTCAAATTTTGTGACGGAACAAAAAATTAATCTGCTCTTTCCAGACGTTCCTACACACTACCCTCATAATTCAAACACTCCTAGTACTATTGACCTTTTATTAACAAACAACATCTCTATCATTAATAATTTCACCACACTTTCCGAATCTCCATCCGATCACCTACCATTGTTTTTCTCCCTATTTGGCCGACCAACTTCACCAGAATCATCAAAAATTTTTAACTACGCGAAAACCGACTGGAATAAATTCAAGGATACCTTAAATGATGAGATTTCTACACCAAACCCTACTTGTAACAACAATGAAGCAATAGATCAACACATAACACATTTCACTCAAGTCATTCAAACAGCCCTGGATTCCTCCACTCCCATCCGCTCAACCAAATCCACCCACACTCCTATCCCACCCGAAATAACCTCATTAATAAAACTAAAAAATTACATTAGGTCAAGATGGCAAAGAACGCGAAATCGCTACCTTAAATCCGAACTCAATCAGCTGATAAAAGAAATCAGACTTAAATTAACCGAATGGAAACAATCATCTGGGGACAACAAGCTCAGAAACATAAACTTAAAAGATCACTCTACTTGGCGCGTAGGAAAATATTTTAATAACGCCGGTAAAAGAAAAATCCCCACACTAAAGTCAAACAACACACTCCACACAGAAGACCAGGATAAGGCTAATACACTTTGCAAACAGTACCCACAAATACACGAATTATCGGCCTCCCGAGGCAACAAATCTTGTGAACAACAAGTCACAGGTCATGTGAGAAAAACTATCCTCAAAGCCCCTATCGAAACTCCCATTAAATTCCTTACTAATCCCCGTGAAATCATTTCCGCTATCAAAAAACTAAAAAATAAATCAGCCCCGGGTGTGGATAATATTCCCAATATAGCACTAAAAAACCTCCCAATTAAAGCAATAAGTTTACTAACAAAGATATACAATGCATGCCTCCTCAGACAATATTTCCCGGAACTCTGGAAAGGAGCGGTGGTCATTCCGATTCTAAAGCCTGGTAAGCCCCCTTCGCATCCGGTGAGCTATAGGCCTATTAGCCTCCTACCGGTATTGGCTAAACTCTTTGAGCGAATAATTTTAGCTCGTCTCAAAAAACCCATAGAAGAGTTACAACTAATGCCTATCAATCAATTTGGTTTTCGATCAGAACACTCGACCTGCCACCAGCTGGTTAGAATTACGAATGATATAAAATCCGCGAAAGACCGGAAAGAAGATACCGTTCTTCTTCTCGTGGACAGCGAAAAGGCCTTTGATTCTGTTTGGCCCACAGGCCTTATATACAAACTCGAAGGATTAAATGTCCCTAAATATCTATGTAAAATTTTACTATCATATCTCTCAAATAGATATATCCGAGTTCGAGTCGAAACTTCGCTTTCGGATAAAATAGAAATTGTCGCGGGAGTCCCACAAGGATCTATTCTCTCGCCTGTTTTATTCAACTTGTACATTGCTTCTGTTTTTAGCAGAATTCCGAGAAATGCATCCATTGCAGGCTATGCTGATGACATTGCTTTGTACTCAGCTAGCAAATCGATCAACAAAGCTATTAGAAGAATAGAAAATGCTGCTTCTCTCACAATCAGTGAATGAACGAAATGGAAAATTAAAGTGAATGCTGCTAAAACAGAAGCAATCTTATTTACTAGCTCCAAGGCCAAGCCGACTTTAACTATTCGTAGCGATAAGATCACACCAACCGACTCTGTAAAGTATTTAGGCTTACACGTCGATTCCAAACTCCTGTGGAAAAAGCATATATCTGGAATCAAGGTCAAGACTAAAGTTATCCTAGTAAGATTGTATAATTTGCTAAAATCACCCGCGCTCAGTCAATCCCTCAAACTTACTCTCTACAAAGGGTTAATTAGGCCCATTATCACCTATGGTTGTCCTGCCTGGCACAATGCAGCGAAAATGCACTTGAATCATCTTTAAGTGATTCAAAATAAATTCCTACGAATAATAGGAAATTTTAAAAGAAGAACGACTATTGTGGAAATACACGAAACGCTCGGCATGACAACCATAGGCGAATTTCTCGATAGAATAAATGAGACATTTAAATTTAAGCTACAATCCCATCCTAATCCTCAGCTCCAAAACATCAATATTGACATAAAATCCAATTGGTCCCGCTGACCACCTGTTTTGTCCCACCTTTCCATATATCCTTTTCTCTCTCGCCCCTCATGCACCCATTACTTATAAGGTTTTTTAGAAGTCATTTTTCCTTATATCGAGTCATCATGTAAATAATCACAAATATCTGTAATAATGAAAAATTAGGTTACACATCAAATTAGATATAAAGCCAACGGCTGGTGATCTAGAACGTAGCACTTAAGATATTAATACTGTATATAGTATGTATATATGACAAATGTTAATAAACAATTTTCAAGTCAAGTCAAGTCAAGTCCGCACAGCCCAGGGAGTATTTGTTTTGAGTCGGTGTCGTGCAGACGCATGTCTACCGCTCTCTGCAAAATATAAATTTCTAACGTACAGCGCTTATAGTACAGTGAAATTCTAAATCGAGTAAACGTTTTGGCACAAAAGTGTCAAACTTAAAAAACCTCAAAATTCCCTTGGCTCCAAAAAGGAAAGCCAAAATGAGTCCTCCGATGGAAGACCCAAAAAAAACGAAAAAAGCCGTTTCGAAACCTTCGACTAGCGCGAGTTCAGTTCCCGCTCGCCTCGCCAAACCCTCCGACACTTCTGATGGACCTCAAGAGGCTCCAAAACAAACCTCTGTCCCTCCATTAATCATCGAGAATGAAAAAATGGAGACAAAAAAATTAATCAATTTTCTGCAGAGCAACGCCACAGATAAAAATTTCAAGATGAAATTTAATGGAAGTACCACGATCGTCCATCTACGAACGCTCGAGGACTACAACAAAATCGCAAGTATCCTGAAAAGGCAAGATATCAATTTCTTCACTTTCGGTCTTAAAAGTGAGCGACCGAAAAAATATATTCTGAAAGGGCTTCCAAGCAGTTTTTCACAAGACGAAATCCAAGCCGAGTTATCAAAATACGGCATCAACGTACTTTCCGTTCGCCAGTTCGTGAAAGTAAACAAAGACGGAGACACCAAAGAAAACAGGCCATTACCGATCTTCGCTATCACGGTTGGCCCGGAAACAACCTTGAGCAGCTTCGCTGAAATCAAAACGATTTTCTACCACACGTATAAGGTAGAAAAATATGTAAAATCCCAGCAATCTACCCAATGCTTCAGGTGCCAGAGATTTGGCCACGCAAGCCAACATTGCAACCTGAACCTGAGATGCGTCAAGTGTGCGTCAAACCATGACGTAAAAGTCTGCACTTCCAAAACCCTGAAGTGTGCAAACTGCGGACTCGCCCACACAGCCAGCTATAGAGAGTGTTCCATGCGCCTAAAATTCATGGAAACTCAGAAAAAACGAGCTCAATCGGCCAGGCCCAACATAGCGCCATTGGAACTGCCCACTACACCTCACTCGGCCACGATCCAGAATCTGGACAGGAACATCCAGTCCCTCCAGTCTCCTGCAGTCCCAGTGTCAATTCCGAGTTCTACTGCCAATACGTCCAGGTCCACCTACGCTTCCTTTTTCCCGAGGCAACAAATCCTTTGAACAACAAGCCACAGGTCATGTGAGAAAGACTATCCTCAAAGCCCCTATCGAAACTCCCATAAAATTCCTCACGAATCCCCGTGAAATCACTTCCGCTATCAAAAAACTAAAAAATAAATCTGCCCCGGGTGTGGATAATATTCCCAATATAGCACTAAAAAACCTCCCAATTAAAGCAATAAGTTTACTAACAAAGATATACAATGCATGCCTCCTCAGACAATATTTCCCGGAACTCTGGAAAGGAGCGGTGGTCATTCCGATTCTAAAGCCCGGTAAGCCCCCTTCGCATCCGGTGAGCTATAGGCCTATCAGCCTCCTACCGGTATTGGCTAAACTCTTTGAGCGAATAATTTTAGCTCGTCTCAAAAAACCCATAGAAGAGTTACAACTAATGCCTATCAATCAATTTGGTTTTCGATCAGAACACTCGACCTGCCACCAGCTGGTTAGAATTACGAATGATATAAAATCCGCGAAAGACCGGAAAGAAGATACCGTTCTTCTTCTCCTGGACAGCGAGAAGGCCTTTGATTCTGTTTGGCCCACAGGCCTTATATACAAACTCGAAGGATTAAATGTCCCTAAATATCTATGTAAAATTTTACTATCATATCTCTCAAATAGATATATCCGAGTTCGAGTCGAAACTTCGCTTTCGAATAAAATAGAAATTGTCGCGGGAGTCCCACAAGGGTCTATTCTCTCGCCTGTTTTGTTCAACTTGTACATTGCTTCTGTTTTTAGTAGAATTCCGAGAAATGTATCCATTGCAGGCTATGCTGATGACATTGCCTTGTACTCAGCTAGCAAATCGATAAACAAAGCTATTAGAAGAATAGAAAATGCTGCTTCTCTCACAATCAGTGAATTAACGAAATGGAAAATTCAAGTGAATGCTGCTAAAACAGAAGCAATCTTATTTACTAGCTCCAAGGCCAAGCCGACCTTAACTATTCGTAGCGATAAGATCACACCAACCGACTCTGTAAAGTATTTAGGCTTACACATCGATTCCAAACTCCTGTGGAAAAAGCATATATCTGAAATCAAGGTCAAGACTAAAGTTATCCTAGTAAGATTATATAATTTGCTAAAATCACCCGCGCTCAGTCAATCCCTCAAACTTACTCTCTACAAAGGGTTAATTAGGCCCATTATCACCTATGGTTGTCCTGCCTGGCACAATGCTGCGAAAATGCACTTGAATCATCTTCAAGTGATTCAAAATAAATTCCTACGAATAATAGGAAATTTTAAAAGAAGAACGACTATTGTGGAAATACACGAAACGTTCGGCATGACAACCATAGGCGAATTTATCGATAGAATAAATGAGACATTTAAATTTAAGCTACAATCCCATCCTAATCCCCAGCTCCAAAACATCAATATTGACATAAAATCCAATTGGTCCCGCTGACCACCTGTTTTGTCCCACCTTTCCATATATCCTTTTCTCTCCTGCCCCTCATGCACCCATTACTTGTAAGGTTTTTTAGAAGTTATTTTTCCTTATATCGAGTCATCATGTAAATAATCACAAATATCTGTAATAATGAAAAATTAGTTTACACTTCTTTCAAATTAGATATAAAGCCAACGGCTGGTGATCTAGAACGTAGCACTTAAGATATTAATACTGTACATAGTATGTATATATGACAAATGTTAATACACAATTTTCAAGTCAAGTCAAGTCAAGCACAGCCCAGGAACAACTAGGATATCGAGCGATCACTGAAGTTAAGCACTAACCAGTATGAACTGTAGAAGGATGGGTTCCCGACACGAAACTAATTCGCAAACTAGAAGTCGAAAGTGTTTTTTTATTTCTTTACTATTCTACACTCGATGAGCCAATGAGATTAATATACTCATCACTCCTTCAACAAAACATTTGGGCAATGTTAATTGAATTAATAATTTTTTTATATTAAGCGTATATCCTGGGTCTAGCTAAATGCCAGCTATGGGCCAGGTTAAACTACTAGGCTAGTCTCAAGACTGAGGGTTGCCTCAGTCCTAGCTTGGCCCAATGTTCCAAACAGGACTGGCACAGTCTTGATTGCCTAGACTTGGACAGGCTAGGCTAGACTTGGAACTAGCCTGGGTCAGTTGTCAATTCCTACCTGGGGGTGCGCGTTTTGGCTTGCGGCCGTATTATTTTGATTTCCAGTATCGCAAAAAAAATAAAATAAAATAAAATTGAGGTACAATTGCTAAGAAACTTTAGGACTCCGCTTAGCCATTCATCGAACTGTTTCTTAGGAATACCTATCGTCCTTACCATTTCAATAAGAATCGAGCTACAAGCGCATGATATAGAATACACGTGACAATGACCTATTTCAAGTTTTTGATTTATTCAAATGTTATCACCGGCAAATTGAAATTTCGGAAAGAAGGGAAAAATGCCTAGGTGAGATTTGATCTCACGCCTCCGAGATTGTCGGTCTGGCGCTTTCAACAACTAACCTATCGGGGCTTTCCGCCCATGCCATCCAATTCAATTTGCTCCATCGCCGTCCGACTACATGGCTACCAATACAATTAAACAAGTAATTATTTTTAATTGAATTGAAAACGTGACCGTGAGCACCAAAACGAAAATCGAATGATTTCAACGGTAAGGATACGTCTTGGTGCGCAGCTATATAGTCCGACAATACTGTGCCCTTTTAATATTTGAGACAAAGGACATACATGCATTATACATATCTCCTCTTTCAGATATTGATTGAAGATTGATACGTCATAAAGGATTTAACTTTGTCGATTATCTAATTCATAGGAATTTTCGAGAGATCGACAATCCCTCTACTTATGCCCAATGTACTTGTCCTGTAGCATTGCATTGTCTTTCAACTGTTGATGAATGATGAAAGCGATACTTTACTAAACTCGTCTTTCTGTGTCGCGACTACAGCGGATTCCCATCCGGTTTTTTGGGGCGAGTGGTGAAAAAGGTATTTGAGGTGACTCTATTACTCTATTCATCCCAATGAGGTTGAGAGCCCACAGCATCAGGGGCGTATTCTCCTTCTCAAGCCTCCTTATTTTTTCGTTCATCATTCACTCACCCCTAATAGACCTCGAGATTGATTATTTGCCATGAGAGGACGGAAAAAACGAATTTCTTCACTTATTTTCTTGCGCATTAAGGCTCTAATTGGCTGAAGTTATTGGGCCTATTTTAGGGCTGAATGATATTATTCGAGTAAATGGTCCGGAAATTTGAAAAAAGGAGTGCTTTCATTTTCACTGATTAATTCTTTTTTATCACTTTTTTTCTATTCTCGAAAACTCTAATATCATGGAAACTGTTAATGTATGATAAGCTAAATGCATAAGCCTAATGATTTCCAATGCTGTGCCGATTGCCTCTTTTTCTTACTCCCTAATTCCATTGAGGATTGATTATTTGTGATAAAACGGCGAAAAAACGAATCCATTTTATCCCTTGCTTTTTTTGTCATTAGAGCTGTAATTACCAGAAATGGTAGGATCAATTTGCATTCTAACCGCAGAAAATTCACGGGCGAATAATATTTTGATAATATCCTACAACTGCTACCGTATAGTCCACTCCAATATTTACCCACATTTCGCACATATTTGCCGACCCCCACGTATTCAGGTTTTATGCAAACACGAGTGTCGATTACCAAAAAGTATTGCAAAATTATTGTGACTCGATAATGTCATCGAAAACTGTAAGATGTGCGTGTTATGGGAGATTGGAATTTGTTCGATGAACATGAGTTACAACGTTTCTTATCTGCTAAAACGGGCCACACACATACACACACAGACATGTTGAAAATAGGTAGAAACATGGTGATATAATGAAAAATCGTATCTTCATTTTCGTCGCTTTTCATTTGGGTGGTTTTTCACACAAACGATCGAAGCACTTTCATCCAGGCGCTTCTTTTTCCAGTTCCAGTCCATTAGCCTATATGCGCCCCCTTCTTTATACTATACATCCCCTTCCCCTCCCATTCTTCTTACCTCAACGCAGCCTCTCACGTTTTTTATTGTTCCGGTGAGTAATATCGTACGTAATATGTACTATGTACTATGTAATATGTATCAGCCCTAGCCACCCTAGCCAGCTGAAAATTGGCACATAATAAGCTATAACTGAAAATAACTGAAAATAACTGAAAAATTATTGGAGAAAATCCCTTTTTTGCTGGAATAATATTAGCCGAATTGTTCAATAAAGCAAAAATTGATCACCAAAATGAGAGAGTTGCATGCAAACACGATGCAGCAACTCCAGGCGGTCAAAGGGATATTAATCAACGTTTCTGCATTAATTTTCCAATTCAACATTTTTACATTTTCGACATTATTGAAATTTTTTAACAAACCTTTGGCAATTAGGGCATTTTCTATCATTTCTGTGAGTTTTCAAACTCGGCACAAATTTGTCAATTTTTACCAGTTTCGAATTTCTTTTTATGTGCGATTTTAAAAGCTCTGAAGTATTAAAATATTTTGAAGCATCGACATCAGAATGACCGAGGGATCATTTTTCCTTATATCAAGCCATACCGTAAATAATCACAAATATCTGTATTAATGAACAACTAATTAACCTTTTGTTCAAATTAAATATAAAGCCAACGGCTGATGATCTAGTACCGAGGATTTTAAGATATCATTACTGTATATAGTATGTATATATGACAAATGTTGATAAACAATTTTCAAGTCAAGTTCAAGAATGGCCAGTATTTGTTTTGAGTCGGTGTCGTGCGGACGCATGTCTACCGCTCTCTACAAAATATAAATTCCAAACGTACCGCGCTTACAGTACAGTGAATTTATAAATCTTGTCAAAGTTCTGGCACTAAAGTGTCAAACTTCAAAAATCTCAAACTTTCTCTGGCTCCCAAAAGGAAAGCCAAAATGACTCCTCCTGTGGAAGACCCAAAAAAAAACTAAATAAACCGTTATGAAACCGTCAACTAGTGCGAGCTGTGAAGCCGCTCGCCTCAACAAACCTTCGAACACTCCTGTCGGGCCACAACAGGCTCAAAAACAAACATCAGTGCCTCCAATAGTTATTGAAAATAACAAATTAGAGACCAAAAAATTAATCAACTTCCTGCAAGTCAACGCCTCGGACAAAAACTTCAGGAAGAAATTCAATGGCAGTACCACCATCGTCCATCTACAATCGACGGAGGATTATAATAAAATCGCAAGTATCCTGAAAAGGCAAAATTTACATTTTTACACCTTCGGTCTAAAAAGTGAGCGTCCGAAGAAATTTATCATAAAAGGTCTTCCCGCCAGTTTTACTGAGCACGAGACTGAAGCGGAAATATCCAAACACGGCATAAAGGTATTATCAGTCCGGCAGTTTGTGAAAACAAACAAGGACGGAGACAGGAAAGAGAGTAGGCCACTACCGGTGTTTGCAATTACGGTTGGGCCTGATGTAACCTTCAGCAGCCTCGCTGCTATTAAAACCATTTTCTATCATACATTTAGGATAGAAAAATACATCAAAACCCAACAACCAACACAGTGCTACCGGTGCCAAAAATTTGGACACGCCAGTCAGCACTGTAATTTAAAACCCAGATGTGTGAAATGCGCAGGCAACCACGACATCAAAACCTGCACCAGCAACTCCCTGAAGTGCGTGAATTGCGGTCTAGCTCACACAGCGAGCTATCGTGAGTGCGCCTCACGAACCAAATTTGTAGAGACTCATGAAAAAAGAGTCCAACGACCAGCACCAAAAAAAGCAGAGCGGGAACTGCCCGCTACCCCACACTCGGCTACGATGCAAAACCTGGACAGCAACATCCATTTCCTCCAGTCTCATCCAGTCCTCGAACCTACGCCAATCTCTACTGCCACGAAGATGTCCAGGCCATCCTACGCTTCTTGTTCTCCAACGATGGAAACCTTAAGAACGAATGTTGACGCACCCACCGCTGAACCTAGGACCATTCCGATGGAGACTGATGATCCGGAATTACATTTAACTACAACTAAAAACTTAATTAATACAGTGAAACAAGTCCTTGATGACCTAAAATCCCTTACAATTCTCGAAAACCTCTCAGAGATTAAGAACATGATCTCTAAAATCCCAAGAGCTGACACCCCCCTTGATAGAATCACAATCATCGCATCCTATGCCTACCTGTTCGAATCCACCGTTGAACCACCCACGATCCTCCTACAAACATAATAAATATCTTAGCCATTAACATTTTGGCGCTCAAACTCAGTCTGATACCGGTACCCGCAAAACACTTTGAGCGAATAATTCTAATACATCTCATAAAATCTATCGATGAGTTACACTTAATACCTACAAACCAATTCGGTTTCCGTTCAGAACACTCAACCCGCCACTAGTTGGTCAGAATCAAAAATGACATAAAATCCGCCAAAGACCGGATAGAAGATACCGTTCTTCTCCTGGACAGCGAAAAGGCCTTCAACTCTGTATGGCCCACAGACCTTATATATAAACTCGACAGCTCAAATGTACCTAAATATATATGTAAAATTTTACTATCATATCTTTCAAATAGATATATTCAAGTTAGAGTCAAATCACTACTTTCCGTTAAAACTCAAATTGTCGCGGGAGTCCCGCAAGGGGATATCCTCTCCCCTGTACTATTCAACCTATACATCGCTTCTGTTTTTAACAGAATACCTAGAAATGTATTCATTGCAGGCTATGCTGATCACATTGCTCTGTACTTACCTAGCAAATCGATCAATAAAGCTGTTAGAAGAATAGAAAATTCTGCTTCTCTTACAATCAGCAATTCAAATAAACAGAAAATTCAAGTGAATGCTGCTAAATCAGTAGCAACCTTATTTACTAGCTCCAAGGCCAAACGGACTTTAACTTTGCGTAGCAATAAGATTACCCCAACCGTTTTTGTGAAATACTTAGGTTTACACCTTGATTACAACCGCCTGTGGAAAAAACATGATATCTGATATCAAGGTCAAGACTAAAATTATTCTAGTACGATTGTATAATTTGCTGAAATCTCCAACGTTCAGTCAATCTCTGAAACTTACTTTATACAAAGGGTTAATCAGACCTATCTCTTATGGTTGTCCTGCCTGGCACGATGCAGCACAAACCCACTTAAATCATCCTCAATTTGTCCAAAATAATTTTTTATGAATAATAAAATGGTCGGCATACACAATACGCTGGGCATAGCAACCATAGATAAATTTATCGATAGAATAAATTCGACATTTAAATTCAAACTACAATCCGATCCTAATCCCTAGCTCCAAAACATCAATATTGATAAGAAAGCAAATTGGTCTCGCTGACCACCTGTTTTGTCCCACCTTTCCATATATCCCTTTTTCCCCCGCCCCTCATGCACCCATTACTTATAAGGTTTTTTAGAAGTCATTTTTCCTTATATCGAGTCATCATGTAAATAATCACAAATATCTGTAATAATGAAAAATTAGGTTAAACTTCTTTCAAATTAGATATAAAGCCAACGGCTGGTGATCTAGAGCGTAGCACTTAAGATATTAATACTCTATATAGTATGTATAGATGACAAATGTTAATAAACATTTTTCAAGTCAAGTCAAGTCTTCCAGTGGTAAATGTTACTTTTCCTGCATTTCAGCAGCAAACTGGGCTAAGTCTGTGTTCGTCTGATGTCGGTTTTCTTCAAATATCACCAAATGTGAGAAGATAGTACCTTTCTATCTGCAGTAGATTTCGAAATGTTTAACCACTAAGTCAGACCAAATGCAGCCGACCACCTCCCTTTATCTGCAATCGAATAAAACGCCCCGAAAACAGCGTGAAAATGAGTGAAAAAGTACTTACAAGTATTCATCGTAGCTAAGTCCGTCGTCACTCTTGTTGGGCCACTCGCTATAGCATATGACCCTGACTTCTCCGTTGGGGAATGTTTGCGTCAAAGTTTTGTAGTATATGAGCATGGGCAGCGAGAGGATGCAGCCGACGATCCAAATGGCCACAGCGACAAAAAGAGTGAGTCGACGTCCCATTCTCGGCCTCAGTGGGTTCATTATGGCCATGTACCTGACCCCAGCAAAAAAAAAACAAAACCATCATTTCATAAGATTAGAAGATTTGATTTTTTCAACGCTCGTTCCCCTTTATGAGCAACATACTATTCTCGTAAAATTCCCTCCACTTTCTACGCTACAAGAGAAGCTTGAAAGCTTGCCTGACTTCGAAGAGCGCCCTGTGTGCTCGTATACCTTGCCTTCTCAGGCTTTCTTTATATCCCGGGGCATACAGTGCTGATGCCGTAAGAGATTTCGCAAGACAAAATGTAATGATTTGGTATGTAAATGGATATCGGAATGACGAAAGTCGGCTCCAGCCGCATGGATGGGTGTCCAGTACGCCCTTCTGAAGGAATACTCGAGAGCAGTTACCGTGGGGTGTACAAACGAGAGGGACGGAGATAAAAAAATGGACATTTGTCTCCAACACTTAAGTGGCCAAAGTGTTGGAAAAGTCTTGAAACGTGGAGATATGATGAAAAATTGAATTTCCATTTTCTGGGGAATAACAATAACTTCCCTTCTCAGGGAATTCACAATCCAACAGCTAATGTTGCAATTCCAAGTAGAAATCGCGAAAACTAGGCAGAATATATTTTGCAAGTTAATTTGTGAAACCTTTTTATCGAATTATCGCCGGATATTTGTTTATAGTGTGATTTACAAAATTGTTCCGAATGAATTTCAGCGGCAGTTGTTTTGCATCAAAAAACTGTTGGGTTGGTGATATGGTCATAATTTGAAACACAAAAACTGTTCACATCGTTGCGATTTTTTTGTTCATTAACTCATGACTATTCAAGAGATTTTGCCTTCGATAGGATTTGAATAATCCTGCAGTGAATGGGGGCGAGTGCCATGTTTTCCAATGCACAAAAGCGGGATGAATTTTTCAACGAATTTGATACCCGTCGGGCGACAACGAAGCACTGTTGCATTTTATTAAACTCACATTTTGCTAATTAATGCACGGTTTATCGCTTGATCAATACTGAACACAGTTGACGTTAACAAATTTCATTATTTAGGTCCATTTTCATGGTAATGGAATAGGATCGATTGATCCAAATATTATAAGTCAGTTTGCAGTCCTCCCATTGATACTCCGTTTTTCGCCTGATACAAAAGTTACGTTTGAGGTATTTTTCGATTTGATTCTGTTCTAAGCATTCTGCAAATTAAAAAAAAAATGAATAAATAAATAAAAAGAATTTTCAAAAGGGAAGAGACAAATGAAAAAATAAAATCTCGAATTACTAAAAAACAAGGAAATGGGAATTTCTTCAAAAAATGATAATATAAGTTTTTTAGAATCAAGATTCAAAGATTCAAAAATATTTTCAAAATTCGAACACTTTTAACTTTCAAAGAATTGTAGATTCAATTTGAATTAGTTTTCTTGGAATTGCACATTTGTATTCTTGGAACTATTAAGAAAAATCATTTGGATTTTTTTTTAAAGTTTTCGAATCACTTAAAGTCCCTGACTTTCAGGATTTTTGAATTGTCGCATTTTCGTTCATTTCGGTCACGCCGGAGAAGTATCCAGATAGATGTGAAAATGCCTCAAAAATGTTTAAATCGTGACTTTCTTTCCCAGACGGCATTATTTTTTTTTTTTTTGGTTACAAATGACGCCTCAACATGAGCTAGGCATCCATATACATTTTCCCCTCGTTAAATCACATTGAAGAAGTGATCCACCCGGGATCTCTTATTTTATTCCGTCTGAGAAAAGGATAATCCCAAGATCCTTCCAAAATTTATTTTATAATGTCCAGAGTCTGGGATTTAATTGAATGCACTTATCTAAATAAAGTATTTTCCGTCATTTGGCCGAGCCAAAAAATTTTATCCTTATGAGAAAAGCTGACTATATTTGAAATTCTAGAAAGTTTCAATATTGCAGAGGTTTCGTATGTTTGAAATCCGAGAGAAGATGAAAAAAGTAAGAATTGAAAAATTGCAAACACTTGGATTTTGTAAATTAACGCATGTCCAAAAAAAAAACAAAATTTCAAAAATTAGAAACTTCAGGAATAATAAAAAAGAACAAAATCTTAAAATTTCAAAACTTCAAATTTGACTTCGCATTAAATCGAAAAAATCAAGAAATATCCTTCAATCCGTGCAATCATTCTCCGATATAAAAATTCGCGATTATCTCTGTAGAGATCACCTGTAAAAACTTCATGTAGAAGATGCAAATGAGAAAAATTTTTAATGACATGCGCTGAAACTTCGTTCCCAGCAATACTAAATTCGTCGATCTTCCAAGCCTTCATTACATCCATCTATTCCAAAAAAAAGAGTTGATAATATCCTCATCCTTACCCAACAAAATTACAAACTAAGTAATCCCGACTTCTTCAACTCTAGTCTGGGCAGTTTCTGTGTAGAAACTTTCCACCAAGTGTTTGTGCGTTTTAAAATTTCACATGCAGCTAAAGTAGAGACGTACTGGGCTCGACCTCGGGGATTTTTCACTTCTTTTTTCTCTTCAACAGAAAGTCGGAGGAATACTCGTAAAACATCTACGGACGTCAGCTTTAATGTTTCAGCCAGTAAGTGCCCCTGGATATAGTATATAGCTGCAAAGCAGCGTTAAGAAGGCAAAAACTTGCAGAAAATGTTATCTGAAGAAGCATCACGATCTTCTGAGAAAGCTCGATGCGAATCGGTATAAATATTCCAATCGGTCCATACGAACCCACGAGACTATTTACACGACTGTTGACACGCAAGTGGAGCATGTGAGATGACTCGGGCCAGTTCCATTCTTCTTCACCACTCATCTGCTCCTTCAACTTCAATGAGGAGAAACAGCCAGTCTAAGAACTTGACCTCCCACTATCCTCCACCTTCCGAACATCTTTTTCCGCATTTAAAAATGCACATCGACTTGATATGTGGTATTATAGTATTGTGGTGAAAGTATAGACCGTGGACCGATGAGGTCATTGCCAGTAGTAATGTAATGGCCAATCTGTCAGATGTGACCGAATTAACTGGCAAATCAGTCGTACAATATCTGTTAGTTTCGTCAGGGAAGATGCTCCTCATGAATGGATAAACGTATGTAACCAAGAAAATTAGGAATCCACCACTTTTTACGCGGAAAGAAAAAGAACATAATTATTAGACCCCTGGTGACTAATCTGAGGACGAAATTTCCGTGAGTCGAAAAATTAGACTCCTATAGTCTACAATTTAGTCGTATTGGGCCGACTTTTTCTGTTGTTTCGGGATAGTTTTTATACTCACTGGGATGAATTTTTGGACTCACGGAAATTTCGTCCTCAGATTAGTTACCAGGGGTCTAATAATTATGTTTTTTTTTCTTTCCGTGTAAGCTCTCGTTCATTGCTATAGGACTTTATATACCTGGAATATTCTATAATCTCAGGCGTTAAGCCCCCGAAGGACCCTCGGCAATGAGGTACGTGATTTTTGTGAGCACATGGTCTGGACAAGAAAATGTTTCTGTGGGCATGCAGCGGATATCCTACGATCTTTGACATAATGATGGTGTCGCAGGGTCCTGTCATACGTGGCAATTGGCTTATGGGTCCCATGAATTGGGAGTAGGCAGAAGTCGAGTGTGCATCACGGGTAGTTTATAGAACTGGGAGTTTAGTGCAGGAGGAGTCCTTGGCGAAAGTACTTCATCTGATGGACGGTGTCCTCAATGGAAGCACTATCGACGAATAGTCTTGCGTGGGTACTCAAAGTTAAAAGTGTTCAACTTGACTTCATTTATTACATATGGCGTAGACTTAACGCGTTATTATTATCAAAGTCAAGTAGAATTTCAAGCCATTTTATCTTTGAAAAAGAGCAAAACCCATGGGTCTTCAATAGAAGTAAAGCAAGTGGTAATGTTTATTAAACGGTAGATATTACCTATACAGTTTTTCACTTCGTCTCGGCACGTGACGCAGACCGCAGACACTTATCGACCTTGACTAACGAGAAAAATCCATCTGACAAACGAAAAAAAGCTATTCACTGTCGTTCATCTTCAGAAAATAAATTCATCGTTTTCGAGTCGGTCAGATGCAAATGGGAAGTTTTATGAATAAATTTAACAGCATTCGCCGTAGTCGTTGAAATAGAGTGGTTCTCTCTCGCGATGTTCAGGGAATTTTCATGAGCGTTAGTGCTAATCTCATGATGTTTTTGGATTCCCTTGGATTTCGTACCCCTGGAATTGAATGTTATTAGAGGGTGAATTTACAAATTTATAAAGACTCATGCAAAATCGGGTAACTGCTTCATTTGAACTTCCCCAATGAATACACAAAAATAAAAATATATAGAGCACCGAATCAATTCACTCCAATTTCCCCAGAGTGATGCATGCACCATTCTACCTTGTTCCCAGTTCACTAATTTTCTATACTTTCGACTCTTGCAGTGGAAATTTTCAATGGTCAATGAGGAAAAAAATTGAAAGAATTAAAAGTAGTTCATGGTTTGCTTTGTGCGAGAACACAGTAGTAGATATTCTGAGATTGGTTTGTGATTAACTTCGCAATTGTCAGAAAGGTATTGTCATAAGCTCGTAGGTGTGTGTGTGTGTAAGTAAATTTAGACATACTCCCGATCCATTACAAACTACCCATCGAATTTAAACCCTGAAACTAGTGGTGCGTGCATGTGTGTGCCCCACTCGGCGCAAAAACAAAACTTCCCCATTTGGTTTTTCAGCACAACCTACTGAATTTATTCTTCTCTAATATACTACGGTTAATCAGTGTGACCCCTATTATTATCATAACGAAAACATGCCTATTTGAGAATTCCAAACTGACTCATTTATGAAGCAGATAATTATGAATACTTGAGTAGACGCATGTGAGCATGAGGGATAGACTTATGCGTGTTACTTGAGTGAGAGTGAGACGCCAATAAGGATGCGGCTGGAAAACAAAAACTTTAATATTTTACCCAGTGGAACAGTATGGACAATTCCAATTGCTAAGAACATTGCATATACTGCACAAATGCCATCCAAAATTTAATCCGCTCGATTTCGCATGGAACGCTTCGATTGGGGAACCGTCATGACAGCCTCATCCATTCGTTCACTTATTACATACATAATTGTGGAGACTGCTATACATCCTTAATTACGCAAATTATCGAAAAAAGGCATTCTACATAAAATACGTATTTTTATATGGTAAACAACTTTTCTTATATGAATTTTGCGCTAACTCTAATAGTTTATGCAGTAGAACATTATAAACAATTGACATTGTTAATAACAATATATACACTGAACCACTCTTACTCAAAATTTAATGAGTCATAAAATATGTTTATATCTTTTAACTGTGACATTGAGTACCTGGATTACATTTTTGTGTGAATGAACGTTCATTCTCACTATTTTCGATTTTTGCTCAACATGAATTTCTCAAAAACCGGGGAACTACTCGATGAATTTGATCAAAAATCCAATCAGCTCTAAGTTACACGGAGACGCAACGATTGAAAACAAAATTAATCGAATCGCACGATCCGTTTCCGAGAAAACGTAAACGAAAAATTTTGCCACATACGGACGAACACACACACACACACACACACACACACATACAGACACTTCTGTGAAATCACTTCAGGATGATGCAAAACGTCGAGAATCGTAAAAATTTCATCGATCTGGCACTTTTCATTTTCGGGGTCATTACAATAACTTCCCTAGATCGGGAAGTTAATAAATAATAAAAAAGGTCGACTTTGCCCTCATGAGGTATTCATGGGTAAATCGATTTTCGGTTTCATTTGCATTTGACAGTTTGTTTTTTCCCTTACACTGAATTCAATATCTCATCTCAAAAAAATCCAAATAGAAGATACTCAGCCCATGCATTAGGTGTCTCTCACAGACGTCCTTGAATTTCTTCACAATGGTTCGCATCACTTATTGATTTTTCCCACATGACAATTTAGCCTCCATTATGTGGGATAGTTCACGTATACGTTAAAGAGATTTCAACATATCTCCCTTGTGCACGTTTCTGGGTGGCTAAAGTGAGCCAGAAAAAGGTGATTTGTGTGACGGTTGAAAGCATCTCCTCGGAAGAGTCTCCCACAACTTCCTAGCACTACTATCTATGATACATACAAAGCTGCACAAGTTTGTACAATACAAGTCAGCAGAATTTACAATATAGTCATGTAACTCACGTGATATGGTTTTTTACTGACAGCCCTATTTTCCACTTGACTCCACTGCTGACATTTTCCAACAACTGAAAATGTTATTTATGGTTTCCCGTGCATTTGCAATTGTGTACAAAAATGTTAAAAGACAGATTGTAGCGACTGGGGTGGAATGAAGAGACATGACGCAATGCTTGTTGAATCCCACCATTTTTCTCTTTCATAAGAGCTATACGGACCATTGTGATACTGTGTGTGGGTGTATAAAACTGAGTAATGAACGAAACTGACGGTGATCGTATGTAGGAGGTAATTTTGCAGGATCCCCCAGCGTATGGAGGTTGTCATTATCGGAACTAAAGATTAAAAGTGATATTGGGTGATTTGCAGTGCATGCCAGGAATTAGCCTCATTGTTGTACGGGATGATCTGATCTGGTTTTTGTAGAGGATTTATGAATTTTTAAGGCTAGATTATTTTCGCGTGACGCTGACAATCCGAAGCCAGCTATCGTATGTGTTATGTATAAAACTTCTGTATAAACTCATCTTTAAGGAATAGTCCATTTTCCCAAGGATCATTTTTCAAAGGAAAACGGAATTGAACACAAGGCAGATGAAAATTTTCGCATAAAAAAGATGAAACAAAGGTACAAAAATGAATTTCAATATTTTACTTTTATTATCCAGATCCAGGTTTTTTATTTTTCGTGGGGGGGGGGGGTGCCGCCCCCCTCCCCCCGTCCACGCATTTCATACCCCGTGAAAATCGCATCTATCATTCGGACGTTGTGCGCACAAAACTTACTGTTTTTTTCAAAATTAATAATTAATTGTTTCACCACTAGAAAGTTGAAGCAGATGCTAATTTAACATCTGTCTGAGCTATGAGAATAAGTTGCCTGTATCAAATGCAATACGCTATTCTGCTACCGTCGTCAATACCATACGAAGAAAGAAGGAATTGCCAAAGAATTAAGCAATCCACTTGATCGTACCAATTCCCACGCGATAACTGCCACTCGATTAGCGTCTCAAATGTACCGCAAACAGTTGCCTCAATGCCACCAAAATCCCCGCCGGATTATCGAATAGAGATTCAGTTGTTGGAGATTGGAAACTCTGGGATAATCTCCCCAACAGTGAACACTCAAGCCCCATAAAGTCGTCGCGATTCAGTTTCAAATTTTCTCGTTAATATCATCCATGGAATGGAATTCAGATGGTGAAGATTCAAGCACGAGGGATGAGATAAGATTTGCCATCTTTGCCCGGCATTCAATATTTTTCAAAAATCACATGTGTGCATGAGCTTCAGTCTACATGAATTCCGGGGAAAGTCGAATGGCATAGCGCAAATGGAACCGTCTGGCGAAAAGGTGGATAAAAGAAACGACTTCATCATATGAGATGTGAGAGATCAACCTGAACTCATCTTCTCAGCATATTCAGCTAGATCCGAAGGAATCGAATACTGGTCTGCTGTGGACGATTTTATGAAAACTGGAAAACAACCTGGAGCATTTGGACCTATTGACTCCAGTTGCAGAGGAAATTTCCGTAGATTGATTGCATTCAACTTAGGGAGGTTCTTTTTCATTGTGGTGATGATGCGCCGTAATGGCAAGACTCATGATTTTAAAACGAAGTACAACAAAGTAGAAACTGGATGCTATGCTCACTCCTAGTCACAATTGTGATTTAAATCCACGGGTTCTCATAGAAATTCGGCCTCTTTGGTCTGTATTTTATGCATCGAATAAATTGTGGATTATGGAAACCGTCAGTTGCATTATCAAGGGCAAGTCCTTTATCATTTTCCAAGTCCCTCCTGGTTGTTTATGGTGCTCTGTAAATTATTCAGCTTATCCCTTTTCTAACCATTGCCTACTTTCTCCGTACTTTCAAGCTAGGTTGATCCGTTTGCTGATTAACTAGTGAGTCTATGGGATTCAATATTTAGCCAAGTTCAACTACACCCTATTCATGGTACATTTTTCAATCTTTGAATGAATTTACTCCAGTAATTGGCTTTGCTATTGCATGTGAATAAAGTATGGTCGGCCGGAATATTCGGGAAAAAAATAGTGGTTGAAATTCTCATATTAGCCTGATTTTAAAGAATTCAATGAAGCAAACAACTCTCGACAAGAATTGATTTTTCTTTTCACGGTGTGCGAATTTCACTTTGTCAAGAAAGTTTACTGGGAAAATTCAGTTTAGAAGAATGATCAAAGGTACAAAGAAGTGAAAACTTCAATCGCCTGTAGCGTTGATTGAGTTCCTGGGAGCCTTCCTATCAAATGGCAGGAGTTGAACGCGACACTTTTTTTCAAATTCAATATTTGAGGGCGGATTTAACTTAGAGAAAATGCCAAGTCAATATTGACTTTTTATCTCGTGCACACTGAAAATTGATGACAACGCCATGCTACCAATTTCGTCATACATCATGGCATATCGTTCCCTTATCGAAGGGAAAGGATAGCGAGCTGTTCCTCTTCCTTCATTGCTGATACCCTACAATTCAAGACCAATTAAAATTGAACAGTAATATCTCGTCTCCACTGAAATTTTTAGTAAAATATGAGGTAACGGACATAACCCAGCAACCTTAATTTATCAATGTATGTTTGCTCAGCGAAAGTAGAATTTGTTTCCGAAAAATAAATTTACTTAAGGTCTTCCTAAAATTTTAATAGCAGAAAAGTTGCTATGTAACAGGGAGATCCTATGTTACTGAGATACTCCAGCAAATGCATCTCATAAGTGGTTTCTGCCATTTCATGTGAAACTGTATTGATCTGGTAGACGACAGTGCCTCGAGCTGAAAATGAGCACGGCTAAACAAATCAATTCACTCAAGAAGAATAACATTCCAGGTGTAGAATACGGTAAACCTGTTGAGTCAACCTGTTGCCCATTTGCTAACATTCAGAAACTGATAATGTGAGATGCACCATTACCGTGAATTGGGGTGGGCGTCTATTCTTGAAAGCGTACCAAAATGTCATGTGGGATCAGGAAGGTGCACTCAAAGAGAACGGGAAAGCTCCGCACCAACGGATGCAGAAAATGGGGTAAGTGAGAATGAGCCGTAAATTTAGAGATCCGATTCTCGTGAAGATTTTGAAGAAATTAAAATATTCCGATTGGGTATGAAATACATGCAGTGAACATTCCTTATAAACAGGCGAGGGATATATACTTTTAATTTCACTTGCTAAGGTTCAACTCGTTCTTTTCCAGTCAGTATTCAGCTCTTGCACCCTCGGTGAGAATTGCGCAAAAACTCAGTGGGGATTTTTTTCTAAAACAAGTCCGGTGGCGCATGCTGCGCAGGCGCACTTCCTTTTTCCGTCACGCTGGCTGGTGTCGCGTCGGTTTCGGTCTTACGCTTTTCGATAATTTCCATATATACCGGTAGTTTCTTTCGTCTCTCCTTTTTACTATAGGAATATTTCCAGTTCATGAATTTCCAAAATGTCTTCTAGCCGCTGAAATATTTCCTTCAACAATCTTCTCACCTATCCCTCTGCCGTTGCAAATGAGGGGGGTAGGTGCAGAACGAACATTCAATGTACGAAGAAGTTCTATGGAATTTTCCCGTACACATTACATCTTGTATCGAATTTTCTCGAAATTCCGCATCTCGTACTTTTCTGTCAGCTACGCCTACAACATCAGGTCGCTATTTTACCTGGCATCTCCCAGATGTTCGTCGCAATTTCGCGGTATGTTGAACTCGCGGAAAGCACGACAAAGATCGTTCATCATCCGTGGGATCGCAAGTCATCGGGCAAGCGTAACGATTGTAACTGCAGCGGAGTATTCAGTCAGCGTAAATCACAATAGTAAACGCGATTGCTGAAGCGATTCTGGCAATTCCATCGATTTTCCGGTGCTCATTAATCATCCGCCACAAGACAGAGGGGGGCTCGAGGCACTTGGAAATGGAAAATAAGAGGTGACAGGTGGGCTTGATTCAGGTTCAATGAAATACGAGGCTTTGAAAACTTTCAACGGCTCCATTTGGGCGACAAATGCTGGCGAATCAACGCGCGATAAATCCGTCCTATGCGATAAACCCATTGGCTCCAATATGAATGCCATTCAACCACTCATGAGTGAAGTTGAGGGCTCATGCTTTGGTGAATGCCTGAAGAGTCATTTGGATTGAAAACCATGAATTGAGTGAGTTTCCCCGCTTGTGGTCAGCTTTAAGGTAGCTTAATCACTGCAGCAATTCTAACTGCATGATAAGCTAGACACCATGTAGGATCATGTGGTTTTCATATCAATTCAACCAATCCATGGTCTTTAATCCTAAAGATTGTCGTCATAATTTTGTATGTGGTTCTTCTTGCGGACACATGCAAACTTCATTTTCTTCGATGAATATGATAAAAAAATGACTTTCCTGTCTCGTTAAGTTCACATATTAACTCTAAAGCCACAAATTTATTTTTGCGCCCAGCTAGGTTCTCGCCCAGCCGTGCGGTCTCATTTTATGGGTACCGCCGATAGCACACACGGAAGTTCCTGCATCGGTCGGAATCCATGAGAAAATATTTGAAAAATATTCTCCGGCGGCCGGGCGCGAACCTCGGACCTTCGGAGTAGTAGGCAGATACTATACAAGTAGTAGGCCATAGCCCCGACTTGTCTGTGTGTATGTGGCTGTGTTTTTTTTTTTTTTTTTTAAGAAAAAAAGAGAAAGAAGGAAGCCAACCTCCTTCCTCACGCTTCCTTCTTTCTCTTTCCTCCCTTTTTTTTTAAATCTTTATTGAAAACAAACCAAAAAAAACTTACAAATTAAAAGTACAAATACAGAAAAAAAACAAAAACAAGGGACAATACCCCTTGGCCTACACTAGTAGAAGGACAAATATCCCAGTATCCCCAAATCACGACGGAACATCTGCGGAGCAATACTTCGTTGCGTAGGGGACGACAGCCGCGGCTTCCTCAGTAGCGAATCCTTTCCGGTCGTTCACGGTAAGAAGATCCTCCATTTAACCTGGATTTTTCCGAAGCTGCTCCTCGCGGCGCAGCTCCTGCACAACCTCCATTGCGAAGTCGCTTGTCGTGTTCCATGCTGCCTCTGATGACAGCATAACTTCCACAAGATTTCCAACATTAATGGGTTTGCCTACGCTATTTTCCCATATAGACCGTTGGACGTCGAAACGCGGACATGCAAAGAGAACATGTTCCGCGTTTTCCTGAATTCCCTGATACTTTGGGCAATCCGGGGAATCTTCATGCTTGAATTTGTGAAGATATTCCCGAAAGCACCCATGTCCTGAGAGCATCTGGGTTAGGTAGTAATTGACTTTTCCATGTGATCGGTCAAGCCAAACATTCAACTCCGGAATAAGTCGATGAGTCCACCGGCCTTTGCTCGAGGCGTCCCACTGTAGCTGCCATCGCTGGATGCTGTGGTTACGTTCTTCTCTCCTCAGTTCTACTGGCCTCAGCTTAGTTGATGTTTTGCGTGTGTAGAGTCGCCTACGCTCCTCCGCTAGAACTTCGATAGGTATCATCCCAGCAATGACGCACACTGCTTCGTTGGATACTGCCCGGTATGCGCCAGCCACCCTCAGGGCACTCAGCCTGTAGACTGGAACAACTTGCCGTCGTGCTGCTTGACTTCGTAAGGCATCTGTCCATATGGGGATACCATATGTTACTACCGATGTGACAACTGATGATAACAAGAGTCTTCTCCTCTGTTTTGGCCCTCCAATGTTCGGCACGAGTCTTGCAAGGGCAGTCCTCACTGCACCCGCCTTACTGCTTGCATGTTGGGCTTGTTGTCTAAAACTGAGCCGGGCATCAATCATAATTCCTAAGTACCGTATATAGGGCTGGGAAGTTATTTTGTGCTCGCCGACTTGCAGCGTGATTGTCTCGAATTTCTTTCGGCTCGTGATGAGTAGTGCCTCAGTCTTATGCTCTGCAAGTTGTAGACCAATCGAGTCCATCCATTTCCGTATCTTGTTAAAAACATTATCGAAAATGAGCTGAAGCGTGAATAGATGTTTTTCCACGATGGTTATAGCCACGTCATCTGCAAACGCCACGAGCTTTGCCCCCGTCGGCAGTGCCAGTTTCAGCAATTCGGCGTACACGATATTCCACAGAAGGGGCCTCAACACTGAGCCTTGAGGTACACCCCCAGTCACCTTATATGTTTTGGGGCCTACTTCTCTGTCATACTTGAGAACTCTGTCGGTGAAGTAGTTATCTATCATCTTTTGGAGATATGCCGGTACAGATAGCTTCGATAATGCCGCCAAAATGGAATCCCACCGTACCGAGTTGAAAGCGTTCTTGACGTCCAGAGTAACAACCAAACAGTATCGTTTCGTACCTCCTTTCCATCGTCCGCCCTCAATCGCTCTCTTCGCTGTTTTCACCACCAGGTCTATAGCATCCGACGTAGATCGTCGTCGTCTGAAGCCGTATTGGGCTTCGGCCAATAGGGGTTCCACCACTGCCTCAATTCTCTGATGTATAATGCGCTCCAGGATCTTGCCCACAGTATCCAGCATACAGAGTGGACGATATGATGACGGTTCGTCCGGAGGTTTTTTCCCTTAGGAAGCAGTACGAGTCTCTGTTGCTTCCATCTGCTGGGGAAGATACCTTCCTGAATGCAAGCATTGTACATATCGAGAAAGATTCCAGGTGCTGCATTAATGGCGGCCTTCAGTGCTATATTTGGCACACCATCGAGACCAGGGGCCTTGTTGTTGCCCACTCTACTACAGGTCCGCAATAGTCCATCAGCTGTAATAGGTGGAATTTCGTCGTTGATACCATTATTCACATACGTCCCAGTAATATTCGTTTGTTGAGGAAATAAGACAGCCACAATCCTCTCCAGGAGCTCAGGGCAGGTCGGTGATGGCATCGGTTGACTCTTAAGTCGCGCCATAACCACCTTGTACGGTCTGCCCCAAGGATCCTTATCCACTTCCTCCAAAAGCTCGTTCCAACAGTCTCGTTTGCCAAGCTTTATGGCCTTGGTGAGTTTACGCTTAGCGGCTTTAACCTTCACTTCCAGGCTTTTAGGATTGGGGTGTGTGTATGTGTCTGTGTTTTTTTTCTTTTCTATTTGTATTCACCCACGTAACCGCTGTTAGGCATTACTTCGTGGGCAATACTACGGATCAGAGTACCCACCCATTGCGGCTGGGGCCGACTTCGCCATTTCAAGTCATCGTATTTCTAATCACAGGGTAAACCTCCAGAAACCCCTGTGATACGATGGCGGGCGTCTACGATGGAACCCTCCCTCCCCCCCCCCCCCCCCGCGCGACGGAATTGAGCTCTGAGGTGAAGAGCTTTCATCTATTCTCATTCGATTTTATCATAGAATATCATATTATCAGAGTTTCAAGTATAAGGATACTAACGGCTAGGATATTGGAACCGGTTTTCGAATTTCAAGAAACCAGATGATCCCTCATGAATGTCGTTTTTTTTCATCTTTAACGCCTTTGTTCCGTTATGGATATGTGGGCTTGTGGACCATACGCTATACCGCATTCGCATGATAAGACCCAGAAAACCACTGAAAACCTATGTCGGTATAGGCGGTTACTCTATGAGCAACTTCCCGCTCATCAGGCGCATTCCGAAAAAATTCTCATCCTATCGGGGATTTGAACTTAGGAACCCAAGCGCCAGCGCTAAGACGGCGCGTTTAGTCGGCTCGGCTATTCTAATGTCGGTTTTTGGAATAAATGTCAATTTTTTGCCGAAAAAAAGTTACATTCCAGTGTTACGGTATTTTCTATTAAATATAGATAAAAATAAAGTCATATTCAATTTCAAAGTAAAAAGCAATTAATTCTGGTGTATTCGAGAGTGAAGGGTGTTTGATTAAATTTTCAGCATATCCTGCTTCATGGCGCCTGCCATTGTCCAGTGTATTTACTGTGTCAGAAAATCCGTTAAAATGAATGACAAAATGCTGCATAAATTGTCCTATGTAATTAAATTCATAGCTTGAATTGAAATTTTGTGACTGACGTTAGTCTGAAGTTTCCTTCCGCTTCTAACCACCTGAAGTTGTATATTCAAGTATCAATTGTCGAAGCACTCGACATTTCACTGACGTAACTCTAACCGAAAAGCACTCGTAGCTCACATCAGAAACAACAGAAACACGAGTTTTTGGAGTAGCTGCCTGGGATGATGTTTGAATCAGGTCAGTCTAGAAACTCAGTTGGTCTTGAGTGCAAAGTTTCGTAGCGATAAGAAGTGTTTGAAATTGAAATAGAGATTTCATTCGTATCTAGTAGAGGTCGAGGTCTCCGGGAAAATATTCCGAGTATTCTGATTGTGCTAACATCAAGTGAGGATTGAAAAGGCTTGTCTTGGCCAAGACTTTGATGCATGGAATGTGATAGTGGAATATGTCACTTTTTATCCTTTTATATGGCATGCAACTCGTGTCTCCGAGGCGACACCAACGCCCTGGCTTTATAGCCCACAGCAATAAAATGCTTAGGCAGGGAATACACAGTGTCAAGCTACACGTTACTCAAAGTGTCAGCCCTCTCGTGTATAAATGATAGTCATAAAGTAAAGACATGCAAGCATTTCTGCTTGCAAAATTTCCTCCCATCTTTCGCCTTTTCCATTAGTGTCAATTCTTTTATTTGAGGATGGAAAAGCTGAGAAGTAATGGAAAGGAGAGTTTTTCCTGAATTTATAGCTCATTTCATGAATGTCCTTATTTCTTTGTTCATATAAAAATATCCCAGTAGGATATCATTACGTGTCCACTAATTTTTAGTCATTTCAAATTGTTCACCCGAAAATCTTATCTTATGACATTCCTCTCCACTTTGATATTTTTCTTGTTTGAGGCAAAAAAATTCATAACTAATTGTTTTTATGCACATTAATGACATCATTGCGATACTTAAACAGCTGTTCAACAGAGCTAATCATGTTTAGCGTCGCTATTTTGGGCGACCATAGCGTAACTGGTGCTAGCAGACTTTCAGGCATGTGAGGTTAGTGCCCGTTACCAAAATTGAGGCATTAAAAGATTGGTGTTCAACGCTGAACCACTGAAATTCCAGTCTTGTCCTCGTTGTGACTAACAATGGGGTCATTTGCCCCTTATACGCGTTCCTGCGACGCAGCATTGGATCTACATTCTCTAAGGGCTGCACGAGGAAGCGCAGTAGACAGACATCGGATGTTCGAACTTTCGATTCGTCCAATTTATACAATCAAGCTTATAAAATAATCCATAGAGTGTTGAGGTGCAATAGTAATTTGTGCTATAAGGGCGATAAGCGGCGGTTTAACCAACGCTATCGCCCGAATTGCACATACTATTTTTTATTACGTGGGCCTTGAAGGGGTGGAGTAAGGAGGGGGCGGGGAGGGGGTCCAGGGGACGAAGCCCACTGCCAAAACAAAAAGTCTTTAGAAACAAAATTATTCATTTTATCAACACAAATATTTCACTTTGAACAGTTTCCAGGATTGTCAATTAAAATTGGGGAATCTTCATCACTTTCATCACTGTCACGGAATAATTGTGGGCGTCGAAATTCTGGAAATTTTGAGCGCAAATTCGACTCAAGTTCGACGCGGAAAGAGTTATTCTTTCGTTTGAAACAATAAAAAAAAAATTATAATTCCAACCCAACTCACAAAAATGCTTATATCTCGGGAACTAGGAATGCGCATAAGGGCCCTTTTCATATGGACGCCCACAATTATGTGTTTTTTGGGTTCCATCTTCCACTGTTCGTTTTCTTTTATTGTAATTTCACTTATTGGTTGGACAGGTGACACCATAAATTCAATATGACAACGAACGTAGCGCGGCAAACTTCAGAATCAACTTTATCTCCCATGGGTGATAAATGACACCTTATCGTTTGCCTCTCTACTTTATCTCCCTTGGGCAGCTACTTATCGCGATGCGCTGCAAACGCCCCTTTACCCCTTCTGGGTGGAGGTCCTGTAAGAACCATCTATCGGGCCACAGTAATAAAAATACAAGTAACATCTTAACGACACTAAATTTGTCCAAATTAGCAGTGCCTGTCCCACCCGTCGATTGCCGGCAAGAGTAGGCCACAAATTCGATTATAATACGAGAATTGGAGCATAGTAAATAATTCTGTTTATGCGTGTACATGTTGAACAGTTGCATCGAAAAATTCAATCATCATTCGATCAATTTACATAGTTCCTGACCTCTGAAGTCGATGTTAATCATATTATTTTTACAGATGGAGAAGGGTTGGAAGCCGCTGCAGACATGGCGTGAAAGCTTACCCTCGTATTAGGCCGACGGGTCACGAATTCTGTTTGCACATTCTCATCTTACGGCACGCTCGCCTGACCCTATTCGTACTGGGGGTTAACGAGTACCGGCGGATCGGTATTGGCGGCATGTACCAGTTCGTGGGTGTGGAGGAATGGTGAACACGTTTGATGCATTATTGGAGGGGGATAAGGGAAATATGAGAGATCTTATGAACGGGTTGGACGTCATCGGGTGGATATGCGCTTTAGCAAAAATCAGCCCAGTATTTACATACGAAGCAATTGTGGGAAGGATCAAATTTTGCGTATCGAGGAATTTGAAAAAAATGTAGATCACCCTTTAAGGTATTTCTATCTCTACAAGACTAAGACACTGTCTCGTTGTGTTAATCAAGTTTTTTTCGAACCAAAACCCGTTTCTCTATAGTTTTGTCTACTCTAGCTACATTCTATGGACAGCACTGAGAGAGATTACATTTTTAAGCGCACATAGTGATAGAAAAGCTTCTGTGAATATGACTTTCCAATTGAGGAAATTTTGAAACTCAAAGCTGGGGTCTCCCTCTAAAATGTATACCCGCAGCGACCGGTATTTACGGAACAATCGTATCAGTAGATTTCTAACCATTATCAATAGCCAAATGAAGGATTCCCAGAAGCGTTGAATATACCCAAGCGCACAGCCATTGTTATGTATCAATTCCCCCCTCACATTCATTCCAGCAGAATGCCATCGTCCAATTGATTCAGTGTGAATCTCTGCACTCTGGTAAAGTCAGCAATAACTTGACTACCGAGTGCTCCTTCTCAAGTGGACTCTCCTTTGCAGGTCAACGAACAATTTCTGGGAACATCAATGATGCTAGAGTTGGACCATACGGGTCCTTCTACTGTAGATAAATTCTAATGTGATAGTGAAAATAAAAGATGAGAAATTAAATTTGATGATGTATTTACTATTGCCATTCAAGTTCACCTGTCCAAGACAATATTAACACTCAATACCCCTCGAGTTTTCGGCGGAAGGATGCTACGACGTTGACCGCAGGCATGTCGCGACGACAACGCAGCCATGTCGCGGCGATTTCGGCGCGAGTTTCCGACCTATATTCAATAGCTACTAGGGACAGAATAGGTGAGATCTTTTATTTCATATTGGATCGGAAATTTCCGAAAAATTCGAGAAACATATTATGTAAGCATTTATATAATCATAAAAAATGTGTTTCCCAATGATGTTCTGTCAAATCAAGTACTTGGGTTGTAATACTTGTATGGAACATTTCCAATGTGAAATACACATTAAACGACTTGATAATGTGATATTAAGGATGAAAATTCAGATATGAAAATAGATGATGTGTTAATGGACTCTGTCCATTTCCCAATAAACCCAAACTTGCCCAATTAAATTTTAATATGACAGTCTAAATGAACCCCTAAGCCACTACTTTGCCGCTCCAATCTGTGGCTTTAATGGTTGTGTCAAAATTTACTTATGCAATTTTCGTATACGACAAGTCATTACCGAGAATCACCAAGCCATTGCGGTTTGAAGCACCCGTAAAATGCATCGTTGACTATAAAATTATGAAATTATTGACAAGACCAACGCGATAAAAATTCCGAAACTTTCTTTCTGCCATTCATAAGAAAGAAAACTCATAACAACGCAATATAAAGTTGTAGTCTGCCCAATTTCGCGCACTGATTTATTCAATTTTTCCATATCCTTAAAGTTTTTCAATTTGGCAGTTTCTTCCGATTCGGCGAGAATTTTAAAATAGCAATTAAGATTCTTAGCTGCTTTTCAGTTATTGAGATTTAACCAGCCTCTAAAATACCAGGGATTTTTCAATTTTCCAAATCTTTTAATTTTTTTATTTGTTTGGAAGTTTCAGAGATCCAAAATATGAAACTTTTGGAGCTTAAACAAAAATTCGAATACCTTCTCAGAATTTTTGGAATTTTTCTAGACATGAGAAAAACATCTGGGAAAAAATTTCAAAGAAACTACAAACCCCTAAATGAATCTTGCAATTCTCAACAATTCAATGTTGTAAATTCTGGGAATTAAAAACAAAATTAAATTTATAACGTTTCGGAAATTCGTTTGCGACTCACACTACCATTATTGTTCGAAACATTCATAAACTGTATCATTGATCGCAAACCCCCAAAATTATCAACAAATCTAATTCCATAAAAATTCTAAAACTCCATCTTGTCATTTGCCAGGAGGAAAACCCATAACAAGTAAACATAAACTTTATTCGATACAGTCTCGCCAACTTCCGGGAGAATTCGCGGAATTATTGAGGCGTTGTGGAGCCAGCAGAATGGGAAATCAAATCAAGACGTTAAATTTGATTCCCATGCCTCCAGTGAACACGTACGCTATGTAGTTGCATTGTAAAATTAAGTACGCGTTTTTGAAACAACACAAGCTGTTTTCTGAACTCAGTGAGCTTTAACAACAAATGGAAATTAGTTCGCACGGCTAAATGGAACAACTTACGGTAACGGAATCGTATTCCCGTCCTGTCCCTCTCGATTTTGGTATTTGTGTACAGTACATTTTACGATCGTAAATTCAGTCCATCAAGAACATTTTTTTTTTATTATTGGTCAGTAACTTAAAAAAATAAGTTAGCAATCAAGTTTATTGAAATGCTATGATGTGGGAGAAAACCCACATGAAAATAATGGGTTAGTAGGTTATATTGCAATTACACTATGGATAAATTTTCAAACAATTTTTCCCCATGAAATTGCCAGAAAAATCAATATTTTTACTTTACCTAAAAGGAATTGAAACATGCAGAATTATTCATCGATTTCCCATGGTGACTGAAAATATCGTAAAAACTGCCATCAAAAGAACCACGTCAATTTTCACCCACAAGTGCCAACGATTTCACTTCCCAATGGACTTGGAAACGCTGACGTTTCGCATCATGACGATGAAAGAAACTGGATAACTATTATCATTTCTCCAGTGTAGTGTTTTCTCAAATGTGTTAGCGTTTGGATAAATTGCGACGTTCACAATATTGAAAGAAACATAAACTGACGCTTCGAATGAAAGAAATTCAATCTATTTCTGGATTGAAAGGTATTCAGACATTTCACCGTTATCATATTTTCAAAATTTTGAGGATTGCCAGTTCCAGGAGTGTCATCTGCGGGTGAAACTATATTTATGATAAGATAAATGGGACATATATAGATCTATATACGCAGATTTGGTCCATTATGGAGGCGGAAATTTTTTTCTCTTCATTACCTTTAACACCTTCGATCCATTGAGGATATATGACCTTGTGGAACATACAGTGCTCTGCATCCCTATGATAAGGCACGGAAAGTACAGGCAACCTATGTCAGTATAGGCGGCTGCACGATGAGGAATCTACCGCTGGTGACAATCCGATAAATTTTTGCCAAATTCGGAACTTTGAATTCAGGAGCCGAAACAGCAGTATTGGGACTACGCATTTTACCCACTTGTCTATTCTGTCGACGGTAATTTTGCCAGTAGAAAAATATTGCAATTTTTTGTGAGATTATTCGTGCCATGGGAAAGTAATGCACAACGATAGATGAATACTTTGGACACTTGGATGATCGTCAGGTTGCTCATGATCAGTTATAAGAACTATTTTGTGAAATTGCCAAGAATAAGTCAGAGTGTTGTATTGTAGCTTGACGGTGTGATTGCGAGGCACAGCATAAAGCTGAAACCTGACGATTTAAAATTTACAAAGTTGCGCTTGGCTCCTTGCTAATCACGATGTCGAGCCTGTTCCTACGTATGAAAAGTAGAGGTACAAAAGGTGATTTACGGGGCGAAGAGAAAGAGAAAACTAAAGGAAGAGATTGATCAATGGATTGATTGTTCCATTTACTGTACATTGCGTGGTACAAAATAATCTGACCCAGCTCAAGAACGAAAGTGAAGATAAAAATAAACTATAATATAATGAGCCAAAACACTCAGTGAGTAGTAGCACACAGCCAGTGAATAACAGAAAAGACCGATCATATAGTTCAAAATAGCGACATACAGACATTATACAGACATAATGCAGAAAAGCATGAATATATCGCGAAGTAAAAATAAAGGAAAGTACCAAATGACAATAAAAGTACAGAGTAAAAATAAAGATGAATATAAATATAGATATAAAGCGCGCTCACAGTAAGGCCCTACAGCAAAATAGAGATAGGATATTCACGGCATAGGATAGGGTGAGGATACAAGAAGGAGAGTGGTATCAGAGGTCAGCAGAAGACAAGTAATCATACAGAGCTGTTCCTTATACCTAACCTCAGTGGATCTTTGAACGAGGCTAGTGATGGTCGATTGCGAGTGGACGATGACAAGGGAGGAAGAGACAGCGAGAATACACCACGTCATGGTTTTGGCATTTTCTAAATAATTTGGTGGCGGATTCTATTTCAAAGGAGGTAATAGTGAATATGACAGGATACTAGTGGAAGAGCCTACGTAGCTCCTCTCTATTCCAACATTGTAAATCCTCATAGGGAATGAACATAACTGAATTTAGATGTGATGAAAGCTATAACTTGTACACAGTAAATGCATGAAACCCATATTCATATACACGATATATAATATCCATTTACATGGTACGTATGCAGATAATACTAGCATCCGTTCATTTCCTTCCAGCTTTACGATTTTCCGTTATTATCAGAAAACAATTTTATTATATTTGCTGTATCACGAGGTACTTTGATACTTTTAATGTTGTCTTGAGAGTGAAGTCAATCGCCAAACGTCCAAGGGACGTAAACTTTACGATAGTCAGCCAGAGTAGCTTCTGCTGCGACGAAAACTAGGGAAAAGAGAAGACGGAAAATTTATGAGGAGGGGTTATCGTTTCTTTTCGTTATATGATGACAGAGGAAGTCCGAAGCCTTCGATTTTACTCAACTATACCGTAGCACTGGACCATTGGACCTCCCTCACTTCTGTTTAGCAACATGATTCCGAAAATTTGCTCGGAAGTCGGGGGAAAAGCTTTCGCTGACGCACGCACTTTTTTAACAGATATAACCATGAGTTATGTAGATTGCCCACAATCTACGTTTGTCATAGAAAGGAGGTTTTATAAATCATAAAACTTAGGCCAACTATCACTACCCCATTGCTATGCAGATCCGCGAAATAGAATGTGCCGCGGTACTGTAGATGAGCAGCACAAAATTCCTAATGAATATTCTTTTTGAATAAAGATAATATGATACGTTTCTTACAAGCTGTTTTGAAAAAAGTAGCTTGGTCATGTGACCATCAAATGGCCCGCAATGCAATGCCCAGACGCAAATTGATATCTCCCTATATAATCGAGTTCACCCAAGCCGCATAACAGCCAATTGAAAATAACTGCTTTTTCCCTAAAAGCCGGATTTAAATAAATCTGTATAGTCCGAAAGCGGTTGTGAAACGCCAAGATTTCCTATCCCTTCCGGAGTTCAAGTGATTCCCCCCCCCCCCCCCCCAACAAACAATAAACTTACCGATCGATGGATATGGCCATCAGGGTGAAAACGCTAGCGCAGATGGTGACTACCGCTATGAACTGGCTGATCTTGCAGTATAAATTCCCGAACGTCCAATGACTATTCAGCATATACGAATAATTGAATGTAACATTGAGTGTAGATACCATAGCATCAGCTATGCTTAAATTCACTAAAAAGTAGTTCGTCACGGTTCTCATCCGCTTGTGGGCCAAAACAATCCATATTACAATGAGATTACCACCAGTTGCCACTGTAATCATACCAGCGAACAAAACAGTCCAGATCATCTGTCTCCACCATGGTAGGATGAACTGATTGCCTCCAATGTCCGTAGCATTCGTCTCATTATCGTAATTCCAAGTCGATATGTCCGGCCAAATGGTTGAATTGAACGGATAATCCGTTTGGTAGTAGATGTCCTCGAGTGACGGCATCCTTCAAGATTGGTACGAGGAGCACTGAAAAAAATGAAGCTTTAAGGATGACCGTCAACTCAAAGGTTTTATGAGTTTTTCAGCGCACCTGAGCATGCTGCAGAGTAATTGACCACATCAATTTTTAGAACTCAAGTTTGGAGATTCGTTTTTTTTTTACTTCATATTTGAGGGGTTCATGCGTTTTTCGACACAAATGTGGTTTCACCGTCAGTGTCAGGTATGAATAAATGAATTGAACGAAATTACGTGAATTAAATGTCTTCAACTTTCAAGGAAAAAAATGAAAAATTGTGGAAAATCTCTAAAAAAAATCGTTAAAAGTTGAAATATTCTCTCAATCTGTCAAAACTATCTGTGCAAGAAGACCAGAATTTTGTTTCAACTTATAAAAATCGAAACCTCTAACTTTGGAAAACAGCCAAAACAACATGAAATAACATGGAAAACTTTACAGGCTATTACCTTAAATCTAGGATCTTTATTCTCAGCTACTTTCGGGGCCAACAGCCCCAAATCCACTAGGTTATTTACATAGTCACGCTATGATGTTTATCTCTGTCTTTAAATGTTCGTTAAGGTAAGCTATCTGGGTCAATGGACTCCATTTGACTAGCCACATGTATACCAAACCCAATTACACTGCTCATCGAATTTATTAGGATGTACTCAGACTATCGATTTCCAGCATACGTCCTATATCAGACTTGGTTGCATTTTGCACATCAGTTCACTTTACTATTCGAAATTCAATACGAGTGCGAAGCTACGTCGAATGTTCTTGTGCCCTTTAATTTCGGTGGGAGAACCATTGAATTGTGAGTAATCCCCAGTAGCAGATTGACTTTGGAGACCATGTTAAGTGCAATGCAGTGGAAACTGAGGCTTCTGAAACTTCCCAAGTTTAGATGATCCTTCCCCCAGTCCTATCGCTCATAGTTTTTATGTTAGCTATGTGCCTGAAAGCTGCATAAGCATAGCTCGAGTGCTTCAGGGATCTTTGGCCCTAAACTTTTTTGTACTGCGTTCTCAAGTTATTGTGCTGTCTTTTACGTTTTTCCCCTACTTTTCTGCGGTTTTTCAAATACCAGGCTCATCATATCGAAACCCAATGCGTCGTCACGTTCCACTCGTTGCTTTCAAATGCTGCAGTCTCGGTTTATTCGTCACTCCACTGTTGTCGTTTTCTAGGAAATTCTTCTCGCGACAGCTAGCAATCCGAGATTGGAGCCGAGTCATATCGAGTTTTTCTCATTGCTCATGTGCTCTCGGGGTTTCTACGTTTCCTATGGGTTTTTTGGTTTGGGCTTTTTGTGATTTTGCCTTCTAGTTCGATTGATCGGAGCTTTTTGACGGTTATGATACTCGTATGGGAAGATTCACTAGCCCAAGGGCCCTCACGGCCGACTTTCCGGGTGATGACGCGCCCGAAGTCTGGAAGAAAACAAGTTGTTTTTGGTCAGAGATTGGAGGAAACTGTAATGCTTTATCACAATTGCTTCTATAGTCTGACATTGCCAATGTGAATGTATTGACATTGATGGAAATTCTGTTGATCGCTGTAATTGTTATTCTGAGATGCGATTTTAATGACAATAAAATACAGATGAGGTAGAAGACGAAGGATTTGGAGCTAATCCTTTCTCTTGATTCGGATTTGCCAAGTTGAATGCGCGTACCTTTGACATTGGGCAGGGAGCGAAATAGGAAGACAAATAATCTTCGACTAAATAGCTTTAGGTTTTATTGTTTTGAATTCTTTTAATTCCTGATGATCGGTTTTTATTTCGTTTCGTTGTTAAAATATTTTAGACTTTGTAAGATCTATTTAAATTTCTGTATGAGTTTTTTTGTAGGCCTAATCTTTATGCCTCCCTTAGATTATGAAATATTTCAGAAATAAAATAGAGATGCGCTTAGTAGGACAAGTGCCTAGTACGAAACTGGGAGTGTCGGGATTTTTTTCCCTCGAAATTCAATTTATATTTGGTTTTTCATGCGTTTCCAATATAAATCGATTAACATGAAAAGAATGGACAGAGTATTCTTGAGATTTTGAAAACCATAATCCAAGACAAATCATGGGCTTGGCTATATTATAAGCGTTAGTAATAATTTGTATGGAATATTTTACATACGAAATCAGTATGTGGTCGGAAATACAATTTATAATTACATGTTGCTGGCAAGTTCCCGGGACAGTTGATTAAATTCCAACCGTCAATGAATTGATTTTATTATTTAATGTGCCAATTTTATGGGTCGTAGCCCAGCGCAATTTATGTTACCCGAACAATCGGAAATTTTATGTTGAAAAAATTATGAACAAGATTCCAGAAGTCGACAGTTCATAGGCCCACCGATTAATTACATTTTTTCAGGTTCACATTGTGAATAAAATAAAATTGAAGGTCTTTAGAAAGCCACTTCTGAAGTCCATCAATTGGAGCCATTATGGAAGTTTGAAAAAGAGCAATTGGGGAAGAATCTCCCCCCCCCCCTTCCCTCCACGAATCACGCCTTCTCTGCATCACTTCGTCGCGGGTCACCCGAACTAACATATCGATTACTAAATAGTAGGAAACACTTGAGATAAGCCAAAGAACTATCCCAATGTAAGCTAATAAAACCACGTATCCCCACATATGGTGAAGAGAGTGAACGGAAGATTGGATTGAGATGCAAAATTGAACGATAACTGGACCGAGAGGGATACGCGGTCCAAGGAGAGCTAGGAATCACAGATTCAATGAGTTTTTTTACAAAAAAGGGTCGTGGTAGTCTTCGTTGTTTTTCTCTGCAGTTTATTAAAATCCTTGCACACATCAGCTGACTGTTGGCGCTCTCCAAATTTGAACTAGAACACACCCCGCGCCCCCTTTCACCTCAATTTACGTTCCGTTTATTAGACTGAAACTAGAGTCAATCTCGTTGAATTGACAATTATTGTCTGCATAACAAAAATCCAGAGGAACATATTTCTTATTACTAATTTGTTTTCTTAATAGAAGCGGCTGTTGAGTCCATTGATATCAATCTAGCATAAGTGCCTCTCCCGTTCATTTTTCTGCAACAACAATAAATCTAGTTCCTTATCATTTCTCCCCCTTCATTATCCATCATCCCATTGTTCAATCAGTTTGTTTTTAAATTTGCGATTTGCCCCACAGCATATATGCAAGAATATAGTGAATACTACGTCAGAGGGTTAGCCCTCGGCCGTGGGAGAATATTTTTCATGATTAATACTTTTCCCACGCATTCCAACTGAGAAATTCAATTTAGAAGGGAGTGATGGAGGAGAGAAAAAATGCGGGTGAGGATGCTCCATATTGAGACACGTGGAAATTGCATCATCCTATACATCTCATTGGCAGGTTCCTTACAATATCTTGCTCTATGGAGTAGTGACAAAATTATTGAAATAATTTTTGGTGGACAGAAAAATCGAGAAGTTCAATTTTTGGCATCGGAGGCCATTGAAGCAATTATGAGAACCCCGAGACCTCGCGGAATGCAATTACAGAGGCGTAGAAGGGCACTAGGAGAGCAATCGGAATTTGAGGAATCATCAGCCAACTATACAATGAAGGATTCAACCTGCGCCATTCCCAATCAGTTTACGATTCCATTGAACTCATGATGTTTGCGTACTCGGCCCAATAGCGCTGATCATCGCGTTGGGTACCAGTATGTACCAAGAAAATAATTCTTTTTTCCCTAACGATGGATTCATTTAGTGAGTGGACATATTGTCCTCGGGGGCAAGTTTGTATTTATTTGTACATATTTTTTTTTGTTGACTCATGCCATTGTAGAGATAGAAAGATGAATATTGGTCCAATCTTTTTACTATCAACCTGTAACCGTAATTAAATATCTCAGTAGCATGTACGATTTGTATAAAACGCCTTTCAAATGGAACGATCTTCGAGGAAATGACAAATAGGTCGCCGTGAGAAAATTTCCACTGAGAAAATTTCGTGAAAACTGAGATTATGAAAAAAATTGCATCATGAGATTGTCCCCAGTATTTCCCAAAGTCCCGTGTTCGTTTGCCAGAATTTGCACCGCAGCTCGACGAGAAAATTATGCGAGAATGGGAAAAGCAGAGAGCATACGCGGGAATTGTATACTCTATTTCTCTCTCTCAGTATTTTCCCCGTGAAATGGATGTACTGAGACAGAAAGTGGATGAATGTGAAGGGCCTTTTGCGGTATTGCGGCATGTACCGATGCTAAAGTGTGTGAAATACACGTGTATGTGAGATTGCTGTCACTGAGAGGGTGGGCGGGGCGGGGAGAGGGGGGGGGCGGCGGGAGCACCCGCGATAGAGATGGAGAAGGAAGAAAGTAGTACGAAAATATGTGTGGTCGGCCGACCACTTCCTGAAATGAGAATTCGATTAAAACAGCTTCTACCGCAGTTGAAAATGTCGCATATCTCGCGGTCGCATTTTTAAAAGTTCTTTGCGGGGAAATTGAATTTTTCAATGGAAAACTATGATGAAATGGGAGGGTGAAGGCCGGATAATCGATGTTAAATAATCTTTAATTTTTCAATCAAACGTGAACAATTTTAGGGAAGCTCAGCGGAAATTGAGGAGTAGAATATTGCACTTGCCGCCCGTGAGCCTTATTCCTTCGTATCCGCGGAATCATAATCGAATTTACATTAAATCTGCACACTTCGAGGTATGTCGGATTCCAACGTTCTAAACTATTTTACATCAAACCTCTGTACGAGTGTATCTAATGGCATATGGATGTATGTATCCGAGTCTTTTTCTAAGGGAGGGTCGTACTAATTTACACTTAGTACGTAACTTATGACTGATTAGTCACTATGGAAGTGATTAGATTATCACTTAAGATAAATGTCTTAGCATGTATAAAATAAAATATAGCTCACCACAAAATATTAAATTCAATATTTTTTTTTATTCAAATTCTAAATTTACAAAACAAAAATTGCACCTGATTAAAGTACGCCAAGTTAGATGATAAATCAATGTTTGTATATTCAACCCTTTGAAGACAATTTGCTTAAGGAATAACGACAAATACAATTCAATTTATATCGTCCTCGAAACAACGACACTTGACCCGTTTTTCGTTGTTCCAAGAAATTCGATTACTTACCAATCTGCATTCATTACCGGAGTGCCGTGTAATTGCAGGAGACAGTTTAAGGTCCAAAGAAAATTCTGAATTCTCTGATGTCGCGAAAAGATAACACGACAAGTGAGGAGTTGAGTGTCCTTAGCAATTAATGGTAGAAAATTCAACTTTTCCACTTTTCTGTGGAGTTGACAGTTAAGAGGCTATGTTACTTCTGCCGCTCCCGTCGCGCGCGAGCTCAATTTTCAATCCAATTACTTTTTAGGGTGTCCTCAATTTGCACCCACAAAAAAAAAGTTGTGAGTGTGAAATGCAATAATCTAGTCACTCTGAATTTGCTTTTTGTAAAATAATGAAAAAAAAGTAGATTTGCTTACCGGTAGAAATCGGCACTGAAAAAAAATTAATAAATATTATTTCCTCACCTTTATCCGCCAAACGCAAATTAAGAGTGTCTGCAGGAGGGAAAAATACAACTGATTAATGATTAAAAATCATTCTTTGTCATTGATATCCTTAAAAGTTTTTGGATGGAAAAAAATGCCGGTACTGGTGGTAATACACAATTTGCCCCTCCCCCCCCCCCCTTTGGCTCCTTTGCCAGACAATCGCTGCCGATCGCGCACCAGTGCAGTGCACATAAACAACAAAATGTAAGTAAATTATGAATTTTAACCGTTTCTCCTATTATTATATAGACAAAACAGATTTTTTACCTCATTTCAAATAGTCAAAATATGCTTAGAATTGAAAAATCCCTGTGTCGAAACTAGGAAACCTCCAAAAATTACGCGTTGTCCGGGTAAATTGACACAGATTTTTTCCGATTTTCCATAACCTCAACTGTCAAATAGTTTGTATTACAAGTTGAGTAAATCATGACTTGGATAGAAATAGGTAATAAGAACAAATGTTATAAACGGCATGTGCGTGTGACCCTCGACGGGCCGCATCATTAACTTCCCGATATGTGTGTGTGTGTGTGTGCACGCGAAATACGCCTGGAGTATGAAAGAAGAACGTGCGCCACCCGCGCAGCTTGATCCATTTACATCTCCTTAATTATGACAGTTATGGAAAAAAGTCATAAAACACTAAATGTGTATTTTTATCTAAGAAACAACATTTGTTAGAAACTTTTTTCCCTATCTCCAACAGTGCTTGCAATAGAGCGTTATAAACAATTAAAATTGTTAATAACAATTGAAGGAATTGTTTTTTTGGGCTGACACTCCTTTCCGGCCTGGACACTGGCGAAACGCAATTTTTGAAACAAAAAATTCAATTCGGTCGAACCATTCACGAGAAACCGTTCGCCAAAAAATCACTCACACACGAACACACACACACACATACAGAACCCTTATGAAAAACCTGTCAGGATGATGTGAAACGTCGAGAAAAGTGAAAATTTCATGATTCTGACACTTTTCAGTTTCGGGGTAATTACAATAACTTCCCTAGGTCTGGAAGTTGATAAGAAAAAAATCCAGACTTTCCTCGTTTAATTTTTTAATACGCGAAATAACCTAAATTTAAATTATGCATTTTTGAGCAAAACAGCCATTGATTTTTCATTTACAAATTTTTCAATTCAAATAGAAAACTTTTGAAGTTGATTATATCCATTTTGAATATTCAAGTTTGTAATTATAAATTTCGCATTCTGAATGTTGAAATCATTTTTCGGTTTTAAATTTCAAATTATTAACTTAAGTTGTTTTTTGTATCCATTGTAAAGAGTAACCTTACTCACATCTGCTCAAATTCTTGCAGAATTTTTTTCTTAATTAAAAAGAAATCAGTACATGAAGAGGTACATGATTAGAGGGGAGCGGAGCAAAAATCTCGATTCTTCACCCGAAGTTACTTGCCTATGAAAAATCCAGACGTTCAATCTGCTGAAATAAACATGCCAATAGGAAGACTAATCTTTCATCTATGTCTCATTGAAGAATTGACTCAATTTGCCTAGGAATTAGCTATGATAACCGTTCGCGAATGTTTGTCGAATCATTGAAATGAGAAGTGGCATGGGGGTTCATAGCTGTCAAAACAGTGCGAGTTGTGGAATTCAAAGTTTGAAGTAACGACGAGGTTGCACTGTTGTAATTTCTCAAACCACTGAGAGTTTTTCTAAGTCGTTCAAGCTGGGATTTTTCAATAAATGCCTCATTTAAACGCAATCTTTCCGTGGGCTGCGCCATTGTTGAGGTTATGTATTCATAAATATCGCCATGTTCGTGCGTTATGTTGATTGGCCTAGTAAGAACTAGGGTCTTCAAAATTCTTTCCATATAAACAATTCATAATAAAAAAATTTTGAATAAGAGTGCAAATGTCACAGTCGTTACATTATTTTTTCATTTAATTTGCCTGGCAAAAAATTCTTCTTAGATAGTATTCAAAAAGAAAGGATAATTGTAAAATTGGCGTGCTATGTGTTCACCCTTATTTCCAATTGAAAATAAGGCAACAACAATTGGAATAAACGGGACGGGGGTCTGACCCTCTACGGGTCAAACCAATAACTTCCCGATCGTTGGCCCGTATAGGTTATATGCAAAATTTCGGTTCATATCTGAAGTTATGGACGTTTTAAGCTGTTCAAAATTTCCAAATATTGAAAAATTTTATAATTATCAATACGTAATGGTTAGCTGAATAATGCAATTTTGTGATAACAATGACCTATGGGTATTATCAAAAAAGATCATAAAACGTAGAATGTGTATTTTTACGGGTGGAACGACTTTTAGTAAGCACTTTGTTTCATATCCCCAGCTGTTTTTGCTATACAGCGATCTGAACAATTGCATTTGTTAATAATCATTAACGATCGGTGTTAGAAAAAAAAGCTATACAACATCAAATATGTATCTTCCTGCGTGGAACGACTTTCATTAAACAATTTGTTTCGTATTTTTAACCGTTCTCAGGATGCAACGACATACACTACTCAATTTGGCAATAACTAAAAAACCGCTGGGTCAATTATGTTCAAAATCTAATCAGGTCTAAGTTAGGCTGAAACCTATTGAATGAGTATAAGGAAACCCAACTCGGATAAGTTGTACCAGAGAAATCGTTCCACAAATTTTTGGTCACATACGCACACGCACACAGTCGAATAGCGCCCTAAAATAGGTCGGAAACGTTTCTAAGGGTCATGAAAGGTGGAGGTCAGGTAAAACTTCCGATTTCCATTTTCGGACCCAGAACAATAACTTCCCTCAAAATCAGGAAGTTAAAAAAGGGTGAACAACCATAGTACACCCATTTCCCAATTGTCCTTTTTTTTAAATAATATCTAAGAAGAATTTTTGCGCCAGGGTTGATTGTTCAAAAACGTATTTCGCAGCAAAAAAAAAAATCTTAAATCGTGAACCTGACTTGAGGCCTACTTCGGGAACGAAGCTTAATTAGAAAATACCTTAAAGTTGGGTCTTATTAATATTAGATGTTTGGTAGTTAAATTAATAAATTTTCAATTTTCTTGTTTTCATTTTTTTGCTGCAATTCACGATTTTCCAATCATTTTACTCTCAATTTGATCTATTTCAATTTTTAATGAAGAAAGATATGTTTGCACTGACCGCCACCACACCACATTGTGCCGATACTGGGACATGCGACTATTATCTTGACGTACAAAATTGAACATGAAAACGACAAAATTTTTCGAATAAAAACTGAAAAAATTGTCAATTATTAGTATCAGGCACATATAGCTATGAGCGCAATTTTAGTGAAATGTGTCGGTAAGTTTCATAGAAGTGGACTTTTTTTCTTCGACCGTTCATATCTCAGAATCAAACTAATATTTTTGATTTTTTTTTTATCAAAATGTGTGTCTCATCAAGTTCCAGGGAATGGTCGAAGAACAGCTTGTAGGTTACTCCCAAGAGATTGAAGATATTTCAATTTTTCTGTTCTTTACAGTTTTTTGATGTAGAAACTTGAAATTTGGAACAAAGGTTCATTTTCTTGTGAAGAACCCTACTAAATGGTGATTTGAACGTATCGTTAGTTTTCCAGATTCAATTTTTTTCTTTTTCACGGTTTGTATTAGATTTTTTTTTTATTACATAATTATTCAACCGATTTTCTTTGGTTGTTTTTTCACAATGTGCGCCTCAACGAGATTGATAATGAGGTTGAAAAATATTGAGTCAATTAGTTTGGGTAATAGGAGAGATTCCTGTTTTTTAACTTTTGACTTTGGTTTTACTTTTTGTGTTTGTACGTTTTTCTGCAGGGTTTTTATCTGCAATTTGCTGGCTGGCAGAGGAATACATGGTAATGGTTGCTCCCCAAAATAAAAAATTAAGTTCATCAAACCTCCACGTTTCATGGTATTTCTGACGAGGTCTGGATGGCATTTGTGCAGTATTTGCAATGTTATTAATCACTGCAATTATTTATAGTATTCCACTGGGGAAAATATTAAAGTTAGCGGCAAACTTATCAGAAGAAACTTATTCTTTACATGAAAATACACATTTTATGTGGCATGCTTTTTTCCATAATTTGCATAATTAAGGAGATGTGACCGTATCAACAATTATGTATGTAATAAGTGAATAAATGAATGCAGCGCTGTCATGAAGGTCCCAATCGAACCATTTCCGTGCAGAATCGAGCGGATTGGATTGGGGATCAAATTTTTCCGATTGCAACATTAAAAGCTCATTTCCAGCTCATTTTATATGCATTCATTAATTTTCCTGCTGGAGAGGTTAATGAGAAAAAAGCGTTCAAACTAGCTTAACTGTAAGCTAGCAGTAACATATATCAAATAATTTTTTATTCATCACCAAGAGCTCAGGGAATTTAAAACTAATTAAGAGCTCACGTGTAACCTATCCGAAATAAATTTAAAACAAAAACAAGAAATAAATGTTAATAACTTTTTTTTCTCAAAGAAAAAAAATTATGTGGAAATGTTTTTTTTAAGCTGAGCGTCACACTGGTCATGCTGCCGTGGTCAGTGGCTTTGAATTTTTTTTAAATGTCGTTTTCTGCTAGAAAAGTTATTATAACAGCTGTAAATTACCCGACAGGAGTGGGGGAGGAAATATTTATCACGCTCAGAATTACCAGCGCTTTAACTGCTTCTGATAATTGCTGATGCTGAGTGAAATAATCCACCACCCACTCCACCAGCAGAGATACTCGCCTGCTCCTACGGCCCAGCGTTACAATGAACATGTCGCCATGCTCAGTGGTATTTAATTTTTTTAAATCTCGTTTTCTACTAGAAAAATGATTCTTACGGCAGTAAATTGCGTGACAGGAAAATTGGGGTGGAAATATTTATCATACTACGTGACGGCAGTGGAGGACAATTTTTGGAAAAAAAAGGCGACAAAGGAAGAGATATACTTTGTAATTTATTTAGAAACATTCAAATGATACTTTTCAGTACAATGCCGGGCCGTTGGAGGAGGCAAGTATCTCTGCTGGTGGAGTGGGTGGTGGATGATTTCACTCAGCATCAGCAATTATAAAAAGCAGTTAAAGCGCTGGTAATTCTGAGCCTGATAAATATTTCCACCCCCACTCCTGTCAGGTAATTTCCAGCTGTCATAATAACTTTTCTAGCAAAAAACAACATTAAAAAAAAAATTGAAAGCTTTGAGAAAAAAAAATTATTAACATTTATTTATTGTTTTTTTTTTAATTTACTTCGGATAGGTTAAACGTGAGCTCTTAATTAGTTGTAAATTCCCTGAGCTCTTGGTGATGAATGAAAAATTATTTGATATACTTTACTGCTAGCTTACAGTTAAGCTAGTTTGAACGCGGTTTTCTCATTAACGTTTCCAGCAGGAAACTTAATGAATGCATATAAAATTAGCTGGAAATGAGCTTTTAATGTTGCAATCGGAAAAAATTGATTCTGCTATTTTTTACTACTAGGTATACATACGTTCCCTGGCGGACGGATCGATTACAGAATCGACTTGTGCAGTATGTGGATTAGTTTTCGAGTACAAGTCGATTTTGGTTTGGAATAATCGACCCAGGGTCGACTAAGAACCGGGTCGATTCCCGGTCGACTAGAATTTATTTTTTCCCCAAAACCAACTCACGATCCACGTAACTACCACGTCGATTGTCCAAAAACAAAGAGAAAAAGTAGATAGATTTTTTTTTTTCATTAAGACCAGTTGACCGGCAACCGACTCAGTATTTAGTCGATCGTGGGTCGATCATTGCCGAAATCTGGATCGATCTGTACTCGAAACGTAATCGACATACTTCACAAATCGATTACACAATCGACCGGTCTGCCAGGGTTGCTTTGCGAGTTTCATATTTGCCACGTATAACGTCATTTTTCAACTTCGATTTTTGTGCTTTACATGCATTAACTACTGTGCTTAGAATGGATGCCAGGAAATGAGGTAAACGAAGAATCTATATTTAAGACCTTGAATGATATTCATTTATTCAGTGCGTTTTTTCGGGAACATGGGAACGAATCATAAGAAAACAAATTTTATAAGCTTATAAATTTATCATTACTCAAAATGGATAGGATTGAAGCACCGTGTATGGGTTTAGCCCGAGCTCCCCTGCTGTAACAACCCTGCAACAGGTGCGTAGTTTTTTCTAATATCACATCACGTATGATTTGACCATATGATCAATGAGTTACTGTTGTAATTCCACTGTCGAAAGTGTGGTCTGATGACGATTCCATTTAAACGACGTATTAAACAGTGATGCATACTATCAATGAGTTGTTTTAAGCATGGAAGTTCATTGGCCATCAAAGAGGTTAGAACACTATACATGCTAAAATCCTCAAATAGTATGTCTTGTGAATATAATTTTCACGACCTGTATATACGCTGCTTGCTTTATCTTTGTAGAATTGATAACTTACGAAATATGTATTGCATGCATTAACTAGTGTTGCAACTATGCTTCAATTGCATGTAATTGAGTAGTTCATATGTAGATGCTAGAAATGTTCGGTTAGACTCAGACCTATCACTTTTCCTGATACAAATCAGACAGGTGACAGGTTCATTCAATGACACCTCATGGTTGTATATCGATACTTAACCGTATCAGAATTTTACCTAGGCACTGTCAAAGGGATGAAAATGGAACTCATCAGTTTATACCATACGCTAATGTATGTTTTGCAATCGCTGAATATTTTGTAATTTTATCTCTGACGAAACCTGTCGATAGAGGTACTGTCGAAAATTTCCACGGATCGATTGTTAGTCGAGAGTCCCAAGTATGCTTTTGCCCAGAATTATCAAGTCATAGCTTGCCCCCCCCCCCCTTGGCCTCTCATTTTTCAAACTCTCGATGATCTGTCGACTAACTCTCGATTCTTGGGAATTTTCGATTGTCGGAAATCGCCGAACTATCGACGCTCCGGCGAATGGTAACGTTCGTGATCAATCATACTGTTGCCGTCTTGTGCATGGAAAAGAAAAAAGTGAGAACAACATGATTAAAAAAAAACAGTCTAGTCGACCGACAATCGACTCGGCATTTGGTCGATCGTGTCAGTCGATTGATCTGTCTTTACCGGCTTATCTTCGACATTATCCGTCTAAAAAGACGTAGAAAAAATGTCAGTTTCTGTCGAAAGTCGACATTCTTTATCATTCTATGATTTGTCATGAAATTATGTATTTCGTCAGGAAATCATGCAATATGTATGGAAGTCGAACATATTATGCGATAATTTGTACAAATTTGCCAAAAAATGGCGAAATTCGACATTCGTTGACATTCCATCATCTGACATAATATGATATATTTTGTTAGAAAACGGGATAAAGAATTGCTCAGAATAGGTCGTACTATGTCATAATCTGTACCAATTTACAAAAAATGTCGAAATTTGCCATTTTACGTCATCTTATGGGCTTACAAAATATTATCTATTTTGTCGGGAAATGACATGAACAAATTCATCAAAATCGGTCATGTCATAATCGGTACAAATTTACAAAAAATGTCGAAATTTGACATTTTATGTCATTCTATGGGCTTACAAAATATTATCTATTTTACCGGAAAATGACATAAAATATTCGACAAAATCGGTCTGTATCGTAATCTGTCGAAATTTGTCAGGATCTCTGAAATTTATCATTTCATCGCATTATTCGTCATTTGATGACATGTTTCGACATAATCTGAGGGCCGCATTTTCACGAGGGCATCTTCTCCCTTCCACCACAATATATTTTTTGCTCATACAAATGTAACTTGTCCACCTGAAAAACACAGGTGTAGCGACTTTCGATTGGCCTTGATAGAAGAAAAAATTGATTTGTGTAATCAAAAACTCCCTAGATACCGATCCCAGGATAGTCTAGTATTTTTTTCGGAAACCCCGTCGGAAACTTCGTCATTGCTCGCTAGCGGGGACCCCGAAAACAAGCCGATTGCCGTACCGCTCTGGCAATCGTGACGTCACATCCATTTCCAGATCCCCACGCGGCATTACCGTGTTTCTGAATTTCGGCTATTAAAGCTCCGTCTTCGGGTCGGGCCCGAAGTTACCCCCTCCCTGACGCTCAACACACGAGTATATGGCAATCCCGAATAGAACCGAATACGGGGGTATATATATATATACCTGCAAAATCTCTCGTCGGCTGATTGCATCATTCAAATGACCCATATTTGACAGTCCACAAAAACAAAGACAATATTGAACTAATGCGATTATTTACATCGGCAAATGCAAGTGATCACGCTTAATTGATACTATTTTACCGATCACCTTAACCATTAACAGATTATTTAGAAAAATGAAGAATTTATTTGGAAAGAATCTATTGGAGAGAAAAGAATCTATTTGGGAAAATCTTATTCCCTGTAGTCACAATTTAATTGCATATTCAAACATTCGAAAATTTTACACCTTTCACAAATTTTGAAGAACGAAAAATCTTTAAACTGTTCTGAAACTCCCATAAAATTTGAGGAATTGGAAGCAAAACGTTTTTTTTTAACCGAGCAACATTTTTCATACATTTACTTAAAATTTGGCAACTTTCGAAATTATAACCTGAAAATATTTGAATATCTCGAATTTTCATGACGCTAGAAAATTCACGGAATATAGATGTATATATTTTATCTTTCAAAAATGTGAAAATTTTCAACTTTTGAAATCTTAGATTTTTTAATTCAACAGTTTCAAAATTTTAAAAAGCTTAGAAATTATAAAAGTTTTCCAAATTGTACAAATACCGAAAATAAATTAAATTTTTCAATGAAATTGCATCGGGTTCCAAGAAAAGTAAAAATGTTTCCTTAGACTCTTATACATATGTTTCCCATGTGAATTACATATATTCATTAAAACAATTGAATCCAAGTTGACTAATTATTATTGTGTTTCTGGTATTCGGAATTGCGGGCTGCCTTCGAAAAGATGAACTGGTTAAAACCAGTCATTTCTAGTAAAGCCGTTTGACCCATGCGAACTTACAGGCAGCGTCCATCCAAGTATCGAACCAAAAAATAATTATGAGGAATATCTACCGTCAAAGGCCCAGTTACTGCACACCTCGGGCCCAGTTCCTAGACGCACATATGAACGATCCTAATTTATTATTAATTTAAACCACAGCTGTTTTAGTGGGTTTTCTTGGGGTTCTCCCATAAGATGCAGAAACTGCAATTGAATATTCAACGCTGTAATGAGATTTCATTGCGTAGGGTTAAAAAATGTCTCCGATGTGGGACCCGTGCGGTAACTGGTGCATTGAGGGTATAGGCCGTAGCGCCGGAATTGTACTGCTCAATCAAACGATACCAATTACCCTGAGTGTGGTAGCAGTGAATTCCAGTTTTTTTCGGATCCCTAGTCGCGATAATAATATTGCGTTGACACTTTTGAGGTAAATTTTCCAAAAAATGACACGGTGTTAAGCAACAGAATATTCGAAAATTGAGCGGTAAAACTTCATTCACGAACTTTCCGAACGGGCATCCGAAAAAATAGTATGTGTCACGTGGCCGCACGGCGGTATCGTCGAAGGGGGGGGGGGCGCCACTCGAGCTCGGCCCGCCTCGCCTCTTACCCGACTAGAAAGTTCGTCCGGCAGGGTTGATGTCACATCCGCGCCATGTTACTCATAGGTCCAGGAATCCAGAGAAAGGTATGCCGGATCAGGACCGGACTTCAACGGTATCGACCGTACCGGGCCACGGCATGCCGGTTTTATGTAGACTCGGTCTTGGTCCGGCAGAAATACGGTATGCCGGAGCACGGCAGAGCTCAGGCGTGCTTCATACGGTCCTGTTTAGGGGACAATAAAGCATACTGGGTAAGGTTTTTATCCGTTAAACATGATCAGGTCTTGACAAGGGAGAAGTAAGGCATGCCAAGTCCGGTTTTCGTCAGTAACCCTGCTTGATGTTACATGTGGCCGAGATAGCGTACATTTTAAATGTTCATTATTCTTTGTCGATTGTTTCCTTTACAGATATATAGTATTGAACGAAATTGAATTTCGTATTTTTGTTTGAAGTTATAGCAATAAACTAAAAGTGAGATGAACAAACTGAAAAATTCATTATTCGTCTGGCAGTGTTGGGGCTTTGGCGTAATGGTAGCGTATCTTTCTACTACTCCAAAGGTCCTATAGGTTCGCGCCCGGCCGCCGGAAAATATTTCCGACCGACACAGGCACGTTCCGTGTGTACTATCGGCGGTACCCATAAAATGAGACCGCCCGGCCGAGCGGGAACCTAACCCGACGCGGGGGGGGGGGGGGGGGGGGGTTCTTCATAGGCGCCGGCCATCGTAGCACAGGGGTTTCTAGAGGTTTACTCTGTGTTTAGAAATACGATGGCCGAAGATGGCAAAAGTCGGCCCCAGCCGCAAAGGTGGGTGTCCGGTACCCCCCCTGAATGAATGCTTAACGGCCGCTACCCGGGGCGTACAAATGAGAGGGACGGAGAATAAAAAACACACACACATACACGCATACATACATACACAGACACACATACATTTGTTCGGAATTGGACGGGAAGCATTTTGGTATGCTTAAAACCTTAGTTATGAATCGAAATAAATAAAATCGATTTACGGGTCATTACAGTAACTTTCCGAAAAATCGAGGAGTTAAAATTATTCTGGTATGCCGACTAACCGAAAGCAATCTTGACATAAATCCAAAATTGGCATTTTCCTCGTTTTTTTGGAAACGCTTACAGCGATGTATACCACTTCAGGACATTGTGGGGGTTGATTTAATGCGATTTTTTCCACTTTAAGATTATTTTTGCTGCATGGAAAGAAAAATAACATAATTATTAGACCCCTGGTGACTAATCTGAGGACGAAATTTCCGTGAGTCGAAAAATTAGACTCCTATAGTCTAAAATTTAGTCGCATTGGACCGACTTTTTCTGTTGTTTCGGGATAGTTTTTATACTCACTGGGATGATTTTTTGGACTCACGGAAATTTCGTCCTCAGATTAGTCACCAGGGGTCTAATAATTATGTTTTTTTCTTTCCGTGTGCAAGTGAGTAATTTGCTAGGCACTTCAGAGAGCGATAACTCGCTCTCATGAGGCTGACTCTGCCGGATGGCATAAATTTGAGTGTTTGCAAGGTGCCAGAGGGAAAACTGGACCCCATATGTATACGTAACCGGGCGGAAAAACAATGAAAGCGCTAACGCTGCGGAACTGGAGACCAGGACACGAGGCCGAAGGGAGAATTCAGTTTGAAACTGAATTTAAGGCGATGCTCGTGTTTTACTGCATGGGGTCCTGGGGCACTTCGATGGTAATTTCTCGGTAAGAAAGGTAGGCTAATGGTCCGTGGAATCATACGCGCTACGAGGGGACTGGGACATGTCTCGAGGGCGGATCAGAGATCGCAATGGCCCCAGTTCCCAGAGCCGTCAAACCTAATGGTGTCACACGGAGAGAAGTCCCATCAAACTTACCCTTCCGTTTAGTAAAGATGTACATTTTTTTTTAATTGGCTATTTCGTGGATAATTGTACCATAAGTTTCAGAATTTTTCAACGAACTGGTGAACTATACTTAGACAAAAAATGCCCGATTCGTAATTTCCTTGAAGATAATTCTTTTTGGAAAAATAGTATATTTCCAGGCTATCATTTTGGGCATTTTTGCTCGCGCAAAGTTGGCGAGAGCAGGCAAAGGCGTGAGCAAAAAATCCCCAGAATGACAGCGTGGATAACATTTTTCCGTAGTGACTTTTACTTTTCCAAGTTCAGAACAGAGCTAATACCAATTCCTGAACGAGGGAAAGTACAAGGCAGTACGGAAAAATTACTTGTCGATACGGAGTTTTTTATCGTTTTCCGGAAAAAAGGACCCATATTCGGAACCTAGAGTTTAGTCATCTGCGAAACACCTTCTGAACATGTAACAGAAATATCCTTACAAACAAACGTTTCAAGGAATTTTTTGTTTTCGAATTCGAAAAATTGTTGTGATGACTTCGAACAGCCAAAAGGCATTTTTTTGAATTTTTTTCGCAGACTTTAGGATCATGCCCATACTGTTTCATATGGATATCTATGTGTGTTTATTCACGTACAGATATATTTTTTTGCGGACGTTTGAGCGGTTAAGAATTGAAAAATGGATGATGAATTACTATTGTTTCTAACGCAAACATGTCGACAAGTTTATTGTCGGTTATATAAACACTGTTTTTCATTGCAGTTTCCCATAGAAAAATGTACCATTAACGATATTCCACCTATATTGGCGAAGATATAAGTATTGCTTGAAATATTGACATAATGTTTTCGAAGCGGTAACAGATGACTGTATGGAATTTGAGAATGATTGACAACACCGTTTTGTAGTTATTAATTATCAAAGTTCACTAATTATCACTTAATTATCAAATTAACACGGACTCTTACGGGAAAAATAAAAATTTCTGTAAATACAGTTCAAAATATGAAAATTTGTTGAAATTTTGAAAATTTACTATTGAAGCAGATATAAAACGATGGTAAAAATTTCATGGCGATCGACTAATTTTTTTTTTCATTAATTTGTTTAAACAATATAATATTGATTCGCAAAATCCAATATAATATAATAATTTTGTATGGATATCACTTCAACTAACTAACGCATTGAAATATTAATTGAAAACTATTGGCGATAAATATAACGAATTATAGAAAGGGTCATAAACTTTGATTTGACTATATGTGTTGACTATCTTTAAATTTCACACGAATTCCAAAATAAAGTATGAACCAAGAATCATTAAGATGGAAATTATCAACCTAAATTAATTTTTTTATTAGCCCATTTCAAATTAACCCAAACCTAATTAATTATAATTTCGATCATTAATGGAGAACAAGTGAAGGTCTCTATCGTATATTGCACATCGAGGGCGGGAAGGAAGGCATTCTGTCCCGCATGAAATTTTTGCTTCATGCGGGACAGAATGCCTTCGCCTCGGGCTAAAATTACATGCGGGACAGGATGCCCTCTTTTGGTGGAAAATTCGACGAAAAAGAAAAATTATTACATTCAAAAAGAGGTTAGAGGAAATATCAAACTGAATTTTGTCATGAAATACAGTGTTCATCGAAACATCATATTTTACTTGCGAATTCGTGCTGAAAAATAATGATTGGGTGAATACCTGATAGAAAATTCCGGTTTTATCAGTCATACATCGATCTAAAAAATCATCACTAAGATAAAAATTAACGAAATGAAATTTTTTTATTTTTTTCCTGCGAAAAATTATGTATGGTGGATATACACATATATACAAAAGGGGGCAATAATCTCACTAAGTCTCTCTTTCCAAATTATTGATTTTATGTAACATAGACAATCATTTTTTGCAAATATTATAATTAATGTTGAGATTAGTAATTTTGCAGTTTTTCAATTTCAGAATGCGACAAGTATTCGGAATTTAGTCGACATCGTCGGTTACTGACTCAAGATTTTCGGCATTTTGGTCTAATGTTTTCATTGGGTATTTAGTTTTTTTCAGCGGGGACTGCATCATATCTTCATTATTTGTTTTGTAATATACAGCGCGTTGTGAAGAATTTTCTGGGGTTTCACTCAAAATTATGTTGTCTGGAATGGCATCGGTCAGGGGTCTTTTCTGAGGCACTTTGTTTTGTTCCGAACTAACGATGGTCACTGGAAGTGGAGGAGCATTCGCTGAGGGTAAAAATGACTCAATCTGATTGAAAATTTCTTCATCCTCACTTTCCATCAACTTCGAAAAATCGTCGCCACTGGGCGCTTCGATGACGTCTGAGGGAAACGTATCTGATTGCTGAACAAACTTATTAATTTTTTTGGAAAGTGCGACTTTTATTTTCTACCGAATCCTCCACATATCCACGAGCAACTTGATCAGAACGCCAGCCACCGTGTCGTTTTAAATCACTGAGTTCTGCTCCTGAATCAGCCAATAATGTAGCTGAAGTACGACGAAAGCAGTGCCCAGTGTAAAGATTTGGTTCTCGTAATTTTAAAAAGGTTGCGATTGTTTTGGGAATTTCCGTGATTGTGTTTTTTCCGATCACTTGGCGTGTGCATTTTCCTCCCTGCATTCTCAAAAAAAAACTATTAATCCCCTGGTTACTTGGTCTTAAAGCCGTGTACTGCTTAACCTTCTCATAATATTGATTTTCAATTGCGAATGAACGAAGATAGCAATTCTTCGTATCACGGATTGTGGAAATCAACCTGCTTCCGGTGTCTTCGATATCATGGTCAGAGGACAAAATTCACCTGATTGCATTGCTCCTGAAATTCCGAAGATTAAGACCACCTGTAAAATACAAATACCCTATTTAATGATAATGGAAACGGAGGAATTTCTGTATTTTTCGAAATTGTTTTCTTGATTTCTCAAAAATATCTTCTGTATTATGAAGAATAATCTGCCATTCAATTATCCAAATTTTTTTGCATTTACCTTCATCGCCAAATACATTTCGTCTGAGGCCGTCGTTAAGAACTGATTAATTTGCGTTGCAGTCAAAACTTTCGATTTTTTGGAGCGAAATCCTTTGCTTATTTTATTCACGAAGGTTTTCAATTTTGTATAAGACGCCAGGTTAATGTTGTGATTGATGTCCATCACGGATTTTAGCATAGACCAACGACTCCACAACGTAGAAGGCTGATATATTTTCGAGATTTCGTCAAAATAAACAAGGAAAGCTTACTCTGTGAAAACGTTAACTTTTTTGCTGTTTCTCCACTTCAAAAAATCTTGGTAGCATGTCTGATATTTGCCAGTAGATTTAGTGGGTATTAGGGCTCCTATGACTTCTGCTTCTGTACTTTCTAGATCAAATTCATCAACGGCATCACTATTGGATTCGTCAGAAGAGCTCTCATTTTCGGGGCAGTCCACATTCATATTTGTCTGTGATTGATTCTTGAGAAATACAAATGCACTGAGCGAGTTTTTATTGCAGATTGTCCGTTAAGAAAACTCTGTCAAATTAGTTTCGTTTACACTTGAAGTTGGTGCAAATAAACAATCGAGATATGGAACAACTGCAGACTAGTGCGTTCAAGGGAATAAAATTCAACTTGTCTCCCGCTGAGGCGGGAAGGAAGTCGAACTTTCCACACATAAGAGATAAAAAAAAGCATTCCCCCATGCGTCTAAACTAAGTAGGCCACAGGTGCACCAACTTGTACATGATAGGGTATATCAGAATTCCATATAACGTACTCCCAAATAATTATGACGAAAGTTGGGATATCAGTTTGGCGTTATAAACGCGATATTGAAACTGTCCTGAATGTCAAGCTACGGATTTTTAGTATGCCTCAGTGTGGGACTATGTAATTTTGTAAGTTTTACTGCCACAATTTTATGAGTGAGACAGTTTTCTCGGTACATTGCCTATCTTCAGATTTATCGCTCGTGACGAATTGGGGGAGTATTGAATTGTTTAAGGGTACGTCAAGGGTGGCTGCTTACGTGTAAGAGAGCGGAGGACAGAACAGAAAACTTGGAGGTTAGACATTTATTTTACCCACGATTTTCTAGATATACATTTATTAAATGCGAAACCGGAACATTTTTGACGGCCGTAAAAATTGCTTCAAAAAAATTTCTAACATTCATATTTCTTGAATTCTTTATCTCATACAATTTTTAACTTCCCGCAGAGAAAGTCACTGAAATGGCCCCAAAAATCAACTAGTGGGATAAACGTATCTGTGTCCCCATCGGGAACCCAAACAAAACTTCCCGGTTTGTCATTCCTAGATCTTTCCAATCCCATTTATCAAGCACATAATTATGGATATTGGACTAGCCGCATAGTCAACGTGAGGACGACAATTATGCGCTTTACTATAGTGGAAGTGAGACATCCATAGGGGTGCAAACGCTCGAGGGTTAAACCCGTCATACTTCCTTAATTATAACAACTATAGAAAAAGCGATTATAAATTATATATGCATTTCCTTCACAGAGCAAATTCTGTTAAATACTTTTTGCCGTATTTCTTACAGTTTTCGAAATAGAACGTTGTAAACAATTGAATTGTTAATAATAAAAAAACTGCAGGACCGATTTAAACCAAAATGTAATCCGGTCTAAGTTTCATGAAGACGCTCCGAATAAGATCTCGATGACCCAGATCGTTCGAGCCGTTTGTGAGAAATCGTTAACCCAAAATTCCGATTCCACAGATACAAACATAGACACACATACACAGGCATTTGTTCGGAATTCAACGGAAAGCATTTTGGTATAGTTAAAATCCTAGTTACGAATCCAAATAAACAAAATCGATTTAGGGGTCATTACAATAACTTCCTGAAATTTTATCATAGCTCTACGTTTCAAGCTATTTCCAATTGTTCGAAGCTATTGTAACAAAAATGTATGTATGCATGTAACGCTGTATGTGTATCCGTATGTACGTGCCATAAATTTTTGTCCAACACCAATTCCTGGATTTCTTGAACACCAATGAAGCGATGTGATTAATTATTTTTTTAATCGATACGTTTTAACTAAGAGGTGATTAGATTTTGATGCCCCAAAACCATGAAAATTTTGAATGGATCAGCTTTTCTTAACGCCTGTTATGATCGAGGTAATGAAAGTCATAATTGGAAGATAAATGCGGTTTTCAGGCTTGTGTGAAATTTGGGCAAAATTCATCTACACAGTTAATAGTTATTCACTTTTTGTCAGTAGCGCGAAATTTTTCTTCACATTCAAACTTGCAAAGTCCCATATGTGCTATCTGGAGAGAAAATGACTATCAACTTCTACCCAAGAACTTCTTTTTGACTTGGACCCAGTGTTTTCGATACACCAAGTAGTATCGATACTCTGCCGTGAATCGAATCGAAGAGTTCAGTATCGATCCGCCAAAGTATCGATTCTGTATTGAAAAACACTGCTTAGTGCTTTCTTTTTGAATAATTTTGCAATAAAACATCCTAATGCGATTTTTTTCGTAATGTTCTGGAAATTTACAAACCGGGAAGTTTTTATCCCCCCTCCCCCCTAAGTAACACGCACAATCCATTTGAGTTGTTTTTTTTATTAAAAATATTGAACATTTGTAATAGATGTAATGGTGAAGATGACATAGCGGCACAGAGGTGTGAATCCACGTAAAGACTTGGGATAAATGATAGGTCAACGAGGGTCAGAGGTTCCAGTGGTGGACTACTATGTGAGTAGTGCCAATGGGTGTGTTTTCACCACTGTGCATTTGGACAGCTCTAAATCCATTGGGCATGCCCCCACTCCCCATAAACGTTGGCCAGCTCGTTTCAAAATAGACAGGGTGACGATGAAATAGGACGATATAAACGCCCAGTTCTCGGCCAACATACATACCACACCTAGTGTGGAGAATGCAATTCGAGGACAAAGCAATCGACCCAACGGAAATACGGTAACTTCCCGCGGCAATATGGCATGGGATAGTTGAGAAATTTACGTCTAAGTGCAGAATATCATCCCTCAATAGGAGTGAATTAGCATTGGGCAAACATTGACCCCTCAATCAACACTTCAAGAAAAATAGGGGAGAGCGGGGCATGAGCGGATACGTAAGAGAAGGAAAACCATGCCAACGACCAAATTCCTGTTTCAACTCCTACTTCCTTCCCACAATGACAAATGTGCGTCTGCAATGTATTACATTTTGCGGCTCTTCCAAAAACTAAAAATCGATTTTTGTAATTTTTTGGTTTGACGGTCTAACGGATAACAGCATGGGAAAATTCAAAACAAGATATCCAAACATAGTGATTTCACGATATGGACCACAAGGTTTGAGATAATCGTCACGGTTGACAAGTAGTTTGAAGATTCTTTTGGCCTGGCGTAGGAATTATCAACCCAATGCCGGAATTTTAATAAAATATATTTTTGGAAAATCGCCAACAAAATTGAAATGTGAAAAAAAATTCAAGAAGTCCAAGTACGAATCCACTTAAAGTTACCGATCCCTACTTTGACGAAGGGTCACCATTCGTCACTATGAACTTACCATACGCCAACTTTCCTATCCACATTTGGGAAATTGCTTCTCGTTTATAATCCCGTCTTGCCTCGACCTTCATCCATCTCAGGTTTTCGACACAGGGACAGATTGTGTCTGAGGCATCATTCACTCTCTTCATTCCCAGGAGTACTTCACGTAACGGTACAACTTTGAATGATGACAAATGATTGCTCCCGATGAAATCCATTGCAAAATCATTTGAGCGTTGATGTATATCGATAATCCTCCAAGTTGAGGAGAAACTTACCTCAAATACGTTCCGAGATTTCTAGATTGATGGGCCATCTCCAACCATAGCCATCTTTACCCCTGGGATTTCTCCTTTCATTACACAAAAGCCTAATATCTCTGCTGGACCAAGCCGACTAGCCTTCAATGATCGCTCATGGAGGATGTGCTCTGTTTGAACGTAACACGGCTGTAACAGGGAATTGGATATACGGGAAGAAAGAGAGAATTGAAACAATTCGTTTTCCATTATGGTTAAGCTGGGAATGTGATCGCTTGGACGTTTTGATTCAATTGGACCGGACAACCCGGGTTCTTGATTTGAAACAGCTTTTCCGATTGAAATGAGTTCTGAACTACGACTTGACTCAAGTCGGCAACAGTTTTGTGTTTGTATGGGCACACAAACTTTGTCGAACATTTCCCTAGCAACCAATGCTGTGATGCGAGTTTTTTTCTATCACTACGTTTCCAAGACCACCTGGTCCGAAAGGAGTATAAATAGGCAATCCCATCTCAACTAGACCATTTTCAAACTGCTTCTTCCATTTTTTAAAAATTTGATATGTTCTAGTACTGGTTAGGGTTAACTCCTACGATTTTTGACTTCCCGATCTTATTAACTTCCCGATCTTAGGGAAGTTATTGTTATGGGTTGGAAAATCGAAATTGGAAATTTCACTTGATCTCCACGGTCCATGACCCCTAGAAACTCTTCCAACCACTTTGAGCGAGATGTTTGTCTATGTGTGTGTGTATGTGTTTTTTTTTTCTACTCTTGCTCTATTCGTATTCACCCACGTAACCGCTGTTAGGCATTACTCCATGGGCAATACTACGGATCAGAGTACCCACCCATTGCGGCCGGGGCCGACTTCGCCATTTCAGCTCATCGTATTTCTAATCACAGGGTAAACCCTCCTTCCCCCCCCCCCCTCCGCGCCACGGGTCGCGTTCGGTCGCGGCTCACGGTCTCACTTCATGGATACCGCCGATAGCACACACGGAATGTTCCTGCCATCGGTCGGAGTCCGTGAGAAAATATTTTTCAGAAAAATATTTGCAGTGAGCGGGAATCGAACGCGGGACCTTTAGAATAGTAGGCAGACACTCTACCCACTACGCCAAAGCCCCATCACTGTGTGTGTGTGCGTATGTGAGCAAAATTTTGTCGAACGATTGCTCTTAGACAAATTATGCGATTTTGGTTTTTTATACTCATTGGATAGGTTTCCGCCTAACTTAGACCTGATTAGATTTTGAACATAATCGACCCAGTGGTTTTTTAGTTATTAATAAATGAATTGTTTATATCGCTGCGTCGTTTGAACGATTGAAGATACGAACAGAATTATTTAATCAAATTTGTTCCACACACAAAAATGCACATTTAATGTTCTATAACTTTTTTGGCTGCCACCGTTAGTTTATTGTTGTTAACAAATTCGATTGTTTAGACCGCTATATGACAAGAACGGTTAGAGATACGCAACAATGTGTTCAATGAAAGTATTTCCACACGTAAAAGTACACATTTGATTTTTTATGACTTTTTATGCTAACACTCATAGTTTTTCACAAATTGAATTGTCTATCTCTATTGTCTAACTCTATCGCAAGAAAGGATATATTTTTTTAAAAACTCTTTATATTTTTAGAATTATATAATTTCACATATTTGGTAATTTTGAAAAGTTTAAAACGTTTACAATTTGAGACACAACCCGAAATTTTGTATATAATATCCACGGGGGAACGATCGGGAAGTTATTGGTTCGACCCGTAGAGGGTCAAACCCAAATTCCGTTTATTTAAATTTTTTTTTATCGCACCATTGGCAAGATATGATTTTTTGAAAAATCCATCTTTTGAAAAAAATTCATAACGTTTGCTAAAAATGGACGGATTTTTAACTTCCCGATCTAGGGAAGTTATTGTAATGACCCCGAAAATGAAAAGTCTCAGATCGATGAAATTTTCACATTTCTCGACGTTTCATATCATGCCGACACGATTTCAGAGGAGTGGTCGTATGTGTGCGTGTGTGTGTGTGTGTGTGTGTGTGTGTGGACAAAAACTTTGTTTAACGGTTCCGAAGTAACCACCGTAGCGATTTACGTTTTTTTTTTTGATCGATGCGCCGTACTGTTCTCCAGGTTTGAAAGGAACGATTTATGCGAAAAATACTTTGTTTTATTGTTATTAACAAATTCAATTGTTTATATCGCTCTATCACAAGAACGGTTTGAGATACGGAGAAAAGTATTTAATGAAAGTTATTTCCCGCCAAGAAATACACATTTGACCCTTTATGACTTTTTTGGCTAACACCCGTAGTTGATTGTTAGTAACAAAAAAGTTTGGTTAGATCGCAGCGGCGTGAGAACGGTTGAAGATACGAAACGAAATAGTGAATGAAAATTGTTCCACACACAAAAACACATATTTGATGTTGTATAACTTTTTTTGCCAACACCGATAGTTAGGTGTTATTAACAAATTGAATTGTTTAGATCGCTCTATCGCAAGTACGGTTGGAGATACGAAACAAAGTGTCGAATGAAAGTCGCTCCACACGTAAAACTACACATTTGTAGTATTGTGACTTTTTTTTCTAACAGGCATAGTTAATTGTTATTAACAAAAAGGATTGTTTATATCGCTGCGTCATGAAAACCCCTAAAGATACGAAACAAATGAGTTAATGGAGATTGTTCCAAACACAAAAATACATATTTTATGTCGTATAACGTTTTTTGCTAACACCGATAGTTAATTGTTATTAACGAATCAATTGTTCATATCGCTCTATCGCAAGAACGGTTTGAGATACGAACAAAAGGGTTGAATGAAAGTTGTTTCCCGCCAGGAAATGCACATTTGACCTTTTATGACCTTTTTCATAACACCCGTAGATAATTGTTAGTAACAAAAAAGATTGTTCATATCGTAGGGGCGTGAGAACGGTTGAACATACGAAACAAATTAGTTAATGAAAATTGTTCCAAACACAAAAATACATATTGTATGTCTCTATCGCAAGAATGGTTTGAGATACGAAAAAAAGTGTTAAATAAAAGTTCTTTCCCCCCACGAAATACACATTTAACAAAAAAGATTATTACTAACTTTTATCGCAGGGGCGGGAGAACAGTTGAAGATACGAAACAAATTAGTTGATGAAAATTGTTCCACATACAAAAATACATGTTTGATCTCGTATAACTTTTTTTTCTAACACCGATAGTTAATAGTTCTTAACAAATTCAATTGTTTAGATCGCTCTATCGCAAGTACGGTTGGAGATGCGAAACAAAGTGTCTAATGAAAGTCGTTCCACACGTAGAAATACACATTTGACGTTCCATGACCTTTTTGCCAACACCCATAGTTGATTATTATCAACAAATTGTATTGTTTATCTAACTACTTCATATTAAGAATTATAATTTTTTTTAATATTTAGAAGTTTTGAAAACTTTATAAAGTCCATGATTTGAAACATGGACGGAAATTGTTGATATAACATATGCGGCGGAACGATCGGGAAGTTATTGATTCGACCCGTATCATTTAATGGTGCGTTGCGCTGGCTTCAGAAACAGAGACGTTTCTTTGCAGCTCACGCTCCCCTCCATTCTAGTCTGCGGGCCGCTCGCTTGCTCACACCTCCCCTTATTAGTCACGTACGCCTGACCCGTCTGTATTCCCACGTGGTGAGAACGTATGAGAAGCTAGCAGTAAAATCGAGCAGAATCGCGTTTAATTCATTGCATCAATTAGGGCTTTTTTATAGTTAACTTTGGCTGAGGCCATTTGTGGGCAAGGGTTCCGAAGGTTACCGAGGGATTCCGGAAGTTGTCGAAGATTGCCGAAGGATTCCGAAGATTGCCGACGGATCCCGAAAATTACCGACGGGTCCCGAAGATTGCCGAAGGGTCCCGAAGATTGCCGAAAGATTCCGAAGATTGCCGAAAGACTCCGAAGATTTCCGAAAGACTCCGAAGATTGCCGACGAGCCCCGAAGATTAACGAAGGGTCCCGAAGATTACCGAAGGGCCCCTAAAAGTGCGGAAGGTTCCCGAAGATTGCCAAAGGATTCCGAAGATTGCCGAAGGGCCCCGAAGATTGCCGAAAGATTCCGAAGTTTGCCGCACGGTCGAATTCCGTTTCCCTAGATTTTCTACATTCAATTCACACGGAATCTTTGGGACGTAGTTTACTTAGCAGTACCATATTGTTCATTTTGTCCAACACAGTCTTATGATACTGCTGCAAAACTTAAAAAAAGCACAAATAAATTAAGGTCGAGTCCCTAAATTTTTTCGCGCGTGGCACACTTTACTGACTGGGAAATAGAATGTGGGTGTGATCAAACTTTTGTGGAACGATTTCTGATGAGCGAAGGGCACAATTACGATCATCGACATCGCAAACAAAGCAGCTTCATGCAACTTAAAGGGGATTAGATTTTGGATAAAATTGATGGCATATTTATGTTGTTATAAACAATTTCAATGGCTAATGCTTCATCGCGGAAACCGTTGGAGATAGGAGAATTGGTATAATAACAAAAGTTGTTCCCCACGTCAAAATACGTATTTTTATTTTGTTGTTCATGAACAATGCTCGCGATTGGGTACACATAATATTTTGTTTTAACTCGACCATACTTTATTTGTGCTTTTTTTAAAGTTTCGCACCAGTATCATAATACTGTGCTCAAAAAAAAACCTTGAAATCTGTTCATTTTTTGCGAAGTTATGATTTTTTTGTACAAGAAGGATTTTTCAGTAATGGGATTTTCAAAAATTCATATCTTGCCAATGGGATGATGAAAAAAATTGAACAAAATCGTAGAAGTTAATCCTAACCAGTTCTACTAGATATAAAATTGTCAAAAAAATCGAAAATTCAATTTGAAAATGTTGATCAAGTTCAGATGGAATTGTCATAGGCAAAATGACAATTAATTCAAGTCTCATTGACAACTTTGATTGTTTATGACGCTCTATGAGCCGAATGGTCAGAGGTAGAAGAAAAAAATCGCATGAAAGTTGTTCCTCGCATGACAATCCACATTTTTTATCTCTATATTCATAGGGGAGAGCCATAAGTTCGGCCCGTGGCGGGTCGAACTCACATCCCTTTCTTTTTCATTTTCTTATGTATGAGATTAAATTGATTTTTGTTTCTTTTTTTTTCAAAAATTGCTTCTTGCTGTTTTCTAGGCTGGAAAACAGTGTCAATCGGGAAACAGAATTTCTGCAATTGTTATCGACAATGTCAACTGTTTGAACGGCTCTGTCACGAAAACGATTAGAGAAATGAAAACCAAGTGATGACGAGTTACAGTAGCGCCTCTTCCGGATAGATCCGAATCGCACTTTTAGTAAAATTATAATTATCCGCATGTCACCGAAATATTTGGTGTAGTCGCAGTATTTGTTTTGAGTCGGTACCGTGCGGACGCATGTCTACCGCTCTCTACGATATATAAATTCCAACGTACGGCGATTATAGTACAGTGAATTTTTAAAGTCGTGTTAAAGTTCTGGCACCAAACTGTCGAACATAAAACCTCTCAAACTTCCTTTGGCTCCAAAAAGGAAAGCCAAGATGAGTCCTCCGTTGGAAGACCCAAAAAAAACGAAGAAAATCGTTATCAAACCGTCAATCAGCGTGAGCTCTGACCCCGCTCGCCTTATCAATCCTCCGAACACTCCTGACGGGCCTCAAGAGGCTCAAAAACGAACGGCAGTGCCTCCAATAGTCATTGAAAATGACAAACTGGAGACCAAAAAATTAATCAACTTCCTGCAAGTCAACGCCTCCGATAAAAACTTCAGGATGAAGTTTAATGGAAACACAACGATCGTGAATCTGCAAACGACGGAGGACTACAATAAAATTGCAAGTATCCTGAAAAGGCAAAATTACAATTTTTACACCTTCGGTCTGAAGAGTGAGCGTCCGAAGAAATTTATCATAAAAGGTCTTCCCGCCAGTTTTAGTGAGCACGAAATTGAAGCCGAAATATCCAAACACGGCATAAAGGTATTATCAGTCCGGCAGTTTGTGAAAACAAACAAGGATGGAGACAGCAAGGAAAATAGGCCACTACTGGTGTTTGCAATAACGGTTGGGCCCGATGTAACCCTGAGCAGCTTCGCTGCTATTAAAACCATTTTCTATCATACAAATAAGATAGCGAAATTCATCAAAACCCAGCAACCAACACAGTGCTTCTGGTGCCAAAGATTTGGACACGCCAGTCAGCACTGCAACCTAAACCCCAGATGCGTGAAATGTGCAGGCAATCACGACATTAAAGCCTGCACGTGCAACTCTGTCAAGTGTGCAAATTGTGGTCTAGCTCACACAGCGAGCTATCGTGAGTGCGCCGCACGAACCAAATTTGTGGAGGCACAAAATAAAAGAGCCCAACCACCACCACCACGGAGAGCCGAGTTGAAATTGCCCTCTACACCTCATCCGGCGACGATCCAGAATCTGGAAAGAAACATCCAGTTCCTCCAGTCCCTGAGCCAACCCCTATCTCCACTGCCAACACGTCCAGGCCCACCTACGCTTCGTTCTTCCCATCGGTGGAAACCTCGAGAAGGAACGTTGCGGCACCCGCTGCCGAACCCAGGACCATCCCAATGGAAACACTTGTTCCGGAATCTTATTTAAGTAGCACCAAATACTATATAATTACTATAGAATTCCCGAAATCCTTTCAGAGCTTAAAGAGATGAGCGCTAAACTCCAAACAGCTCTTACACCAATTGATAGGACCACAATCATCACATCCTATGTCCACCTGTTCTCACCCTCCTCAGACACACCTACGATTCCCCCGCAAACATAACCAACATATTAGCAATTAATATTTTTGCGCTCAAACCCAATCTAGACGAGTTATTACACATCGTCCATAATGATAACATTAAAATTTGTCTAATTCAGAGACTAAACTGCACAGCAAAACGAAGAAAATTAACTCTCCAGACTTCTCGCTGATCAGGGAAGACAGAACGGCCAAAGCAGGTGATGGTGTTGCGGTAGCGATCCACAAAACCCTCATAATTCTAACACTCCTAGTACTATTGACCTCTTATTAACAAACAACATCTCTATCATTAATAATTTCACCACACTTTCCGAAACCCCATCCGATCACCTACCACTGTTTTTCTCCCTATTTGGCAAACCAACCTCCCCAGAATCATCAAAAATTTTAAACTACGCAAAAACCGACTGGAATAAGTTCAACGATATCTTAAATGATGAGATTTCTACACCAAACCCTACTTGTAACAACACTGAAGCAATAGATCAACACATAACACATTTCACTCAAGTTATTCAAACAGCCCTGGATTCCTCCACTCCCATCCGCTCAACCAAATCCACCCACACTCCTATCCCACCCGAAATAGCCTCATTAATAACACTAAAAAATTACATTAGGTCAAGATGGCAAAAAACGCGAAATCGTTACCTTAAATCCGAACTCAATCAGCTGATAAAAGAAATCAGACTTAAATTAACCGAATGGAAACAATCATCTTGGGACAACAAACTCAGAAACATAAACTTAAAAGATCACTCTATTTGGCGCGTAGCAAAATATTTTAATAACACCGGTAAAAGAAAAATCCCCACACTAAAGTCAAACAACACACTCCACACAGAAGACCATGATAAGGCTAATACACTTTGCAAACACTACGCAAAAATACACGAATTATCGGCCTCCCGAGGAAACAAATCTTTTGAACAACAAGTCACAGGTCATGTGAGAAAAACTATCCTCAAAGCCCCTATCGAAACTCCCATTAAATTCCTCACAAATCCCCGTGAAATCATTTCCTCCATCAAAACACTAAAAAACAAATCAGCCCCGGGTGTGGATAACATTCCCACCATAGCACTAAAAAACCTGCCGATCAAAGCAATAAGCCTACTATCAAAGATATATAAGGCATGCCTCCTCAGACAATATTTCCCGGAACTCTGGAAAGGAGCGGTGGTCATTCCGATTCTAAAGCCCGGTAAGCCCCCTTCGCATCCGGTGAGCTATCGGCCTATTAGCCTCCTACCGGTATTGGCTAAACTTTTTAAGCGAATAATTTTAGCTCGTCTCAAAAAACCCATAGAAGAGTTACAACTAATGCCTATCAATCAATTTGGTTTTCGATCAGAGCACTCGACCTGCCACCAGCTGGTTAGAATTACGAATGATATAAAATCCGCGAAAGACCGGAAAGAAGATACCGTTCTTCTTCTCCTGGACAGCGAGAAGGCCTTTGATTCTGTTTGGCCCACAGGCCTTATATATAAACTCGAAGGATTAAATGTCCCTAAATATCTATGTAAAATTTTACTATCATATCTCTCAAATAGATATATCCGAGTTCGAGTCGAAACTTCGCTTTCGAATAAAATAGAAATTGTCGCGATAACTATTCGTAGCGATAAGATCACACCAACAGACTCTGTAAAGTATTTAGGCTTACACATCGATTCCAAACTCCTGTGGAAAAAGCATATATCTGAAATCAAGGTCAAGACTAAAGTTATCCTAGTAAGATTGTATAATTTGCTAAAATCACCCGTGCTCAGTCTATCCCTCAAACTTACTCTCTACAAAGGGTTAATTAGGCCCATTATCAGCTATGGTTGTCCTACCTGGCACAATGCAGCGAAAATGCACTTGAATCATCTTCAAGTGATTCAAAATAAATTCCTACGAATAATAGGAGATTTTAAAAGAAGAACCACTATTGTGGAAATACACGAAACGCTCGGCATGGCAACCATAGGCAAATTTATCGATAGAATTAATGAGACATTTAAATTTAAGCTACAATCCCATCCTAATCCCCAGCTCCAAAACATCAATATTGACATAAAATCCAATTGGTCCTACTGACCACCTGTTTTGTCCCACCTTTCCATATATCCCTTTCTCTCCCGCCCCTCATGCACCCATTACTTATAAGGTTTTTTAGAAGTCATTTTTCCTTATATCGAGTCATCATGTAAATAATCACAAATATCTGTAATAATGAAAAATTTGGTTACACTTCTTTCAAATTAGATATAAAGCCAACGGCTGGTGATCTAGAGCGTAGCACTTAAGATATTAATACTGTAAATAGTATGTATATATGACAAATGTTAATAAACAATTTTCAAGTAAAGTCAAGTCATTTGGTGTAGTGGGTGGTGATCGTTGATTATGAGATCAGATCGTTCCCACGGACATGCCTTCGAGTCCGCCTTGGGACAATTTCTTCGAAAAAAAATCCTGCCCTAGCTTGAAGCACACCATTGACCAGGTGAGACCTAACCGTCGAAGCGTTAGTAAAAAAAAAAGATATCCGCATAAACGTCTGAATAATTATTAATTGACTGAATCTACCGTGAAACAGCTCCACCTATGGTACTACTGTCACTGCTTCAATGTGCAGCACATTATCAAAATCACATTCCAATTTGACATAAGCGCGCTGAACATACATTGCCCAATTTTGTCTAAATCTACTCTCACGTGAAATTCGTCAATAACAAACATTTTGTGTTCTCGAAATCGCAAAGGTCTAACATTCCGAAAATACCATAGCTCATTAATTGTGCTAATAATTCCACTCTTCCTTCCCTAAGTCTCTTTAATTACGCAAAGATCCTCGTTACCGCTCATGTCCCCATTGTACACTATCCTTCCTTCTCTCTGAAAGCGCTACATTGTCTCCGAAGAGCGTCCAAATGTCGCAAAACGGAGTGAAAAAAAAGAGTGGGTGGGTTAAAGACAGGGCCGTTGAGTCTGAAATACAGGTAAGAGGTCGGCCACAAAGCGGCGGAAGAACGGCCGACGGGAAATGGAATAGATGGAACGTGGGGTTTTGCCAGAAAGGTGTTACAGCTGGATTAGACGGGGCTGTTTGCATAAGTAAGATCTCTGTTGCACTGCGCGAAACGTGTGGATTACCCGAGACATAGAGATATATACATATATATGTGCCAACGAAAAGGAACAAACCCTTTTCTGTGAACGTCGTGTACTTTTCTTCAAAATGTCTCTTCACTCTCAGCTTAGATCCACCTACTTCAGCTACCCTTGTTCGTTTGTTCGTCGCTTGTCTTTGTTTGATATTCTGGATACAAGATGCCATGGCGTTGCGAAACAGCGATTCATGAATTTTAAGAGACTCAGCATTCAACGCCACTGTTATCGGCTGTTCATTGAATCAAGCAGAATTCTGATTGGTATGCTTCTTTCCGTTATTGTCATATTCGTCTATTCAATCGGATAGCTATTCATTAAATCAATACAATGTAATTGATAATTGATTGAGAAGGCAGTCAAAATTTTGTAGCTACTCCCTTTAGATTTTAGGCAGCCGTTCAAAACACTTTTATGGGAAACAGCCATTCCGCTAAAATTTCTGTGTGGAATTTATCAGCTAGGGTGAAGTGACGTTAACGCTGCTTTTTTTTTATAGGGAACTCCAAATTTTCAGACAATAATGATGAATTCGGATTGTTCTAAAACTACTCTGATCATGACCAATGCATTGCTGCTGTTTACCTTAGCGTAATTGCTGGTGATTAAGATTTATCGTCTTACTGTATTTGATATTCTGGATAAATAAATTTGAGTAACATTCAATGCGACTACAATCGCATCCCCATTGACGTACGAAGACGAAGATTGCACAATGAGGTGGAGGGGGATGACGAAGCATGGTAGCGATAAGAGAGGTTCAGCGAAGTTTATCGCGGAGACACCTTGTCATCGTTGTTGATGAAAGTTTTCAAGTTTAGGTAAAGGGTGAAGATGAAAGGGTTGAAGCGGAGTTTTGAGGTGAATATACGGTAGAAAGAAACAGAAGATATTGAGTGCGAATCGAAAGGTGCTGGTTGCGGACGCAATTGAAAGAAGTTCTAAGTACGCATTAACAACTCCAGTTAAATTGCTTCGGATTAAGATATGCCATTCAATTCAAGAGGTTTGAACGATTGAATTGGGTGATCCAAGGGAAGTTTGGCGAATCCAGATGTACTTGCTGGCTTGATCTCATTTCTTTTTTGATTGCTCCAGACACAGCTTCTGCTTGATTCAATCTGTTCACGTTTCTTCTTCATACGGTTCATACTTCGTTTATGTTTGGTAACAGTGATCATAGTTTATATATAACCCTTCGTTTCGCGCATTATGGAGCTACGCAGCTTTCAAGTGAATACATAGTGAATCTATTACCCCTCCCCCCCCCCGTCATGTACGTGGGCACTACTAATCTCTCCTAGAACAGAAGTGAAAAATCTGCAAGTAAATTGGAAAATTGGATGATAACCAATTCATCTTGTGATTGGGTTTCTCGGAATGTGAGTGAACTCCCGAGGACAATTCCCTAGGGCATATTAATTGTTCCAGGATATAACTCGGTGGAAATTCGGGTGAATAAGAGACAAACGGTGTGCCTGTAAGACAATAGAGGCGTAGGACAAACGTGATATGAGACAGGAATGTATGCGGCGGAGAGAAGAGGTTTGTCAATGGCAGACACCGCACGCTCCGACACACTCAATCTCATCCATCCTCGGCTCGAACCATCACGTTTCGATTCGCTTTACTCCACTCTTCAACCCCTCTCCACTTCAGTCACATCGATACTCAGTGTGAATAATGTAGTTCAAGTATTTCCTATGAAAAATTGTGAATTATTTATAAAACGTCGGTGAGTTAGTTCAATTTTGTAATTCGATCATATTATTTATAGCTCGCCGATATATTATTTACAGGTCCACTGCGAAGTCAAGTTAACGGAGATTTTGTTGACATAAACGACAGGTTCTCTGAAGTGATTGATCCAAACTTTTTGAGATATGTTGAATGTGTTTAGGTTTTATTTGAAGAATTCCAACCCAGTAGCAAAATGTTTTACCCTATCGAATCGCTTCAGTATTCTGCTAAGTCCCTCAACAATATCTGGGAATCTGAGAGGGGTATCACCATTGATAGATAGACTTTTTGTAGCTCTCGATTGATTCTACAAAAAAGTCTCTACACCAGTGGCTATATGGCTCCTCAATTTTGAGATATTTTAAGAAGATCAGTTACGTGTCAAGGAGACTTCGTATCTTGCGCCACTTAACCACTAAACTTGCCGATATCCTTGAAAAATTCTATTACCACTTCTTTACGTTCCGATGATACTGACGCATTTCTGACATTCTGGTTGGAGCAAAAAAAAAATAGAGTTTCCTCTCACCAAGCAACGATCTTAATGAAGAAATTGTTACTGCCTGATGTGAGATTCTACTGTGCAGAAGCCCTACGAATGCATCTCTAACAAAGTTACCAGTGATAATGGAGTGCGCGAGAGGAGACATTGTTGTCAGGGCTTCATATCAGTGAGGAGTCCTTCGACTCAACTTCAGCTCGTAAAGTGTCCAATAATAGAGCTCAATGTATTTCAAAGAAACTTGCTTCATGCATTCACAGTAAGATATCTTTCCACCAAAAATGGTATATTGCGTATGAGGAATATTTGACGGCGAGGATAATATTTACTGGAAGAGAAAGTTGGACGTTGTCACAAAACTCAAATTTTCAACTTCCCGATAGGGAAAGTTATTGTTTTGCCCCTGAAAATGAAAAATCGATTTTCCATCAGATCTCCACGTTTCATGGTATTTTTTACCTTTCTAGAGAATTTAAAACAAAATATCTGTGTGAGTGTGTGTCTGTATGTGTGTGTGTGTGTCTGTGGGTGTGTGTGTGTATATGTAGCTACGTATGTATATGGTTGAATTTTTCGTCGACGATTGGTGAATACTGAATGATTCAACCGAAGCATCTTCCCGTAACTTAGATCTGATTAGTTTTTGCATTGAATTGGTCCATTACATATATTGTTATGAACAATATCAATTGTTTATCATGTTCTACTGCATAAACTATCAGAGTTAGCGCAAAATTTATATAAGAAGAATGCCGTTTTTCGATAATTTGCATAATTAAGGAGGTATCACAGTCTCAACAGTTATCTATGTAATGAGTGAAGGAATGAATCCAGCGCTGTCATGAAGGTCTCAATCCAAGCATTTCCGTGCAGAACCGAACGAATTCCATTTTGGATGGCATTCGTGCAGTATATGCAATGTCATTAAGTATTGCAATTATTTATACTGTTTTATTGGGTGAAAGACTAAAGTTAGCGGAAAACTTATTCAAAAAAAATTATTCCTTATATGAAAATACACGTTTTATGTAGAATGACTTTTTTCCATAATTTGCATAAGTAAGGAGGTATGCCCGTCTCAACAATTATGTATATGATAAGTGAATGAATGACCCCAGCGTTGTCATGAAGGCCTCAATCGAAGTATTTCCGTTCAGAATCGAGTGGATTACATTTTGGATGGCATTCGTGGAGTATATGTAATGTTATTAACAATTGCAATTGTTCATACTGTTCCACTGGGAAAAATACCGTCTTTATTGCGGCCACACTCCTATTGGTGTCACACTCCCACTTAAGTAATGCCCATAAGTCTCATCCTAATGCTCACCATGCATCTACTCAAATATCCATCATTATCTGCTTCATTAATGACTCAGTTTAGAATCCTCAAAACTGGGAGTTCTCAGTATGACACTACTGATGAACCGGGGTATATTGGAGAAGAATAAATTTAGTACGCTGTGCTGAAATACCAAATCGGAAAGATTTTGTACACACATACACATACACACACCACTAGTTGCCCGGGACATTGATGGGCTATTGTACTTGAAGTGGGTGAATAAATAGGGCGACGAGTGGCAACTTTTCACCCGAGGTGTGTAAAAAAAATTTAACTTGCTGGATTTTTTCAGCATGCAATCGAATTTGCGCATTGAGGACATTTGGCATTGAAGAACATACATTGTACCGCATTTTATTATGACACATGGGAGGCAACGGAAAACTCATGTCGGCATAAATTGCTACTTTATGAAAAACCTCGCGTTCACCAGACGAGCCGAAAAAATTCTTGTTCAATCGGGGATTTGAAGTTAGGAACCTAAACGTGACATGACTAACATCGCGCGGTAAGCTCCATCAGCCATTTTGATTCGTTTTCTTTCTATTAAAAAAAAGAAGCATGAGGAATATTTGTCTCTACATAATTTTATATACAGTACATGAAGTACTGAGTGTCACAGTATTTAAGGCTTGAACTTCACCTAATTAGGCCAATACTTGATACTTGACTTAACCCCAAGATGGTCATATGCACGTGTTCTGTTTTTTCATCAGAACAGCTTTCAGAATAAAATAAACGGTTACGATTCAGGGGACATAGCACTAAGAAAAATTTAATCCTCATATTTTTATCCCCTACTAGAGATAAGAATTTATTGCTGTTGGGAATATTCTTGACAGAATCTTTCGATAATCGAAGTATATGGATGACAACGAACATTATTGTCCCAGTATTTGAACATATTTTTCATACCGACTGTATCTCCGAGGGGCATAAAGGATGGGAGTTTGTCAGAACGGGGAAAAAATTCAATTCAATACACAAGATAGAAGAATACATATTTATTTTCTTTCATTTCATATCCCTCAATGCAATGTAACATTGCTTTTACTTGACTTCAACTATACACTTCAATCCTCGAAGATTTGTGAAATTTCAAATATTATTATTAACATATATTTCGTTCTAGAAAACAACATAACATATTGCAATATACTGGATATTCTGATTCAAATAGTATTGCGAAATAACTTCTGCGTGAAACATTGAACTACAAAATAATTGTTTCAAAAGTTGAATAGCTCGACGGATAAAGATCGATGGTGATGAAATATGTATTCCCACAATTTATGTTTTTATGTTACAAGCTTTTCTTAGATGGCAACAATATTTTTTACCTTACGAAAGTTATGCTCCTTGATAAGGCAAATTCAACCATACTGAAACGCTTCAAAAACTAAAATATTTCCATGGATTATTATATTATCTATTATCAATAATTTTTTTCGTAACGAAGGGCGGGGCAGAATGAGAGTAAAAAGGAGGGGGGGGGGGGGGGAGGCGACGATACTATTACGTCCCGCGGTCCATTATGGGCCACTATCCCAACAGATTATATATATATATATATATATTCAAGCACAAACCTATCGGTGACATACCCATTGGATATACGCTAAAACACAATTGCTATATGAGTATTGCAATATTTATTTTTATACACTAATTTAACATTCTCAGAGAAAACTGTCCGAGAAAACATTCTGTCAAATAAAAAATTGCCTTAAAATATTCCATGTTTAGTAGGTTTTTAGATTTCACGATTAACGTGATCCAAGCACGGTTAAGGCGTTGGTGAACTGAAAAAGTATTGCAATCTCTGTAGTAATTTTACCCCAATTAATGTGGCGATTGACACGATAACCACATGTATGTATTCTCCCTTCCATTAGTCCGACAATTTCATGATTAATAGTTCTCACAAATTGCCTAGTCCTCGCAAGGGCTTTCCACTGGTTAAGAATCTGCATATCAACGTAGATACCATCACGATATGCAATTTCAGACCCGTAGGGTCGAGCCTACCGTCCACTGGTGTTGGAATTAATGCATCAGATGTGAATTTTCATTTGCTGTGGAGTAATCAAATTTGTACGGGGTGTGCCTTTTTGCTGGTGGAATTATACGGAGTGTCAGAGAGAAGATATTCCGTAGGAAAATTGATACAAGACTCGAGGTTTGCAGATTTATACCCAAAACTAAGTGGAATGTATTTTCCATGTATGCAGCATATATTTAAAAATTATAATTATCGGGCGACATTATATATTATATACATTATATATTTTTGCCTGAAACGCTAAATGACGGTACGTGTCTTTTCTTAATATCCAACGATATGGATAACATATGAAACTAGTTGTGTCAGTATAATCCATGAGGGTCGCAACCAACACTTCCGATTTCTAATTTATGCACATACACACCGGCTCAAAATTTATCAGTACTCATGTCAGTATATTTCAACCCGCATTTGTACAGCGGAAATATGATTTTCAAGTCGGGATGAGTCTTTGACAATAATTGAATCAGGAAGTTCCTAATATACGTAGATACATAAGTGGTATCTGCGTGAAAATATAAGAGATACGTGGTGTCTGTATATGTCACAGTTTTAGTTTTAAATTGTTTCAGGTTCCCTTATTTTTTAGTCAAAACTCTAGTGGAGATGAAATAACTGTTGACAGTTTGTTCATTATACTTTTTTATTAAAATTATGAGCTTATTGTATCTCTGTGGCTTTCATCAAAAAGTTTTGGTGAATATGTAAATTTTATATTGTTTACATATTATCATTGAGGCCTTCGTATAGCTAGCATCAATTTAAAATACACGCAACACCCACTTGCTCCTCTTTAATTCATCAAACTTTTTGTCTATCGCTGGCATTTGCATGGGTTTGATTTTTTCGACAGGTCGAACGATTACGCCCAAGTCCAAAGAAGAAAAATTCAGGGCAACGCTCTACTGGATAGGAGAGTGGAAGCTCTGTGATTAATGTTCATTCAGGTGGAAGTATCGTTTGAAATCTCCGATCCACCTCCTTGGAATGAACGCGCTCGCTAACAACGTCCGCTGCCTGACTCATAACTTGTAAAAAATAAAAGTTAACCGCGTTTTTGCTCCTTACCGGGCCAATTACCGAGGGCGGAGGTTCGAGAAATATCTCTTGAATTACCTAAACCATCGTCTATTCAGTGGCTGGTTTAAACATTAAAAATAACAGGGATTCAAATCGTAGTTTCATTGAAAAAATTAGAAACTACAAAACTGACCAATTGTCCAAGTCTGCTGTTCTGAAAATTGTACAAAATTCCGGGGTGTTGAAGGATTTAATAAAGATTACATTCTGAAGTACAACTTGTGTCGCATGCAAATGATAGGAATTAATTTTTTCGCAAAAGAAAAAAAATGAACAAAATTTCTCCTCTATTTTCACAAACATCCAGAGTAATTACCAGGTACATTCGTCGGTATTTCATCAGTGCGTTCTTCCTTCATGCGCAATTTCTCAAAACGTGAAATGCCCCATTTAGAAAGCCCATGACAATGCATGGTGCGGATAGCCGCAACTATTAACCTGCCCTCCCTATTTCCACATTGCCTTTTCACTCCCTCCTCTTGTCTCACTTCCCCCAGGTGTCATTCTTTCCTACTTTCTTTTTCCGTCCATTTCCTTTTTTCCTTCATTCCTTGGCCTCTTTATTCTTTTTATTCTGTCGGGTTGCATTGGGTCGCACGCGCAATACAAAGGGACTATGGAAAGCCTGGTAACTAAGGTGATAGCGAAGACAAAAATAGGAAAAAAAAGGAATTTGTCGCGTGATTAATGTATCGCACGGTGGACACGGCTCTTGATGAATGCCGTCTACGGGTGGATATTTCGAGGGACAGTGAAGATTGATTGAGGTTGTGAACAGGAATCATGGAATCGATCGCTTGCTTAAAGTGGTACGGTCATGCATCGAGTTGGAACATTAAAATATTGGCGGGGCCTTACCCCTGAGATCGATATTTTAAGGTACCCAAATTCGGTTTATTTAGTGTTGAGAAACTTTTAGTCCTTGAATTTCTTCCGAACAAATGACACCATCGAAGTTATCGAGGTCGGAATCGAAATGTCCGATTGTAACTCAGAGGTGATTAGATTTTGAAAGAATTCGGCCCGGTACATATATATATTGTTACACAATTTTCATTGTTTATAACGCTCTGCTGCCTGAACGGTAACGATACCAGAATATTTCCCGGAGAATTTCTTGTGCTTGTAACTCAATTAATGGTGATGAGTCACAATGATAACTAAACCAATGATGAAAGCTTAGTGGAATGAAAATGGCTGGCCCGGGCCTCACAATTTTTATCCCCCATCCCAATAATCTCGGCTTGGAAGCGCATAAAGAAAAATTGGATACGTGCCACACATGTACCTCCAGAGCCATTAATTACCGACAAATCCATATCCCCGGGCCAAATATCCGAGAGCAAACTGCTATGTCCACCGCATGGGCGTATCTTCAGCCCAGAACGTATAACGTAGCAAATACTTGGTGCGATTTAAGAACCTAAACGTTACGGACTTGGCAGAAAAAAACGTAATGACAGTGGTGTCGTCGTTTCTTTCCCCCAGTCTCCATTTCACCGGATTTAGAAGCGTGCGTTTTCCTCTCACACTGACTAAACCCTCAATTTCTCATTGTAGGTTCTCTTGTGCCAAATGATTTTTGGGAATGCTTTTCTGCAAAGCTCTATGCGTTTATTCGGCGCCAAGCAATCTGTTTTTGAATGTCATTTAACGTCGCTATATGTGTGGGACGTTCAAGTACTAATCAACGACAGTGGCCTGCGATGTGTTTGTAACTGAAGCACATACAACTCAATGACATATTGGCGCTCGTATCGTAACGCGACAACTGCACCTTTTATAAGTCTACTGTTCGATATGCCTACGAATTGCAACCCTACCACAACACCATTTAGTACACCATTTACAGGCCCACCAATTGAACTCCCTAGCTTATTGAGCGACGAATCAACCGCGACAACTACACTTTTGTACAAGGTTACCATAGCACGACGATGACCTCACAGCCCTACCGCTTGGCAGGTTTATCGCGACAACTGCCCCGTCTGATATGCCCATCGGAATAATTTTATTATGAACATCTCCACCAAAAAAAAAACCCTACCTACCTACGTGTCTACCCGTTATAACCCTACCAAAAGTACATGTCTACCAAAATCACAACCCTACCAATTACTCCACACTGTATTGACATTTGTTAGAAAAAAAAAATGTGGATCATCGGTAGGACTGTGAGGTCATTGTCGTGCTATGGTAGCCTTGTACAACGGTGCAGTTGTCGCGGTTGACTCATCGCTCAATAAGCTAGGCCAACGGTAGGTTTGCGTGGCCGTAGTGATGTCAATTTCAAGAATATTCCGGTAGGGATATTCTTTCGGTAGAGATGTAACAATTGAATGGCGTTTTCGTAGAGAGTTCCATTGGTGGGCCTGTAAATGGTGTACTTGCCGCTGTAGGGTTGTAAGTGGTAGGCATATCGAACGGTAGACTTATAAAAGGTGCAGTTGTCGCGTTACCGAAATACAAAGGCCTAAATGACGAAAATTAGGCTCCAGCCGCATGGGTCCAGTACTCCCCCTGAAGGAATGCCCAAACCGTAGCTAGCGTGGAGAGCAAAAACGAGAAAGATGGAGACAAAAAAAAACACACATATACACATACAAATTTTTAGACATGATGCAATAGTCTACAGAGGTGACCAAGTTATACCAACTCTTTTGACGGATGATATACTTGATGCCCCGCAGGGATCAGTCGTCACTTGATCTTTTAGAGGCGTACACCTCCAGTTCTGTTGAAAGAACTTCGACAAAAAAAACTCTGCATGAACAACTTCCCAGAGCAAAATTCAGTGAAAAATAACTCTTCCAGATTTTCCCTCGCAGCGAAAGTTTTGGTGCACTGACAGAACGATTCAGTTCTCTCAAATGCCCATTCGTCAATAGTTAACGAATGCATAGTTGGAGCAAGGTAATTCATTAACTACCGATTAAGTACTTTGCCCCTCGTTAACTATCAATGAATCACTTTGCCACTCGTTAACTATTAATAAATCACTTTGCCACTCGTTAACTCTTACCGTTGATGCCAGATCCGTTAATAGTTAACGGGCCTCATTAATACCATCGAAATGCTTTTACCAGTACAAGGTATTACTATTGAAAATGCCAATTCATATTGCAAGGTGCATTTATTTATCCACTCCATCACGTCTACTTGGATTAAAGCACGCCAAAACTTCAAGTCGGTTCTGAACCCATTGACCCAGTTTGGTCAAGCTTACAATTTCGATTGCCGATCACTCTACTTTTCGATTTGATCCATTCCATTCGCATGGGTTGATTCAATCCTGTCAAGTGTCAAGTTGGCAGTGTCAACCGACTTGATTGAAAACCACATTGATTTGTAACTTGTCGTTTTACTTCCTTCGGGGACCAAATGCCAACTTTGCCCACTCGGAAGAAGAAGTATAACGTTAGTGAAATCGTTTGTTGTTCCTGAATCTCCATTTGGCTGGATCCACAGTCGTCAATTTTCCGTTTCCGTCGACTAACGCCCGTGAATTTTACACCGGACTCCATTCAGTGATTTACCAACGTACCATCGTAAAAGCAAAACAAAAGCCCGACCCAAGTCTGTCAATGTTTGAGTTTACGATTACAATGGACAAAGCACTAGTCGTTCCGGCTGTTCTTGGCTAACTCACATCTCCTATCTTTATTTGAATCCGCAGCTGAAGTCAGTGGGAAGACAAAGTGTATAAACTTTCGCAACCAGAAGAAATGAAAAATCAAGACTTAAGGCTTGTACACGTGACTTAAGTTGTAACAAGAAGCGGAACGTTTGGTGTTACCAACCAATTTTTAAATTATTTTGCAACAAAATAAACGGGATGTGCGTGTAACCCTCGACAGGTTGCATCATTAACTTCCCGACATGTGTGTGTGTGTGTGTTTTTTTTTTTTTCTACTCTTGCTCTATTCGTATTCACCCACGTATCCGCTGTTAGGCATTACTTCATGGGCAATACTACGGATCACAGTACCCACCCATTGCGGCTGGGGCCGACTTCGCCATTTCAGCTCATCGTATTTCTAATCACAGGGTAAATCTCCAGAAACCCCTGTGATACGATGGCGGCCGTCTACGATGGAACCCTCCCTCCCCCCCCCCCGCGCGACGGGTCGCGTTCGGTCCCGGCTCACGGTCTCACTTCATGGATACCGCCGATAGCACACACGGAATGTTCCTGCCATCGGTCGGAGTCCGTGAGAAAATATTTTTCAGAAAAAATATTTGCAGTGAGCGGGAATCGAACGCGGGACCTTTAGAATAGTAGGCAGACACTCTACCCACTACGCCAAAGCTCCGTCACTGTGTGTGTGTGTGTGTGTGTGTGCGTGTGTGCACGCGAAATGCGCCCGGAGTATGCAAGAAGAACGCGCGCCACCCGCGCAGCTTGATCCATTTACATCTCCTTAATTACGACAGTTATGGAAAAAAGTCGGAAAACACTAAATGTGTATTTTTACCTAAGGAACAACATTTGTTAGAAACTTTTTTTCCTATCTCCAAGAGTGCTTGCAATAGAGCGTTATAAACAATGAAAATTGTTAATAACAATTGAAGGAATTGTTTTTTTGAGCTGACACTCCTTTCCGGCCTGGACACTGGCGAAACGCAATTTTTGAAAAAAAAATTGAATTCGGTGGAACCATTCACGAGAAACCGTTCCCCAAAAAATCACTCGCACACACACATACAGAGCCCTTATCAAAAACGTGTCAGGATGATGTGAAACGTCGAGAAAAGTGAAAATTTCATGATTCTGACACTTTTCATTTTCGGGGTAATTATAATAACTTCCCTAGATCGGGAAGTTAATGCAAAGATTTTTAAGTATTAAAACTTTGGCCTAAACTTTCCCTGTGATGTGACTAAAAATACCAACGGGGACTAACCTTCTAGGCTCCCTCAGGATTCCATAAAACAGCTCAAAACTCGTATTTCTGGGAATCTGGTGAAATGTTTTGAAATCCTGATGTGGGGTCTTAAAAACCCCATAAAATTGGGATGTTCTCTCGAGGGCGTCCCCGGGAATGCTTCCTCTAAAAGTTTACCACATCTGAACAAATATAAGGTTTTCCGGAATCCCCCCCCCCCCCCCCCCCGATATCTGTGAGATATTTTTCACGAGGGGTTATTTTTGGAAAATTTTTATCACAGTCAGCCTTCTGGAGCGCTGTAATGGATGATTATTGATGCTTGTAACGCAGTGCCAAGTGAAATACGTAATATAATACCGGAAAATGCAGCTTTCTACCACTCAATATTGACATAAAACATTAATTATAATATGATTACGAGATGTGGTAACGGGATTGATTGAATTTAGCTGACAAAGCCCTCAATTTTACTACGGTAAAACCCTCACGTACTTGCCTGTCATTAGAATTTTACCATCCGTTGACGATTTCATCGGAAATTAATCATTAATTTCAGGCAAATTTCCATCTCCACAATTTGTACGATTTCTTTTCATCCATCATATGGTGTTTGATTTGTTTTAACACTATATAATTATTAAATAATATTAAAAATTGCACGTTACCTACCCCACAATTTCTCGTATAACACAATTAAACCTTGAAATTAGGTTTCCTTACTTTTATTATTTTAAACTAGTCTGAATTTTTTAGAGAATAAAAATAAAAAATGTAAAATAAACCTTGACCATTGTCAGAAAAAAATTGAAATTTGCCTTGTTTTACGAATAATTTTCCACCTCTCATGCCTAAACCCCTTTCATTTACGAACATTGTCTCATTAAACTGAGAAACAAGGGCTTCAGTAAATTTACGTGACTGTTGTACAGTGACATTGATAAAGTCCATTTAACACATTATTATTTTTTCCCTCAGGTCCATTCGTTGGACTAGGGCGAATAGGGGGCATAAAAGTGTAGATAAAAAAAATAAGGCGGAAGAGAGAGGGGCGGAGTTGAGAGTAAAGCTGCGCAGAACAGGATACGACGTAAGGGCAAAAGTTGGAGCATTTATGTAAAAGTTTTCTGGAATACCAATCGCTGGGGTCAATACAAATGAATGAAAAAATAATCGGAGAACTTGGTCAACAGAGGAAAATCGGAATTTTTATTGACGGCAATTTGAGATCCATGATGACTGATATATTATCGAAAATAAACGGGATTTGGGTTTGACCCTCTACGGGTCGAACCAATAACTTCCCGATCGTTACCCCGTATGTTATATACAAAATTTCGGTTTGTGTCTCAAATTGTGAACGTGTTAAACTTTTCAAAATTACCAAATATGTGAAATTTTATAATTTTTAAAATATAAAGAGATTTAAAAAAAAATATCCTTTCTTGCGATAGAGTTAGATCAACAATTCAATTTGTGAAAAACTATGAGTGTTAGCATAAAAAGTCATAAAAAATCAAACGCGTACTTTTACGTAGGGCTGCGCACGAGACGAGACGAGACGAGACTCCAGGGGATATCGTCTCGGTCTCGAAAATCATCAAAATATTCGGTATCGTCTCGGTCTCGTCTCGGTCTCGGCATTCATGGTCTCGTCTCGTCTCGTCGCTACTCTGAGAGAATTAGTCTCGGCCTAGTCTCGAGTATTTTCGGAAATTCTCAATTTGTCTCGTTTTGGTCTCGTTGATAATAAAAAATAAAAAGTTGAAAAAAAAGGAAAAATGATAAAGTAGGTTTCTTCAAGTAGAAGAAGGAATTCAACAAGAAGGGATGAACGAATTTTTATTTTCCTCATTACCTATGAACATTGACGTGAATCACGTAGTTTGCCTATCAATATAATTACTGGAAAAAGTTGTTTCTACAAGATCAATTCATATCTCAGTTTCGTAATGACAATAGTAAAAAAAATGGGAAATAAATACGAAAGGAACAAAGTCAATGACTCCATCACTTGGGTAAGTGGTATCATCTTTAAAATTATACTGTTATCAATCGACCAGCTGATTGATATAACACCTCGAAACTGTCTCATACTTCTGTCGTACTCGATTATTGGAATCAACTATATTATCACATAGATTTATATAATCCAATCCCTTTACAATGTCAACAGTATATTTAAATATACTTTCTTTTAACTGAAATATTTGGCTCTCAACTTCAACGAATCAATAATATTTTTCATTTATCTCTGAACAAACCTTAGATAACATCTCTCAAAATATCTCTCTTAAATTATAAAGCCTTTATTGAGGTACTCAAATCACAAGATGACCATGAGTGTAGACATAGTAGTGCCCGAGCTGATTCATCACTCATGGAGCTTCGAATACGGGTCATAATCAGGGCTGCAAGTGAAAAGAGTCTTTCTACAGGTACTGATGGAGAATAAATCTCTAGCCATTTTCGCTAGGGTTGGAAATGTTTCCTCTCTTGTTGCCCACCATTCAAGTATATCCTGAGTTCTATTCGCCCTGTTCAAACCCAAATATTCAGTCAATTCATCTCTCCAATCCTTTTCTTTAGGTGGATTCCCAAAAATAGAATTCAAGTCTATCGTCTCGTCCTCGTCATCAAGTGAATTTTCTTCTCGGTTTACTTCCTTCTCAGTTTCTTCATTCGATTCCCTCTGATCACCAAACTTACAATAATTCTCTTTATAAATATCTTCAAAGACCTGAACGGAAGTCTCTTCCATCTCTGCACCCCACTTTGTTAACGAAAAAGTCTTGACTTTGTGTCTAGGGTCTAAAATCAGAGCAGCACAGTATACCCAATTCGTTTTGGTGTAATGTTTGATAATTTTGTCTCTGGCTGCTTGGAATGCCTGTATCAAAATTTCATCAACTGCAGTACGTCTTTCCTTCTTGTCCAAAGTGGAAGCTGTCGACTCAATTTTGTCTAACAGCATATTGAATGCAATAATTACCATTGGCAACGTCACATACTTTTCCCCTCCTAAGGTAGTAGAAACACTTTCAAAGTCTTTAAGAAAAGCATGAATTTGAGTCAACAATGACCACTCACCTTCACTCAATTTTAAATTTGAAACTCTCTTACACTCAGACCACAATAAGTTCAATCCCTTTTTCATTCTCAAACTCACAGATATCATGCTGTCGGTACTGTGCCACCTAGTAGCTACATCAATTATTGGTTTCAAATATTGCACCCCAGCAGCATCAGAGAAGCTTTTCAAAGTCCTTTGGATTTGTTCTGAGATTCTGATGATTTTGAATGTGTTTCTCAATTTTGTGATGGCAGTTTTGGGATTCAATTCAACGCCATTATCTTCAATCGATCCTTCTTGATCATCAATTGACCCACATGATTCATCATCATCATCACTGTTGTCTCCAGTTACTCCTCCAAGGGCTTGGTCATCGTTGTCATGGACGTTGATCATCTTTAGCATGTCTTGAACTGCGAGGTTCATGATATGTGCGAAGCACCGATAATGTTGATCAACATGGTTGAATTCATAGCCTGCCTCTGTCATTAATATCTTAAGTTCTGACATGAAAGTGGTGTTTGCAGATGCATTATCAACAGTTATGCCCTGGATCTTATCTTGAAGTTCATAATTCTTGATACACTCGAAGAAAATTTTCGCAATGGCTTTCCCACTGTGTGAACCCAGGGCTGGAATGAAGTCGAGGGCCATGGAATGCATTCTCCAATCTTGTCCAATGAAATGGACAGTGATGCCATAATATGATCGTCCGTTGAAGCTCGTCCAGCCGTCGACAGTGAATGAAACTTTGGATTGATTATTCTTCAGAAGTTTTTGTACATTTTTCTGTTGTCTGTAGAAGTGTTTAATCACCATACGTTTGGCAGCATCACGACGTGGCATTTTAACATTTGAATTAAGTTTTTCAAAAAATGCTTGAGAATCTTTTTCATCGAAAAAATTCAAAGTCAGTCTCTTCCTGGCAATAAAATTAACAATCTCCACTTCCCATTCTTCATTTGATAGAGGTTTCTGGAAAAACACAACGACAAAAATATGTATTCCCACAAAAAGGAAATAGGAATAGTTGTGCATTGGTTTATGAGAGGAAGAGGAATGAATTTTGCATCACCAATCTCGAGAATTACAAACCAGAATGTTCATTTAAAATCTGACTAATGACGGAGAATTGATGGAAATGACACTATGGAATTGTACCATTGAGTAATACACTCCACATGATGTTTAAAAAATTACATTCAAAAATTGAAATTCAAAAGTTCAATAATTGAAAAATAATTTAGATATATTTAGTTGAGAGGAAGATCTAGCATTTGGACTTAATAGCCTATGCGTTCTAAGATAATTCATGGAATAAAACATGACTCAACCAGCCACATCACAATATACAAATGGTTCATGATGAATTAATGATAAAACTCTGTTTTTCTCTTCATTTCATTCTACTACATAAATCTAAGAATACAAACTAAACTCACTGGTGAATGCATCTCAGTTATTTTCCTCTGTCCTGGTGGGATATTTGGGTCAGATTCTGTAGGAAAAATTTTGTAATAAGCCTTTTTATGTGTCGCAAGAAGATGCTTCTTCAAGCCAGATGTATTCCCTCCTTTGCGTCCAATAATCGTTGATTTGTGCAATTTTCGACACTCCAAACATATTGCAACATGTTTTTCATCTCGAATTGCGAATTCAAAATACAGCTGGAATTTAGATGTGATTTTTTGTCTTTTCCCAATATCCAAACTGTCATTGTCTTGTGAACTGGCATCTTCATTCTCTGGATTTTGCAGGTTATGTGCTGTCGTTTCATTTCGACGTTTTTTTTTTGGGAGGACTTCCATCATTATTTCCACTGCAGGACATCTTCAATGTTTGTATTTTTATTCTGATTATTAAAATACACTAACTCTTTCTTATGGAAACACTTTGGACTGAAAAATAGCGTCTGCAAACACGAGGAGCGAGTTAATGGACTGCATCCAACCAAGTTGCCAACGGGAATTCAGTACACTGCTTTGGTTCAGAAGATAGAGGGCAGCACATATTCTTTGGTACAATCTGAATCACATGTGCCTCCTGGGTTTATTTCTTCAAAAACATCATATTGACCTAATTCATCTGAGAATCTCCTCTCTACTTCATTTCACTCACTGAAAATCCGACGAGACTCGTCGAGACTCTCGCCGAGACTCTCGCTCTAAACCTAGTCTCGTCTTGGTATCGTCTCGATCATGTTTGAACGATATCGTCTCGGTCTCGTCTCGGAAAACCGAGACGAGACGAGACGATACCGAGACTGGTCTTGGTCTCGTGCGCAGCCCTAACCAAATCGCCCGGTCGATTATGTTCAAAATCTAATCAGGGCTAAATTAAATCAGCGGAAACCTATCCAATGAGGATAAAAAGACCCGAATCGCATAATTTGTCTAGGAGAAATCGTTCGACAAACTTTTGCTCACATACGCACACACACAGACAAACATCTCGCTCAAAATGGTTGGAAACGTTTCTAGGGGTCATGAAACGTGGAGATCAAGTGGAATTTCGAATTTCGATTCTCCCACCCATACCAATAACTTCTCTAACATCGGGAAGTTAATGAGGGTTTTTCTATCGATTTCAGCTTTTCAAATGAGTTTCCCATGTTTCAGCAGGTTGTGATTTTGTTCAATATCGAAAAGTGGAACTCAAGATATTCCAGAATATTCTACAATTTTTTTTAAATCTTTTAACCGCTTAGAATTTCTCTGAATTTTTTCGGACTTCTCCGAGATTTAGTGCATTTTTCACTCGCTTTTATAGAAATTCAAGGAAATTTATGTCTTTGAGTTGTAGTCATTTATGTAATTTCCTCGGGTTTTAGTGGACAAATGTGACAAAATGGGTTCTATGTTTAAGAGGGAGTGGCGTATAAGAGGACACGGGCATAATAGTACACTTTTTTGGTCCATTATGCGTCACTCTCCGTTGAGTTAAAGATGCAAATGCCCGTTACGCATCTTCAAACTCGACGATATTCGATTCATAAATTAGGATTTTACGAGCATAACACAAGATTTGATTTCTCCCTATTTGAGTTCACTGCATGCAGAACCATTTTCCGCCGACTCGATCGGGGCTAAACTCATCTCCCTTTACCACTGCGCTACTGATTGTTGTTAGTTACTGACAAAACAGCTGCGCAACAAAAACTTTCGTCAAAAAAAATGGGGAGATCAAAACTCGCTCAAAAAATCGATTGCGTCAGTTGTGGTTCGTGCATTTGAAAATGTACGATGCATATATATTGACAATAATGTTTTCAATGGGATTGAACCGCGAGGACATTCACGGCCTGACTGGATTTCCCTTCCATTGAAATTTTCAGTTGAATGAGATTTGAAACGTTCAAGCCAATTATGGAGCTCGAATTTGTAGCAAGTCAGAAAAATAATTCCCTACTGCCATTCGGTGGTTTTTCACACCCAAAATGCATAGAATGGTGGAAATTTTTGGTGCCGCCTGAGTTTTGTAACTGTAAATTGTTTCTACGTTAGTTTAGAATGACCTGTCTTTGTTTTTTTAACTTCCCGATTTTTCGGGAAGTTATTTTAATTTTTAGGTGTCCGAATCGAAATTTCCCATAATGATACTTGTGTTTGACATATATTATGCTGACCATTGGGTTTGTATTATTTGCTGTTACTCGAATTTTATTAAAGATTAGCCGATAGCAGACGGGACTGATGAAAGGGAGTTGATAAATTTGTACCTTTTGGAATAAATTTTATCAATCCTTACTTACAAAAACATTAATTTTTATAACAAATTTAAGAGACAAAAAATGGTTTACCAGGTAATTTTTATAGGTGTATCCTAGCGAACGATATTTTATTTTGTTTAGTCTGAATCGCGTGAAGCGGGATAGATATCACAGTGTTTGTACTGAAATGACACCAATGCAGCTATACTGGGGTTTTTATGTATGGGAAATTGGGCCGACGCAAATTTTTGTATAGTTTTCATTTCTTTATCGGGGTTTTTTAATCGTGGACCAGTGATCCAGCCTCCCCCATATAATGAAACATTGAAACAATGAAAAATTGTAACGAGATATGTCAAGTTTAATATGTATGTTGTGATTGATTTCTTTTAGCAGAAACAGGAAAAGGCTTTTTTTGGGACCAAAAATAAATTTCGTACAACAGACGACGTTTTACAATGTCCCGCACACCTGCTCATTCTTGAATATCGTCACATTAAAGAGAGTTTCAGTTATTACGCTTCCGCAATCGACTTTGAATTCAATACGTTCCAAATACCGGTTCAATCCCAATAGAACGGGGGATATTGACTACCTAAAAAATGTCATTCAATTCTTCCACAAAACGTTAACACACTGCATGAAGGCTCGTTCTTCAGAGACACCGCTTTTTCCAATATCAATTTCCTCGAAAAAACTTGTTTTTTCCATTACTCGGTAAATTGCAGACCGTACCTCTTCCCAACCTTTACAATATTCATTATCCAGGGGGGAAATGGAGAAAAACAAACGATATGTCATAACTGTATTTGGTAGGAAAGTGCGATTTCATCATAGACGTGAATTTTTCTTTACTGTACGGTTACTGAAATTTTGCAAGTTAGAAAAAAATTTCGCTGTTCAAATTCTTCAAATTTTTCAGGTTATTAAAATTTTTTAAAAACCTCAAATTTTTCAAGTTTTTAAATTATTTTCAGTTTATATATATATCAAGACGATTTAGCCGAGAGCAATTAAAAGGCATAGGCTACTATGTATGTAACATCGGCGCTCGATTTGGAGAGAACCGAGGGAAAATTTCATAAAAGTTGGTGAGTCGGTGGATCCTTTTATGGAACACTTTCGTCCAATTTTATCCGCCTTGCCTTTCTTTTTTAGGTTAGTCGCTGAAGCTCGAGAGATTTATATGGCCCAAGGGGGATAAGAAAACGGCGACGACAACAATTGCCGGGGTTAAATTTTCCCACGAATTTTATCGAGGGTGATAATTGTTGATCTAGACTTTGTTATTTATTTTCCAGTAAATTACGCAAGTATGTCATAATTTTTTCGTTAACAGATTAATTAATTGCTTTAAATATGTCCACACTATACATTAGTTTTGTTTATAAATATTCGCCATGCATAGTTTGCAGTTTCTCAACTGTATTTCTGGTTATTGGTTTTTTTTATGTTCAGCAGTTTTGCGCTTAAAAAAAAAGAATTGACGTGTGATGAAATGTGATGAAAAACAGCATATCGTTGCAGTAAAAAAAATTGGGAGATTTATATCGCTTTTTGCATTTTATGTGTTAAAAAAAAGCACACCCAGTGTTCTACAGTTTAAGGTAATCCCAGGGGCCAGCGAATCTCGTAAATTTGATTACTATAGACTTGGTCTAAAACAAATAAACCGATGCCGGAATAAATGAGTTGTTTTGTTGATTCTCGTATAGAACTTTATCTAGTTATAATTAAAGACATATTTTGATGAATAAAGTAAAGACATCAATTTTTTTTGGTTTTTAAGTTATCGTTTTTAAGTAATCGCCCCAATCTTGAAAATTTTAGTACTGAGTTTTCAAGCATAGTAAAAAAATCAACAACTTTTTCGTCGATCTCTGTGTGTGTGTGTGCCTGCGTGTGTGGGTGGGTGTGTGGGTGTGGGGTTTTTTTTTCTACTCTTTCTCTATTCGTATTTACCCACGTAACCGCTGGTAGGCATTACTTCATGGGCAATACTACGGATCAGAGTACCCACCCATTGCGGCTGGGGCCGACTTCGCCAATTTCAGCTCATCGTATTTCTAATCACAGGGTAAACCTCCAGAAACCCCTGTGATACGATGGCGGGCGTCTACGATGGAACCCTCCCCCCCCCCCCCCGCGCGGCGGGTCGCGTTTGGTCCCGGCTCACGGTCTCACTTCACGATACCGCGCGATAGCACACACGCAATGTTCCTGCCATCGGTCGGAGTCGGTGAGAAAATATTTTTCAGAAAAAATATTTGCAGTGAGCGGGAATCGAACGCGGGACCTTTAGAATAGTAGGCAGACACTCTACCCACTACACCAAAGCCCCATCAAGTGTGTGGGTGTGGGTGGGTGGGTAGGTGAGTGGGTGGGTGGCTGGGTAGGTGACTGGGTACGTAGGTGGGTAAATGGGTTTTTGTTTTTTTCCTCCGTCCCTCTCATTTGTACGCCCCCGGTAGCGGCCGTGTAACCGGACACCCAGCCATGCGGCTGGGGCCGACTTTCGCCATTTTTTAGGCCATCGCATTTCTAAACACAAGGTAAATCTTAAATTTTAAATTTTTCTCTTAAATTTTCGATCTATCTTTAATTTAATTTAATAAATGCCTTCAGACGGGGAGGTGGTGGTTACTGATCGAATTTGAGAATGGAAAGTCTCTATATGCCCGGTAGCTTAGTTGGAAGAGTGCCCGGCGCGTAACTGGGAGTCTCGGGTTCGAATCCCGACTGGGACTATCGGGATTTTTTTCTCTTAAATTTTCGATCTATCTTTAATTTAATTTAATAAATGCCTTCCGACGGGGAGGTGGTGGTTACTGATCGAATTTGAGAATGGAAAGTCTGTATATGCCCGGTAGCTTAGTCAGTATTTGTTTTGAGTCGGTGTCGTGCGGACGCATGTCTACCGCTCTCTACAAAATATAAATTCCAAACGTACCGAGCTTACAGTACAGTCAATTTATAAATCTTGTCAAAGTTTTGGCACTAAAGTGTCAAACTTCAAAAATCTCAAACTTCCTCTGGCTCCCAAAAGGAAAGCCAAAATGACTCCTCCTGTGGAAGACCCAAAAATAACTAAAAACACCGTTATTAAACCGTCAACTAGTGCGAGCTGTAAACCCGCTCGCCTCAACAAACCTTCAAACACTCCTGTCGGGCCACAACAGGCTCAAAAACAAACATCAGTGCCTCCAATAGTTTTTGAAAATGACAAATTGGAGACCAAAAAATTAATCAACTTCCTGCAAGTCAACGCCTCGGACAAAAACTTCAGGATGAAATTCAATGGTAGTACCACCATCGTCCATCTACAATCGACGGAGGATTATAATAAAATCGCAAGTATCCTGAAAAGGCAAAATTTACATTTTTACACCTTCGGTCTAAAAAGTGAGCGTCCGAAGAAATTTATCATAAAAGGTCTTCCCGCCAGTTTTACTGAGCAGGAGATTGAAGCGGAAATATCCAAACACGGCATAAAGGTATTATCAGTCCGGCAGTTTGTGAAAACAAACAAGGACGGAGACAGCAAAGAGAGTAGGCCACTACCGGTGTTTGCAATTACGGTTGGGCCTGATGTAACCTTGAGCAGCCTCGCTGCTATTAAAACCATTTTCTATCATACATTTAAGATAGAAAAATACATCAAAACCCAACAACCAACACAGTGCTACCGGTGCCAAAAATTTGGACACGCAAGTCAGCACTGTAATTTAAATCCCAGATGTGTGAAATGCGCAGGCAATCACGACATCAAAACCTGCACCAGTAACTCCCTGAAGTGCGCAAATTGTGGTCTAGCTCACACAGCGAGCTATCGTGAGTGCGCCTCACGAACCAAATTTGTGGAGACTCATGAAAAAAGAGTCCAACCACCAGCACCAAAAAGAGCAGAGCGGGAACTGCCCGCTACCCCACACTCGGCTACGATGCAAAACCTGGAAAGCAACATCCATTTTCTCCAGTCTCCTCCAGTCCTCGAGCCTACGCCAATCTCTACTGCCACGAAGATGTCCAGTCCATACTACGCTTCTTGTTTTCCAACGATGGAAACCTTAAGAACGAATGTTGACGCACCCACCGCTGAACCTAGGACCATTCCGATGGAGACTGACGATCCGCCATTACATTTAAGTACACTAAAAACTTTATTAATACAGTGACACAAGTCCTTGATGACCTAAAATCCCTTAGAATTCTCGAAAACCTCTCAGAGATTAAGAACATGATCTCTAAAATCCAAAGAGCTGACACCCCCCTTGATAAAATCACAATCATCGCATCCTATGCGGGAAAAAGGGATATATGGAAAGGTGGGACAAAACAGGTGGTCAGCGAGACCAATTTGCTTTCTTATCAATATTGATGTTTTGGAGCTAGGGATTAGGATCGGATTGTAGTTTGAATTTAAATGTCGAATTTATTCTATCGATAAATTTACCTATGGTTGCCATGCCCAGCGTATTGTGCATGCCGACCATTTTATTATCCATACAAATTTATTTTGGACACATTGAGGATGATTTACAGGAGGATGACAACCATAAGGGATAGGTCTGATTAACCCTTTGTATAAAGTAAGTTTCAGAGATTGACTGAGCGTTGGAGATTTCAGCAAATTATACAATCGTACTAGAATAATTTTAGTCTTGACCTTGATATCAGATATAAGTTTTTTCCACAGGAGGTTGGAATCAAGGTGTAAACCTAAATATTTCACAGAAACGGTTGAGGTAATCTTATTGCTACGCAAAGTTAAAGTCGGTTTGGCCTTGGAGCTAGTAAATAAGGTTGGCACTGATTTAGTAGCATTCACTTGAATTTTCCGTTTATTTAAATCGCTGATTTTAAGAGAAGCAGAATTTTCTATTCTTCTAACAGCTTTATTGATCGATTTGCTAGGTAAGTACAGAGCAATGTGATCAGCAATGAATACATTTCTAGGTATTCTGTTAAAAACAGAAGCGATGTATAGGTTGAATAGTACACGGGAGAGGATATCCCCTTGCGGGACTCCCGCGACAATTTGAGTTTTAACGGAAAGTAGTGATTTGACTCTAACTTGAATATATCTATTTGAATTTCTGATTCTGATCAATTCGTGGCGGGTCGAGTGTTCTGAACGGAAACCGAATTGGTTTGTAGGTATTAAGTGTAGCTCATCGATAGATTTTATGAGACGTAATAGAATTATTCGCTCAAAGTGTTTTGCGGGTACCGGTATCAGACTGAGTTTGAGCGCAAAAATGTTAATGGCTAAGATATTTATTATGTTTGTAGGAGGATCGTGGGTGGTTCAGCGGTGGATTCGAACAGGTATGCATAGGATGCGATGATTGTGATTTTATCAAGGGGGGTGTCAGCTCTTTGGATTTTAGAGATCATGTTCTTAATCTCTGAGAGGTTTTCGAGAATTTTAAGGGATTTTAGGTCATCAAGGACTTGTGTCACTGTATTAATAAAGTTTTTACTTGTACTTAAATGTAATGGCGAATCGTCAGTCTCCATCGGAATGGTCCTAGGTTCAGCGGTGGGTGCGTCAACATTCGTTCTTAAGGTTTCCATCGTTGGAAAACAAGAAGCGTAGGATGGCCTGGACATCTTCGTCGCAGTAGAGATTGGCGTAGGCTCGAGGACTGGAGGAGACTGGAGAAAATGGATGTTGCTTTCCCGGTTTTGCATCGTAGCCGAGTGTGGGGTAGCGGGCAGTTCCCGCTCTGCTCTTTTTGGTGCTGGTGGTTGGACTCTTCTTTCATGAGTCTCCACAAATTTGGTTCGTGAGGCGCACTCACGATAGCTCGCTGTGTGAGCTAGACCACAATTTGCGCACTTCAGGGAGTTACTGGTGCAGGTTTTGATGTCGTGATTGCCTGCGCATTTCACACATCTGGGATTTAAATTACAGTGCTGACTTGCGTGTCCAAATTTTTGGCACCGGTAGCACTGTGTTGGTTGTTGGGTTTTGATGTATTTTTCTATCTTAAATGTATGATAGAAAATGGTTTTAATAGCAGCGAGGCTGCTCAAGGTTACATCAGGCCCAACCGTAATTGCAAACACCGGAAGTGGCCTACTCTCTTTGCTGTCTCCGTCCTTGTTTGTTTTCACAAACTGCCGGACTGATAATACCTTTATGCCGTGTTTGGATATTTCCGCTTCAATCTCCTGCTCAGTAAAACTGGCGGGAAGACCTTTTATGATAAATTTCTTCGGACGCTCACTTTTTAGACCGAAGGTGTAAAAATGTAAATTTTGCCTTTTCAGGATACTTGCGATTTTATTATAATCCTCCGTCGATTGTAGATGGACGATGGTGGTACTACCATTGAATTTCATCCTGAAGTTTTTGTCCGAGGCGTTGACTTGCAGGAAGTTGATTAATTTTTTGGTCTCCAATTTGTCATTTTCAATAACTATTGGAGGCACTGATGTTTGTTTTTGAGCCTGTTGTGGCCCGACAGGAGTGTTTGAAGGTTTGTTGAGGCGAGCGGGTTTACAGCTCGCACTAGTTGACGGTTTAATAACGGTTTTTTTAGTTATTTTTGGGTCTTCCACAGGAGGAGTCATTTTGGCTTTCCTTTTGGGAGCCAGAGGAAGTTTGAGATTTTTGAGGTTTGACACTTTAGTGCCAAAACTTTGACAAGATTTATAAATTCACTGTACTGTAAGCTCGGTACGTTTGGAATTTATATTTTGTAGAGAGCGGTAGACATGCGTCCGCACGACACCGACTCAAAACAAATACTCACGCCAAAGCCCCGACGGTGAATGGGTAGGTAGTGGATGGGTGGGTGTGTTTAACTACCAAATACATCATTTCGAGATACTTGAGAAAACACGTTTGTATGAAACTGATAAATCACGAAATTCGTTTCACATTCCCAATGCAAACACGCACTCATTCACTCTACTATTCTTTTTCTCAATTCTTTCTAAAAAATACTCATTCCATTTATCTTTTTTTTACGCGTTTGATCCTTTTTTAGGATATATAGCGACCCTCCGGCAGTGCCAATGGAAACCGACTTTTTCCCTAACTATACCGCATTCTCCCTCGTTTCAACCAACAAACACTACACCCAATTAGCATTATATCCTTTGGTTTAACCAGTGATTGAAGGAAAACCATGGAAAACCCCAATTTGTACAGCCGTTTCTGTTATGAAACTCCCGTTCAACGATGAATCCGTATGAATTAGAGTCTGGGAAATTCCACTCTACTTTACCGAAAGGAGAGTTCCCGAGCGGGGACTCGATCCCAGGACCTCGTGTGCCAAAGACCAGCGCTCTAGCCAAACGGCCATCGCCGTCGGTCATTCCATTTATCTGATTCACATCTCATTCATGACCCAGAAACATCCTGAAGACAAATGTAATGGAGACAGAGTAATGATTACCGTACAATTATGGGGCTATTGCATATTTACGGCTCTACCGCAAATTTGTCGACTGAAAATGAGAATGAATGAACTGTATGTGCCAAGGTTCCATTCTCCATCACCCCTCAATTTTCCATCACTCCAGCAAATTGCCTAGTGTGGGTTTCACGTCGCATGGGTAAAATTATGACGCACCTACGAGGCTTCCTTGGATCTAATGTTTCCTGTTATCTTTGACCAGATGTGAGCTTTCCCAAGTAGACCAGAGGAAAAAGTGGGAAGGGGGGTGGGCGCCTACGTGACTGGCCGACTAAAATTGATTGTTGTTTCTAAGGTCGTGAAATCGCCAATTTACGAGCTTACGCTGCATCTAATTTCCGATGCATCAGACGGAGAGTCTACTAAATTTGAAAAGTTTGGCCAAAAAAAAACAATGACATTCAGAAAAACTTTACTATTAGTGAATCCTGAAACAAGTGGATCGTGAGGTTGACACAACACTTCCCGATTTGTAATTTCAACTATATATTTCAACTGTATTTGATTCCAGCATGGAGATAGAGGAAAATGCTCTAGATATGAAATATTCTCCATGTCATGGCAAATCACTCAGGTTATCCTAATGATACCGCTATGCTTAATAATTCTTGAATAAATGATGGTTGAATGCGGGAGGGGATGCAAATTCCGTCCCCTCTTCCATGTGACCTGTAAAATATTGAAAATATACGCATGCGACAGTCATAAGGCTTTCTCAATATTTTGCATTATCACTGTCTTTGTCTTATATCTAGTCATTTATGTCAGAGAATTAAACAGAACGTCGCGGTGACGTTTCGGTTGCGCGATCTCGCGGCGAGGCAGTCGCGACGTCGCTGCGAGCTCGGTGCGATGTTTAGAGCGACAATGTCGTAATATGTTACATCATTTCTACTGGTGAAGAATAACTAACGATCCATAGGCATGTCCCCATGTGCAAAGCCAAATGTACGAAAGTTTTTCACTAAAGACCCCGTTGACTCTACTAAATATTGCAATGGGATATTTAACGATTAATTCATGTCAACGGGCTTGCACAATGCAATTCGCCGATTTGTTGAAATGTACTTGCACAATATATGTATGTAATTTTTTATCCCCGTGTATGCATACAGCAGGTGTGTGGACTGAAACTATGTTGTAGTCAACCTAAGTGATGTATACCGGGCTTTGATCAGCCTCATGGATTAGCCGTGCGGTGAGCCACTAATGAACTTACATTATCGGATGATCGTGGATTGCTTCGCATTGGTAATTTGTTCATTAAAAAATAAATAAATAGAACTATCAATAGTATCATTAATGAATTAAATTTTACAGGTTTGAGAAAATAAAAATTGTTACCTCAATTTCCAAAGTCTCACAACAACCTAAAATGGTCTAAAAAATCGAGTTCTTAAATCTTTTCTATATTTATCTACTGAGCAGTCTTTGGGCTACTGTATGTCATCAAGATTTTGGAGAACTTTATGAGCTTCTGAAAAATTATCCGTGAAATGTGCAGTGGAATTGGAGATTGTAGCCCCTCTTTTCAACGACCAAATGTCGGGTTTTCGATCTTAACATTATGCTATTTTGTTTATATTATTTCGGGCATGATGGCCGGAGGATATTTCTTGGGGAATACCGCAGTGCTATAAGCCAGTATTTGGGAATGTAATTCGTTAAGGTTACCAGAACTTGTCAATCAAACAGAGTCGAAGTTGCTTACAGGTGATATCAGAGCCACTTGCGAAGACGCCTACAGAACATCTAGGGCACTGATACGTTCGAAACTTGAGTTGAGCTCTCTTTCGGCTCGGCAATTAATTCAGAGTGCACTTGTATGGGAACTACGTTACGCCCCGTGTCAATTGACAGAGCGTTAAGAAAATGGAAGATACGAGTTTTCGACAAATAGCAAAAAATAATGTCTGCAAATAAACTACTGCATGTATAAAAGTGAGCTCGTTCGAGTATTTGTTCTAATTCAGTGTTGAAAATAGTGTTGAATTTTGACCGACTTTTATAATATGAGGGATATTCTTAATTTTTCGTGGAAATGCAATTCATATTTAAGGGTATTCGGGCGTGCTAACCAAAAAGACCAGAAAATTTTGATTTTTTTTTTGACAAATTGGTTGGCCGATTCAAAAGCTATGTACAAAATTTCAGATTTTTTCCAAGCCGGGATTAGCTGTTATCGATTTTTAAAAAACGCAATCTAGTATGCAAAGTATGGAAAATACGAAAAACTTTTTTTTTTTTTTTGTTCAGCCCTCGAACCTTGCGGCTCATTTGCAGTATTTCAATAATTTTACATGAACTTTATATTCGTTCATAAAAAGATACAGACAAAATTTTGATAAAAACATGGAAGAAAAAGCCGAAAATTCTGAAATTTTTCACATGTGTAGAAGTTTTTTATATGAATGAATGAAAAATATTCGGTTATGATCGCGAGCATTGTTTATAAAAAATTATAATTAACAACAATATATTTTTTTCTTAATATGAGACAAAACAACTCGAAAAAAAGGAGAACATTTGACATATCAGTTCTTTTTTTTCGGGGATTGTTTTCCTGCAAAAGAACATAAGATTAGACGACCGACGTGACCACCCCGCCCGAATACCCTTAATAGAAATAAATTTGGAAAAAAATCATATTTACTCAATTTTCGCCAACTGCTTTGAAGTTGAACGTAGATTCCACCAGAATATTCCAACGATTTATTTGCTCAAGAATGAAAAGCGTAAAGTGCAAATTTCCTACAGTAATATAATCAAAGAACTGTACTTTTCTTACTGATGTCTGACCTCTTTCATATTTTCAGAACCGCAAAGTTGGATTTTACCAAATACTTTCTAAGATTTTTTTGATCATTCATTGGAAAGAAAAAAAAGTAAGTATGAGAAATATTTTTTTAGCATTAAACAATTTGTAACTACAAGCAATTCGGGTTGAAAGGTTTGCTTTTTAATCCCCGAACAAGTAAACGTGCTTTGATAATTTATACAGTTTAGACCAAATTGCCTTATCCTTGCAAGAAATATTTGACACCGAGAGACGGCGAGAAAACCCATTTCGAATACCTCAAAACCCGTTCGTTTCATCTTCCAGAATATTGAATCATGTAAAGAATTGGTCTTGAGGAAAACTCAAGCGACAAAAGCGAATTGGTGAACGCCGCTTCCCAAAGCCGCCTCATGTTTCAACTTCAAACTCTATTTTCACACGTGAGATAAATTGAATAAATTTTAATATCAAACAATACTGGAGTGGCGGTTCTATATCACGATGCAAAGTGGATAATTCAGAAAAAAAAACTGTATCGAGCAATTTTTCGATGACGGGATTTGCGACTTATCATGAGTATTTTATTGCACAGATCGGGAAGTATTACAAAAATTACATTCCTATAGCTATAGTATGGTGCTTTTTGCATATTCACCCATTCAGAATTTTCAAGGTGGCCCGTAGAGTGTAAAAAGTTAAGATATGCTTGCGTAAAGCGATGCTTGATCAAGATTGAATTTTTATTCAGTAATTCCGCTTTAAAAAAATTTTCAAAAAGAGTTAAGGCTATTTCTTTTCACATGGAATTTAAATAAATAGTAAAATGGTCAATTACACCAGGTAAATTATAACACCAAAATATATTTTTTGGAAGTTAGAATGGAGGAAATGCGATTGACCTCTTCACAACAGAAATAATGAGCTTAGCGGTCGATTTCGTTTTAATCTGTCTGGTAACCCTCGTCGGCCCAAACAATAGCCTATTTATTTTGGCAGATTGATGTCCCCCATTAAGTCGAAAAAGGCTGCTGTTTTTTCCTCAGATAAGAGTTCTATGGAGATTTATCGGTACAATAATATCTTGTCCTTTCCGTATACTCTCACGCTTCTTCACTTGACTTTTATGAGGGTCAAATTCCATCTGATGTCTTCAGCTTTTCGTGATCTCTATATATAAACCTTTAGACATAGTCAATGTAATACGGAGCTTTACTTGATACGGTCGTAAGAAATGTTTGGCGCTCAAATATGACTTTGAATGAAATCTTCATGAGCTATTGATGTGATTCTGAACATATTCGGATATATACCTCCGTTTTTTTGTCGGACTCCGTCGTCGTTAGTGGTAAGTGCCTATGATGGAACCGACGCATCCCTCCTTCCCCCCGACGGGTTTAGTTAAAGTCCGGGTTTAAGGTCTCATTTTAGGATCAGAATCTCGGAATTCATTATTGATCTCGCGCGCTCGTTTGCGTGTGGGTGGCTGAGTAGGTGGTTGGTTGGGTGGGTGGATTGGTGGTTGCAACCACCAATATATGTGTATAATATATATGTTATATCTGTAAGCAATATATCCTCCTGATATTATATTGCATGTATAATATATATGTATCATGTATAGATATAATATCGGACAGAATATAACATATATACACTGAGAGAAAAATATACTTCGGCCCAATATTACCATGTTTCAGAGAAATAGATATTTATAAAAAAATGAATTTTATTGGTTTAGTGAAACCTAAGTGACATTAATTAACTACCAATGATGTTAATCATATAACTCTATGTGATACTTATGAGACAGAGGATCTTAGGTGAATTTGTACAGTAATAATTAAGAATCCCGAATTAATTAATTTTTTATTTTCAAATTAATAAAAATAATGTTCAACCCAGGTCACTTGTCATATAATTGTTTGGAGTTAAGCGATTCACATGATTACATTTAATTGTAATTATCAGAGATTAAATGCAACGACGAAATTTCATTTTTTAGGAATGCCTATTACTCTGAAAAATGAAATTGTTGGGCCGAAGTATATTTTTCCCTCAGTGTAGATATATGTATGGAAATATATATGTATCCCATGGTTTATATATACATAATATACTCGAATGGGCCAATTTGATATATGAGATATATTTCAATCTATATAGTTCCTTCGAAATATATATATATATATACATATATATTTATTTACGTGTTATTCGATATTCCATATCCATTTTCTTATATTTAAATTTTATATATTTCATCAATTCGGTGATATATCTCGAAATATATATATTTCCATGGGGGTGGCTGAGTAGGTGGGTGGGTGGCTGTAGAGGTGAGTGGGCCCACTCGCCACCGGTGGGCAGGTGGGTGAACAAAACACATAATGAAGCGATTCCGTCATTCCATCAGTTGAACTTTGTCGAACATTCAAAAAATTGGATAACTAAAAATTCCAATATTACAAGAGTTGTTAATCATTGAAAAACGATGTCCAACTGTCAGTGCATGATTCTTCACGGTAGAAATAATGTGACAATTAATCACTCATGTATAGTTAATATCAAAATACAGTGAATTCATATCCTGGAAGCCAGTTTATTGAGATAGTATGATCTAGTGTCGAATATACAGAAATCAAGTATGTTTTATTCTCCTCTGGACAAGTCGTTCATCCAGCTTACTAGCTCTCGAATCGACTTCACCATTTCCTGCAAGTCAAATAGAGACACTTGACCATACCTAAATCGATTTACCTTAATTCGTTAAGTCGTTCTGGATCAGAACTCTTTTTTCGATGATATGAAATCCCTCAAAAGTGGTTGTGAAAAAGAATGAATAACGATTTCAGTGAATTATCTCATAAATCACTGGTAAAGATGGGATTTTGATGTCATTTTATGATTTTTCAGCATATAGATAAAATGGTTTTGCACTCAAAACGTTACGACTGATATAGCATGAAGGTGCTAAAATTGTAGGAAGCCCTTCAACAGAGCAAAGTGTCAGAAAATTGTGGAAGCTTCTCGAAACATCCTTCACGTTACAGTTCCTATATTTTGACAGCATTCTAATGTGTCCAATTAGCCGTTGACTCCGAAATGCAAGTCAAAATTGGACCAAATTTACACTAGAAAAGGCGTGGAGAGCTCGAGGGTGATTCCAGGTAAAACTGCAACGTTTAGGTCTTATAAATTCCAGTCACGTGCTGCGTGCTCCGGTTAATGATTGCTTTCACGAATTACCGTGTCGGAAACCGCAAAGCCGAGTAGCACAGACTAAGCAAAGTGTTTTTCCCCTTCTGCTCATTCAGTATATTCGTCAGCTTCCCTCCCTCCTTCTCACTGTCTCTCTGTTCCTTTCTCTCTTACTCTGCGAAAGATAAAACATTTCTCAAGTAGATTCTGACCGCTATTTCCATATGCCTGTTAAATATATTATATTCTGAGATTAGGGCTGTTTGTGATGAAGAGGAGACGATAAAAAAACGGGTAAAACAATGGTATGTCATTCGTTAACTTCAATTGTTCACGGTAAAAATCACCAGAGATTCAAGTTGACTCTTTGCATTCGGCGATTTTGAATGTTCTTAATCAACCATTGCCCACCATTTGCGTTCATGTAATTATTATCGTTCTACTTTTATTTGAAGCAATGACCTATCATCTCCGTCATAATTCCGAGAAATTCTTGTTCCCAAGGAAACGGGTCCTATTAGTTCCTGATCCGGGTCTTGGCTTTCACACATCAACCCTCATCCTACTTACCCTGGAGAGATTTGTCCCTAAGGTGAAAAACTGCTCACCCTTGAATCTCGTGTGCAAATTTATCAGCAAGTTATGATTTCTCCCCATGGAGAAATGAAAAAGAATAATTTTGATATATTGTATGATTCCTTAGTTACATTCAGTCACATAAGTACAGAAGGAAATTCATATTAAAATTAGTATCAAGTAGAAATTTGCACGGTAGAGTAGAGTTAAAAGATCTAACAACCTAATTGGGCAGGCTCGTACTAATTTTTGATAAACCCAAAAAGGATTCTTCTAACCAACTGATTGGATTCAAAGCCGGGTCCGCAATATTTCACTATCGTAAAATTTTATATAATGAATACATAAATCTAGTTGCGCTACTTATGATTGTTACTCGTACCTCACTTTAAAATTCTGTCAAGTAAAATTAGAATGAACCAATCGATCGAAGGGACCTTCACAGTGCATATTGCTTCGAATCGACGAAGTAGTCCCTTTTGATGTCAATGGTCAAAATTAAAATTTAATAACGCATTTATGGCAAATTGTGTTCCACACTGGTCCCTCCAACAACTCGCAATGATATATATTCATTTCTCCACGCTTCTCAGATATCCTCAAGTTGTTAACTTGAAGTAGAAGCATTACAGCTCCCGAGATTCCTATACTGGAAAATGTCGGGGGATTGCATCGAGCGGCCCTGGCTTTTTTTTTTAATTTTCACGGATCGCAAGCTCGGCGCTTGGCTGAGGCCGGAAAAGGGGTAACCCTTGAAAGGAGACGGCTATGCAATTACTTGGCATCGCTTCTTGCCCCGGTAATACCCAACGACCGTTGTGTCGTAACTTTAAAGCTGTGTCTTCTCTGCCTTTTTCCATTTTTTAATAATAAAAAGTGCCAAAGTAATGATATCATGAGAGGGGAATCATCTGCCCATCGTACATTTATAACCAACACAATTTCCGCTCACTTTAAAAAATGCATGTGTGTAAATACAAGCATTCAGAAGTACGTATACAGATGGATGCGATCGCAGTGACAATATATATTTCCGCTCTGCTGAGAGTAAAAATGTCTTGCAATGGAAAACATTTGGTCTGCATTGTTCGGGCTTCAATGAGATCCAACTGCGATAGTAATGAATCATCAAATGAGATATTTTTATATAACACTTTTTTGCCTTGCTCGTTGTCGAGGATGGAATTTAATCGGGTCTAATAAAGTGGATGCGCAAATATACAGGGCATGAGGGTAGGTTTGCGAAACTACAGAATTCGATGATTTTTTTTTTATTGTTTTGAACGTCACTATATTTATGCTCTCGGTTCTAAGAGCTAAGTAGCGACGGAGGTCTACGATATACTTGTAGACAAAGCACTTATCAATAAATTACACTGGTGCACGTATCAATCAGCGCGACTTGGATTCGAACTCAGGACCTCTGAGTTACCTCCTCTGAGAATCCGTCGCCTAACCAGCCATCTGATTGACGGGCAGATCAACGCAGCATTCATTTTTGTGAGAAATGATTTCTTCAGAGTTCTAACCTGAGAAATTAATAGAAAATGAGCTTGTGTGCGTATATCTGCTCAGAGGCTTTGAAAAATCTTGAACAGGTTCTGGTAAAATGATTATAGAAACCAGCTCTGTAATTTTTATCCAGTAATATATATTAGTTATGTTTCTCCACTAATATATAACATATATATTTAGATATAGAAATGCAAAATTTGTCCTATTTTATTTCTACGGGACTTATATCCACCGTACACATGACGTATATGTTCATATACGCAACATATATCTGGCATATCTTTTTTCATCCGGGGAGTTCTTTTCTTCACTTGACTCCCCTGTTCTCTGCAGTACAGCACACGAGAAAAGTTCAATAAACATTACCAGAAAAGTTCCTCACAAATGGCGTTTCCAAACGTAATCCGTGAGTCCAATGAGAGTTGAATACTAATTACGTGGCGAAACGGAATTTTTAGGTCTCGTCGCATGAATTTAACGATGGGCTCCGTCAAAAATTTCCCTCACAAAAAAAGTGGTTGTATTGAGAAATTTTAATGGAACTTGAAGTCCTATTTCACAGGAGAATTCGAAATGAACTTGCTTTCCATCGTTCCTTCAAAATTGGTATATCTTTATCGATATTGTTTATCCACCCGTCGGTTATAACGTTTGGCCGTCCGCCTCCGACCAATCGTATTTTCCCCTTTACCGGAGCATTCCGATAGTAATCGAAATCCCACAAAGGGGTTGAGGTGGAAGAAAAGGCATTCATTCATTCAAAATTATGGAACGTTTGAAAAATTTTACGTTCTAAACTCCCATTTTTCCAGGTTTAGGTAAAATTTCTATTTTGAAGAGAAATTACGGAACTTTTACATACTTTCTCAGTAATGAACTTGAAGTTCTGTAAAAGCAACCGGAAATAGCTATTTTCGTCATAAGAGCCTAATGCGCCACATTACGGCCGAGTGAAAAGTTACTAGCAGGAGACGTTGCCGAGGCGAGTCTCCTGCTAGTAACTTTTCACGAGGCCAATGTGGTGCATGCGGCCCGCATGACGAACCCTATTTTTTTCACATTTTGCTGAAATAGCCATGTTTGCAGTCGCGATTGTGTTAAACAATGGGGGGGGAGGAGGCGGTGAAGGGGCGCGAAGCGCCCGGTGGGAGGGGTTGGGGGGGCGAAGCCCCCCCCCCCTCAGGAAACAAGAATAACAAAATTCGTAAACCTTCAAACCTTTAAATACTATACAACTTTTCGATAATTTCAAGAATTTGACACATGAAAAACAAAGTGTCCAGAAACCGAAATTGCACAATAAAAAGAAAACACATTTTGCAGACAAGTCGGAAATCATTTTTAAACCACATCTCGTAGTTGAACAGAGATGCCTGATATTTTACGGAAATATTTGTTCATACAGAAAAATGAGCGTGAAACATTTTCTGTCTCGCTACATTTGAAGATCTCTTCAAAAACTTTGTTTCAGCAACTTACATTTATTCTTGGTCATTCAATACAGTATAGTTTTCCAAGTAGGTGCCTTTTTTATCCCCATCTTTGGAATATTCTCATAGAGGAATTATTAATTTTAAAAAACTCTGATTTCAGAGATGAACGCATTTTTATTTCATCACAAAATGAAGTTATTATGAATAGAAAATATTTTCTTGCTTCAGAAGAATGTCTGTATTTTTTTTTTTATTTAATGATTCAATTAGTTGAATCTGAAGAAGATATGACGATATTTAGCATTTTAATGCCTGCATCTTTACCAAAACTATCGGTTTTTTTACTTATAGTCGAATTGTTGATTCTACTCATTAATCCGCTGAATGACAATTATTCGTCGCGGTTATCTATCAATAAACTTCTCATTACAAAACGATATAATGTAATATTTGGTATTGTCATAACTATACGAATTACATGCTTATAAACGTCAAAGGTTTTCTAGATAAACCGTTACTTTACTATGCTGAATGACAATTATTCGTCGCGGTTAGCTATCAATAAACTTCTCATTACAAAACGATATAATGTAATATTTGGTATTGTCATAACTATACGAATTACATGCTTATAAACGTCAAAGGTTTTCTAGATAAACCGTTACTTTACTATACGTTCAATCACAGTTCTTTTCAATGAGTTAAATGGTAAATTAGTCTTTAAGTTTTACGTAATATTTGGTTCTTCAAAAACGATTCTATAGAAGACGAAATGAGTTTCTACCATTTTCTAGAATTTCTAGATCAGAATTAGTCAATTTCTCCTCAGTTTGGTTTTGGCATAGTTACATTTCCGCTAAAAGTAATGTGTACATTCGAACAATGAGAAAAAGTCAGAGACATTGGGTTAGATGGCAGGAGTTTGGGGCTGGGTACTGCTGCATCAGTTGTCGTCATCGTTACCTCTGCATTGTTGGGTGGCTCATTATTGAACATTGGCCCCAATATCTGTGGTGACACATACTCAACTATGGGTTGTTCCGTTATGAATCGTGGGCCCCAGATACGTGGTGTTCGGATAATCGTATCAAGGTGTCCAGAGTCATTCAGAGTTGATGTCTTGGCTTCGGCTGGATGAATTTTTCCGTCGTGGGAAAATGGCGAGCAGCCGGAGGTAGATGCGCCGATATTGATATTGGTATCCATGTTTCTCTTATTAGCAATATTGTCAGCAGTCATCATGGCCTTCGTAATCATATTACATGCCTTCTTCTCATTTTTTTCTGTTGAATCGATGTATCTGCCAGCACATTTGTCCGAGTTCCACCCTCCAAGTCGTTTGAGCTCCATCAATGTCGCACCAGCGTCGACGAAAATTGTTGCTGAGGTTCGACGAAGTGAGTGACTTGTATATAGTTTCGGGTTTGATAATCTCAATGCCTGAGCAATGATTGTGGGTGCGTCGCCGATCCAATGAATTCCAACATTTGAATTACTGCAGGTTCCTTTCCCCTGGTTATATCTGATGAAAAAATTCTGGAGAGTGCAGTGCGGGGGTCTTAATTCCATGTATTTTTTGACAATTGGATATAGGACATCTTCTACGTTGAATTTACGTGGCGCGCCACTTTTGGTAAAAGTAAGAAAAGTAAGAAGTGTGCATTTCAGATGATCTGCTTGATCCACAACATCCTGTAGTCTGATTCTGTATAGTTCGTCTCGCCGACAGGCCCCAAGTATGCCCATGATAAGAATTACCTGTGCAAAAAAAAACAATAAATAATTGTGAAATATAGTTTATGTGAAAACCCTATAAATGGATCATATTTAATTGTAACCGAGTTTTGTTCGCCAATTTTTGTAATTTCAATAATTAGAAAAAAAATTAAAGTTTTGATACATTCTGGTATTTGAAAATTTTTGTAATCTCCAAAATTTAGGAGAATTGAAAAAGAACAGTTTGAAGATTTTGCAAGATCTAAATATACCAAACACTTTGAAAAATTGGAAAAGTAGTCGAGTTTTGGTAATATGAAAATGTTTGGATCTTCAAATTTAAAAGTAGCAGAAACTTATGAGAAAAAGGAGGGTTACATTTTTATGACACAATATGCTTTTGTAATTACTTTACGAAGTAAATATTTATCATCGTCATAGTTTGCAATAAATTTGAAGACTTCATGGGCAGTGAAAGTTTTTGCTTGTTTGGCGTCATATCCTTTTGCTAATTTTTTTAGATACCTCTTCAGCATTGAATATTCTGAGATGTCAATATTGTGCTTATCCATCAGAGTGGTTTTCAACATAGAATAGTGTGACCATAGGGTTGGTGCACTAATTTCTCTGATAAATGATCAAAATGAGCCAACAGTACGTCCTCACGAATTATCTTCACCTTGTGACTTGCTTTCCACTCCATGAATTTTTGGTAGGCCTTAAGATAAATTTGTTGGGTCTTTTCACTGAGTACACCATAGGAAACTTTTTTCGCTGCATCTCGGATGCACTCTGGGAGATCTTCCGAATGTTTGGGGATCACTATCCGACACATCAAATCCTGACATTTTTTAAATAATAAATTCATGCGCAGTATTTGCACCGCCGGATTTTATGGTTATGATTGCTAACCGCATACTTACCATAGTCCTCGTTTGGCGGCGCTATTTTTCCCTAGCTACTTTCGCGCTGTTTCCAACGTTTAAATAAATGGCCAATAGCATCGCGAAACGTCATTCATTTTACGGATTGATGCTATTGTGAGCGCCAATCAGAGCATGCTACGTCACGCAACTATCCGTAAAAGAGATGACTTATTATTTTACGGACAGTTCCATCACGATGCGTATTCCGATTGGTCATGGGGCGGTCTTACGATCTAAAACCCCAGTTTACATCGTCAAACACGCTCTAAAATGGCGTATTTCAGCAAAGTGTGAAGAAAAAGTACATTAGAGTTCCCTTAATACGTCGACTCTATAATCAGGAAACTCCTTTCCCGTTCAGCCTGTTCTCCCTTCACCCAGTCCCCCACCTTGTCAACATATCATGCATCCTTGTCTCAACGTGTGTGCGGGAAGTGGCGCAATATGCCGCCACAAACGTTATCCAACGTCTAAGCGTCTGACATTGTAGGGTCCTGTTGCCCCCACTCATTTGATTTGCCCCACCCGCCAGCCATATACTCTCTCCAATGCACTTCCTGACCGAAAGAGTGAGACTGTTCCTTAATCCAAACTTCTAGCGAAATTCGCTCAAGGACATCGCCCGAGCCGGACGGAGTAACGGAACTTGACTGTATACCGACGCCTGCATTCTAATCAAGTCTCCGATTATACCATTGAGTTAAATACATTTGTGATATACTATCTTGTCATTTGAGAGTACTTGTTAGCACCTTCTTTCCATCCAAGGTTGATAGCATTGGGGAGGGTTCCACGTATAAACAACACAAACAAAAAAAACATACAAAAAAACACAAATAACTAGTGGTGTGAGAAATTCGTTCGTGAGAAACCTAGGATCAAAATTTCGGAAACACACATACATACAGACATACACACACACACACACACAGACATCGATTCAAAATTTGTTGGGCATCATTTTGGTATACTTAAAACCCCAGTCACAGGATGAAAGGAAAAATATCGATTTCGGGGGCATTACAATAATTTCCCGAATAATCGGGAAGTTAAAAAAACCACAAACAAAATAAAACACAAAATTAATATTCTGACCAATTCCTCGCAAATGTTCTATGATATCACCGTTAACATCATAACCACGGATGCGGTAGTACACATTTTAGGGTGGTGTGTGTTGTGTTATTTTTCTATTGTGTTATTTAGTCCCGCCGCCATTCCCTATAAACTTTATTAGCATTTATAAGTGATTATTTATAACTTATTTTTAATGGGTTCATGTATGGTGTTTTTTTTGTGCGGCGTTGGTTTGCATGGTGTTATTGTTGTATGGTGTTATTTTTGCTTGTGTTTTTTTTGTTCATGATATCATTTCTCAGTGTTTTTTAGACGTGCCACCTTGAGGGGTTACCAGTTGTCACGATTGATTATCTAGATCTCTAAACAAGGTACTATTATATCCAAATCACACACGACTGACGTTAACAGAGTAACGGCGAAATCTACCAAACATATCTTATACGAAAAAAGCAAATTGCAACGATTTCATGGTGTCCGAATTTGCCATTCCTAATACAATTCATTTTTAGCAAATGGTATGTAACATTCATGTAAGAAATTGAATTCAACTTGTAGATTTTGTCTAGTACAATTCGTAATCAATTTTTGACGCGAGTCGTTTAGATCTAAGGAGTTGCGGAGTTTATTACATAAGGAAAATTTTCGAAACACATGGGAATGCAATTCCGATGGCTATTGAATAAATACCGTGTCAAGATTTGCCGGGGAAATTCCGTAATTCGATCACGACCGAATGGTGGAGCAAGCAATCCGGAACCTGATCTTATCTTGCAATTTATGTTTATGTCAAATTCAATCTGGACTGCTTTCTGAATTTGCCGCAGTTTCTTTGATTTTACTCTGCTTGATACATATTCCGAAAACTATCAATTGAATCTCAATATGCCGCTATTTCAATTGGAAAGTTGAAAACTATATGAATTTCATTTCCGAAATACTAAATAGGGACATGGAGTTTGTGTACAGAATAGATGACAGGCTAATATTCTACGACTTTCTCACTATCAAAATTTCCACGATTCTCTCATGCCCACTGAGCACAAGTATCGTCATATCACGGGAATTGAAAATGATGAGAAGGGTGATTGCCTGGAGGCGCGTAACCAAACATAATACGTATTATTGTAGTTAATTCTGTGATGTTAAATCTTCACCATTATATCGCTATTTTCCACAATTTGAGTTTTATTCCGAGAGCGGAGGCATTTATGAGTTTGCAGGAGTTATTTTCTGAATGTTTTGATGCGTGGGTATTGACTGGAGGCCGCGAAGGACAGAACACGAAATTCGAGCTCGATTTTCAAGGTATTTATAGTTTCCTAGAACATTATACGATGTGTTAATTTTTCGTTAGAATCTGAAATGCATTGCAGTCTAGTTTTGCCTGATTTGGAAATTGTCCTACAATGCCGTGATATTTAAAAATTCTCTGGTTCATCTGCAAATGACAACGGTAGAGTATCCATAAAGTTTTTGAAGTGAAACTTTTTACGGCACGGTACGAAAGGCAAATGTAATAGATTTCCACAGGGCGTGAGGGGCGGGCGATTGTCGTAGGGTACGAAATCAGGAAGAATGGGAGACTAGCAAAGGAAGGGTGGCAGCGTGCGTAGCATGGTTCTAGCAGCTGGAATTTGATGTGACAGAATGAGAAATGCGTTTAATGAGAGAGAGATCGGGAATACGTGACATCAGTATATTGAACTCAAAAGCATTATGAAATATGTGTAATAGATTGGGCAGTCATGTAAATATTGTATATACATTAGGGGAATCAGAGAACATAATCTGCGAATTTTTCCACAGTCGTGTAAAAAATATCTGTATAGTTCAAAGTGTAAAATCTTTAAATATTGAAGAGTGACTTTATCACCCAGCATCATTCGAACAATACCAAAATGTGCCCAGACGAGATGTAATTCATGTCGAGATTATCAAGAAGGAAGAAATATAGTAAGGCAGAGTATGAACAACCGAAGTTTCACTTCGATTGCGTAATTTTCTACGCACTCATTTTTTCTCGGTCAGCTTACAGTCCCTGACCACTGCAAGTGCACTTGCGCAGGCGCACTAATAACAACACTAGTTTCTCACTGTCGTAATCCGATGTTCTTCACAGGCAGATCGTATAGTGATTAGTACGAAAGGTCGATATAAGGCCGAATGTAAAGGGACGATGTCAATGGGCTTTCCATTGTATAATGTTTTTCAACCGATTCCCTCTCAGCGTATCACAGTGAACGAGTTGACACGTCGACATAAAGCCTTAAAGTGAATGAGCATCCTTGGCACGTAGCCAAATATAAAAGGACGATCGTAAAGCAAAACTACTCATGTCAACGACTCGGGGTTTTCATTCAATTTGGACATTGTTATAAGGCACACATGGAGCACTAAAGATCGAATATTGACCCGGGCAATGGCTCTGAAGGGGGGTGTCCTCCAGCCATTTCTTCGCTTTTATTTGGCCCCCAACGCTTCAACTCCTTGAAAGCAAAATAACACATTTCAACGCTCTATAAAAACAGCAAAAAAAGTTTTTGCACTCGGGTTTGTCGTCCCTCATTTTTCCACTTTATCTATAGAGTTAAAATACCAGTCCATAATCACAAGGATAGAATCAACTTTCAAACGAAAAATATGAGAAAATACGTCAAGAGATAACAATCACGATGAAATTTTTTGAGATAATTGTTTGTTCCTCGAGTTGAAATATTCTTTAGTTCGCATCAAATACAAATGACGTACCGAGTATATAAGTGGATTATGGGATAAAGTTGTGGACTGGTCCATGACATTCATTGAGCGGCCTTCCGGACATTTTTAGATTATCCGGTTCGGAGTAAAGAAGGCGAACGTGTCGAAAAATCTCATCGAACGGAGATTCAATACTTTAATAGAACATTGTGCAACTGGTGCGCAAAGTAGGTCTTTTTCGCACGAGTTGTGATTACCTGCACGAGTGGCCGGTGAAACCGGCCACGAGTGCTTGGTTATCACACGAGTCGAAAAAGCCTATGCGCACATGTTGCACATACTATTTTTTGCAATACCCATGAAAAGTTCGATTTGCCGCTGAGTTTTCTGTACATAACGCAGATTCGGAAGAAAACCAGAAATATTCTGAAACTGCAGAGCTACCTCAAAACAAAAATAGAACAAATATAAAATGTATATACATGTGTATCTAAAGAAACAAGATTGAAAGGAAAAATAATGCAAAAGCAGATTTTTAGTCGTGAAATGACAAAAGCGTATTATAACATATAAAATAATGGAAGTGTAAATTATCGTTGTGTGGTAGTGCAGTCTGCTGTATTAATGAGTTAGCCAGTTTTACAAAATAGTAGTTCAGTTATTCAATTATGTAACTTGTATAAACAGTTTCCTCGAACATTTAATTTCGGCATTTTAGTTTCCAATATGTAGAATATAGTGAATCATGAAAGAAAAACATGAAATTGATCCACATCAACGAATTCAGAAAAAAAACAAACGTTTCCTGATTTATATTAATTTGTTGATACTATGAATTAAATGAGTTACGGAAAACCAAAAAAGCAAAAACATATAACTTCACGTTTCCTGAAAAAGCGGAAAAATGGGTAAAAAAATACATGCAAATGAATCATTTTTATTCACCACTATTTTTTTTCGTCTAAATCTCGGCCAATAGAATTACATCATTCGACGAGACTACTAGGTATTATACTGAATATTTTCTCAATATTTTGTGTCTTACCTATATACGTAAACCAAAAAACTATTGAATGCAGCTAACAACTCGTTAAAAGTGACAGAATTTAATCGCGTTATTCATAGACTAATAATTGAATTACGTTGGGTTGTTCAAATAACTTATGTAACTTTTTGAATATAATTCACCAAAAAACATAATCCATCGAATACGCATCGAGCTAGGTTCTTTACAATCAAACGACCTTCTCAAGTTTTCCAGAAAAATCACTCGCGTTTCGCACTCCTAATTTTTTAACCTGGAGAACTGCCATGTTCATTTGTTTGCAACGAACATATCGGCAAATATCCGATAATTTCGAAGCTCTCGTGGTATTATAAGCGAATATTTTCAAGATTAGAGGATGCATGGAGGATTTTTAATCGAATTTAAGGTTCTTCTGTGCATTGTTCATTTCTGCGTGGAAGAGGTGTGGTACTCTTTCCCACCTATGTTACCTAATAAATAAGGGCCCATGGCCTCTTATCGGGTACTGTATCGTATATTATCGTGTAAGAGGCCAGAATATAAAATCGTGCGCAAAGTATAAAACTGTGCGCAAAATATGAAACTGTGCGGAAAATGAATTTTTGGGCACCCTGATTCTGTTTTGTGCACGCTTATTTTACTTTGCGCACGGAAAACGAGGCGGAAAATCGTACTTTTCATGCAGGTGTTGCAGAACAAAATTTTACTTACTTAAAAAAGATATATTAAAAAACAAATGTGTGCTGAGGTCTCCACTCCATAATCTCATTTTCTCCAGAATCAATCATGATTTCTCAGATAATCGTTATCAAAATTATCGCAAACCACGGATCTAACCAACGGGCGAATCCACAGGTCACCCATGAGTCAACGGTATCTGACCTCTATTAAGGTGTCTAGTAGGAGTTCAATATTCACACCGTTTGAATTGCTAGTTGTAAAATACTACTGTCGTATTATTGATAAGCTCCCTAACGGAACTTGGCGAGGGGTTAGCCAGAGGTTGTCTAGACTTGATCTTTTCCACTTTGCTAGAGAAAGTCTAGAGCTAGTCCAGAGATGGCGCTCTGTACTATCCTCTGGACTCCCTCTAGACAGTGAGGTATATTAGACCATTTCAAATTTTTTTTTTTTTTCGGTTTACGCGCCACTTTTTTGAAGTAGGTAGTGGTACAGAAAACTAGCCGGAACCGTAGGGCTGTGCGATAATATTAAAAGGTGGCCCATCGATCATTCAGTTTTCCCATTTAAAATGCATGTAAAATAATTTCTGTTTTTGAATATTTACGATAACTTTTCAGCATGTGGCAGTAAGTCCTTGAAAATTGGGTGGATTATAGTTCTATGATGGTGAAAACTTAGTGGATCACGAGAAATATTTTATTCAAACATTTCATACCATTACCTCTCTTCCAAAGTGTAATTCTTAGCTGTAGTCTATACATCTATAATTATCCCGTCTGTGATCCGAGAATCGTAAAGAAAAAGGTATTGGATTTTATAGTTTTGGGTTCGTTGATTAAGAATTCGTGAGATGTTCGGTCCAGAAATTCTCAAGTCAATTGGTATTAACAATTTTAATTGTTTATATCGCACTATTACATTCCCAGTTAGGGGAATACACAAAATAGTTATAAATTAATTTGTTTCATTCAAATAACTTGTTGTAACTCGTTCCAAATTGAGCCTCTATCACTGGCCATCAAATTAACTTCATTAATATCAATCTGAGTAATAAGAGTCTACGAAGTTTTTCTTATTAGCGTTTGGAAATTCCTTGCGATGAGCTTTCACCAATTGAACAAGATATTGGTATTGATCTTCATTTCTAGTAATTAATCCTGTGAATTCCTCAATAAGGGCCACTGCCCTTCTGCGACATCATTGACGACCTTCATACTGCTCAGTGCAGTGAAACATTTGATAAAAGTTTCATCATTTTCCCACTCGACGGGATCTTTTGTAAGAAAATCAGTGGGCAATTCGCATATTTCGAATAATTTGATCGAACGTTTTGTGATGAAGTGACTCATGTCAACACTTGGCATATTCTCCATCTCAACCTCGTTCAAGTGAAGCCGTCTGACGTGTTCCGGGTTATTTTCGCGATATGTCATCGACCATACCATTTATCTCTTGCACTCCACTGAAATGCTGGAATCGAAGAGTGCTAGGGCCGCAAGATCTTCACTGATATACCAAAAGTGACCCTTCAATTTGGTGAGAGCTGCATTCGAAATGTTTGGATTGATTTCGGCAAACTTGATCAAATCTTGAGTCAATTTTAAGTCATTTGCGGGGGCTTGAATAGCGCTTGGAGTCGTAAACCAGTATTCAATGTAATGAAGAACAACGAAAATACAGATCTGAGGCAAGCTGTTCAGTTCATGGGATTTTCGCGCCGTTTTGAAAAATTGATCCCTCATGAGGAATATTTTGAGAGAGTAAATAGCTTTTGACATCCATCTTGCATGGTGGTTCGATCCTGGCTTTTTGAATTTAATTCCGCGTGGAGGAGTTCCGCCCAAAAAAATGCACGTTAGTTCAAGTAATTCGCGATAGTCATTTCTGGGTTGGAAACCCTGCAAAAAGCAAATATGCAACATAAATAGTGATAAAAAAAATACTTTACATACCACACACCTCGACATAGAATTCGTATTTTCCGCCCCACAAGCCGGACGGAAAATGTGTATTTTCTGCCCTCGGGGGGAAAAACGGTCCCTAGGGCCGAAAATGCCTCCTTCAGGCTGAAAATCCACATTTTCCGTCGAGGTGTGAGAAAAAACAGTATGTGCATCACGGGCGGACAATTGAACACTTCCTGTGTCAAAAAGGGTTAGAACCCCCGGGGTTTCGGCCCTCGTGCTTTTAACCCTATTTTTCACCTGGGCTTATCCGATACACTCGTCGGAAATGTACAATTTTCAGCCCTAAATGCAAAATATACCATTAAAAACTATTCAAATTCGCCATAAATATTCCACGCACCTTAAGTTGATTGGTAATGAATGCGAGGAGAGCTTCTTTTCTTTTCCCCATGACGCTCACCACCGATTCGTCCTCCATTCCACTCGTATATTGCAACTTATCGAGCGAATCCCATTCCTTCTTAAAGCGCTCAAAGAGTTGCATCTTAGGGCCACTAGTTACTTTCCAATAACTTTCCATCACACCTCTGAGTATTATCTCTGCGATGTGGTGTGGCACGCCAAATGAAGAACTGGCTTTTGCAGTAATTTTTCGACAAGGGTGCAAGCACCATTGAAAGGACCTATCAGGTATCATACTTACTGCATCAGTAAATTGGACGAAAATTACCGCGAAAGTTAGATTTTCTCCTAATAAATACTTAATCAGTTATACTTGCTTTCAAATAATTTAAATCAAACATGAGGAATCGACTTCAATTGCATTCTTCGTCATCTGGTGCAATCGTTACCAAATTTAATAGATACTCAATAGTGTTGAAATGCATGTGATATGATCTTGACTAAGCCGCCAATGTCATGCAAGATTGGTCATGTAATGTGAATGGCACAGACTTTGGTGTTCGTAGCTTATTTATAACGTTGCTAATATATAATTCATGATTAACAAATAACTATCATTGATTCTGCCAAGGCGATGAATAGCCCATAAATGTGTATTTACTAAATTCAAAGAAGGAAAATAGTTCGTGGAAAATCACATTGAGAAAAACATTCTAACATCCCAAACCAACATTCTTCAATCCATTCTTAAGATAAGAAATTTCTTTTTCACAACCTAAATAATTGTGATAATTATGTAATATATCAATTCAACGAGCCCTCACACTCGCTAAATATTCATGTCTTCAATCAGAACATATTTGTTGAATATGGTATCATGGAAAACTATCCAAAATGGAGCAATAATTATTCATTAATAATAAGTACATTGTTCGATCGAAAACATAATTATTGCCATTACAATATTTAATATCAACGCCGCGTTGGCCTAAATATTACTCATAAAGCCCTAAAGGCAAAAAATAGCTTCCTACCCTTGGCAGGTAAGTTAGAGGACCTTCTCTGCGTGCAAAATTAGCATCCAAGGCAAAGCGAAAACTTCTCTACATTATGTGCCTCGGCGTGTAATATACAATTTTTGCAGGAAACACTTCCTCGTCAATAACTTCAATATTTGATGAAAATGAGGGTTTATTCAATTGAATTACTCTGTCGTTACTCAAATTTCTCAGGTTGTAAAAAATGAAATCCCTGACTCAAGAATTTTTTTCTCCATACGCGCACGTGAAATCTCGTACGGACGCTTCGCGTCCGTACAACGGGATTTTACGGACACTTATGAAGAAAAATGACATATTCGTTACATGACCGTAAAGACTTTTCTGGCTCGTGTGTTTGCATTCCTCGGCTTCGCCTCGGTCAAACACACACTCGCCAGAAAAATTTTTATGTGCAATGATGAAAATTCTCAGTGCAATGATGAAAATTGTCTCACCTGTATTCGACGCAGTAGTATCAAAGCAAAGTGCTTTGATGTTAGGGGTGAGACACCAGTCTTCTACCGTCTGGAATAGTGCTTCAGAAGTTTTCTTCCCTGTTCCTGCTTCCAATGCCGGGGCGCCGAGTAGTTGCTCTGTGCTAATACCAGTCACTACTATCGGTAATCTCTCCGCCTTCCCCTCTCCATCAACTTTTGGTAAGATTTTACCATCCCAATGGAGGACCAAAATATCGCTACACTTCAAATCTCTTTTTAGCTGTGCCGCAAACTTTTTGCGGAATTCCATTCTTCTACGCCATAATGTACTAGCACTCAACGTATAATCATTAACATTTAGCCCAACGCTCCGCAAAACACTTCCTATTAACAGGGTAGCATTAGTACAACTAACTCCAATTCTGTCAGCGGTAGATGCTACCTCATCATTGATGACTTCCTTCTTTTTTCTGGGAGGTGCATCGAGCTCGTCTTCATAATTAGAAATTACGCGCTTCAATGAATAATTGTCGTAGATTTCATTTGAATCACTGCAGGGCATTGTGTCACTACTGGCAACTGACAGACTGCTAATCGACTGACTCAGTTCTAGAATAAAAAGTGAATAAACAATATCAGAAAGCGATAAAAATCACGACAGGAATAGGAACAACACGGTAAAATGGCAACGCCTACGTAGTAGGCAATTTCCATTTATTATGCATTTGTTTGTAGATTTCTTTAAAGTCATGAAATTTATGAAATGCTCACAACTGCCGAAATTTTCCATGGTTTCGAAATTTTTAAATCTTCTGATATTTTTGTAATTTTGAACATTTTAGCAATTTTTCAAAGCTTTGAAGTTTTTTGAAATTGCTTCAATATAGAAAAGCCTTGTTTTTAATATTCTTAAAACTCTCTCAATTTTTCGAATATTTAGAAACTTTCTACTTTTTCATAATCTTGAAATTGAGATTTTCGAATTTGTGGAAAGTTTTCTCATTTTTTGAAATTAGTTATATTTATAAAATTTTGACAATTTTTTTTAATACTTTTCAAATTTTTGAGAGTTTTTTGAACTAACAATGTTGAAATTTCTGAAGTTCTTTAAATTGCTGACGTTTTATAAATTTTTAAATTGAAAAATTCTCTAAAATATTTCTTTTCATTTCTGTTTCATTTACTCTTCCATCCTACATAGAATATTTAGCTACTCCCTACGGTGCCAATGGAGACCGACTCTTACTACAACTGCACACTGTGCACTGCACAGTATCCCCCGTGTTCAAATTAACGAACACAACTCACATCGTTTTACTAGGTTCAAACTACTATTCATCGATAAATCCATGTGGATGAGACACACTGTAGAAAAAAATTGGAAATTTCATCCATGATTTTACCTGAATTTTCAGAATCGTGAACCTGAATTCACTGAATATTGTCTCAATAATTGGACTAATATTTTTCACTCTTCTCTGAATATTCATGGACTAGTTGTTTTTTTTCGCGGCAATATGTCCTCAAATTTCAGTGAAAATACAACTTGAAAGTACCGGAAATTTCAGTAGACAATTATTAACAGTGCACTGGACAATTTTACTGTATTATCCGACAGGAGAATCTCCGAACAGGGACTCGATCGTTGGACCTCGTATAACGAAGACCAGCGCTCGAACCACCCAGCCGTCACAGTTACTTATTAATATTGTCTGAAACTTGTTGATATTATCAAACTTGTCACATTATTGATACTTGACATTATCGAAATTTTCCAACTTCTGAATCCAGAAACAAAATCTTTGATGAATTTTAATTTTCAAAACTTTTAGAACTGTTAGATATTCTCAAATTTTCCGCTGGAAGTAACTGGACTCCTGATATCTGAGTTGGTAGTCAAAGAATACTTTGAAGCATTGAATACGAAATTTTCGACATATTATCGACTTACTTTTTACGGGTTCATCCTCTACATTGTCTCCCTCGTGGAATCCGACATCAGGTTGCGTATTTTCATCTGAATGTGAAACTTCATCCGACAAAATTTCATTGGATACTTCCGCGAATAAGTGTGAATGTGTATCTGATGTTGATTGATCAATTACAGAAACGAAGCCTCGGCGACGTGGATCTCGTTGAGCTTCCAAGAAAAGACGTTGAGTGTCAGTCAAACTAGCCGATATATTTTTCTTTCCAATATCGAACAATGTGTTCAAATTGTTTTGGAAGCGTCTTATTTTTTTTTCTGTGCTGGAGAAGTTATGCGGCTCCGGCCCTTTCGAATATTTTTCCATCTCGAATGTAAAGTTTGAACCTTCCGAACACAACACTGCAATCGGCTAGTGGGAATCCCTGCTCGATTGCAATTTTTGAATACTTCCGTCATGGCCTCAGATGCACTGGCTTTTATTGTCTTCTTGAGTTTAAAATGATTGTAGAAAAACACTTGCAGAACTTGCCTATTGGTAGCGAGTTTACGCCCACCAATTTGTGATTCGATTTCTCCCACTAAATCCACTGATTCTTTTTGATCAACCATTTTTGTTGATTTTGAAAGTTTACAATACTAGACGTAACCAAACCACTATCACTCTGCCCATGAGGAATATTTGTGCCGGTCTACCTCTGAATGGCAATGCAGCAATAATTCATATTATGAATTCCCGTGAATGGGTGGTAGGGGTAACGCGGTATCGTGAAGTTGTTCTTTTGTTTTGATAGGTCAATGAACCGCAAGCCATTGTCCCATAATTCCCATAATAAGAGTGTTTACCTTTCCGATAATTAGTGTTTACACCTATATTGTTTTTCATTGGTTTTGATCGCAAGACAGAAGGGATGTTGCATATATAGATAAACTCACAACATTATTCTAAGTCTAAATATTCCGTATAAAACTGTCGAAGATTTCAGTCAATTTCAGAAATATGGCATAAAATTGAATTTGAAATTTTCTGAAATAATCTGAAATACTTGGCAATATGTTTTATTGATATGCAGAGTTGCAGATTAAAGTAATTGATTGCACATTTTAAATTAGGTCGCAACTATAGGTAGATTTAAACTTTGGATGCTTACAACTTTGGATAATGAACAAATCGAACTGTGAATAAAACAGTCGCGAATATGACCACGTTTTTAGTAGTAAACAGTTGTTGATGACATATTAGAAATGCGAAAACATATGATGCATTTGCAATTCCAGCGGAAGTTATTCATACGAGTGTATGTGTGTGTGCGTGCGTGAATAGTTTAATATTGACTGTTGAGCGTTCACTCCACCGAACCACCGATGATACATATAGTCATTTTTGATACGGGACTTCTATTAACATGTTTGTTATAGAAAAAACTTACTACACTTCAAATGTATATTTCTACTCAAAAAGCAAAATTCATTCATGATATTTTTCAATATTTTGAATAGTGATGTAATAGTGCGTTATAAATAATTAAAATTGTTAATAACAATTGACCCGACAATTTTTGAACCGAAAATCTCACAAATTCTTACTCAGGGAACCCAAAAATATGAAATCCAATACCTTTTTCTTTACGATTCTCGGATCACAAAGGGGATAGTTATATACGTATGGACTACAGCTAAGAATTACACTTTGGAAGAGTGGTAATGGTATGAAATATTTGAATAGAATATTTCTCGTGATCCACTAAGTTTTCACCATCGTAGAACTACAATCCACCCAATTTTCAAGGACTTACTGCTACATGCTGAAAAGTTATCGTAAATATTCAAAAACAGAAATTATTTTACATGCATTTTAAATGGGAAAACTGAATGATCGATGGGCCACCTTTCAAAATTATCGCACATCACTACGGTTTCGGCTAGTTTTCTGTACCATTACCTATTTCAAAAAAGTGACGCGTAAACCGAAAAAAAAAAAAAAAAATTTGAAATGGTCTAAGGTATATATGTCTATATGTCTAGAGGCAGTCAAGAGGATAGTACAGAGGCCGCTTGGGCTCTAGACTATGTCTAGATGGAGTCCAGAGGATAGTACAGAGGCCCCTTAGTCTCTAGACTATGTCTATATGTCTAGAGGGAATCCAGAGGATAGTGCAGAGCCCGCTTGGGCTCTAGACTATGTCTATATGTCTAGAGGGAGTCCAGAGAATAGTACATAGCCCGCTTGAGCTCTGGACTATGCCTAAATGTCTAGAGGAAGTCTAGAGGATAGTACGGAGCCCGCTCGGGCTCTAGGATAGTACAGAGGCCGCTTGGGCTCTGGGCTATGCCTAAATGACTAGAGGGAGTCTAGAGGATAGTACATAGCCCGCTTGGGCTCTGGACTATGCCTAAATGTCTAGAGGATAGCACAGAGCCCGCTTGGGCTCTAGACTATGTCTATATGTCTAGAGGGAGTCCAGACGCTAGTACAGAGGCCGCTTGGTCGCTACACTATGTCTATATGTCTAGAGGCACTCAAGAGGATAGTACAGAGGCCGCTTGAGCTCTAGACTATGTCTATATGTCTAGAGGGAGTCCAGAGGATAGTACAGAGGCCACTTGGGCTCTAGACTATGTCTATATGTCTAGAGGGAGTCCAGAGGATAGTACAGAGCCCTCTTGGGTTCTCGAGTAGACCTATAAGTCTCCGTTTGCGCTCTGGACTATGCCTAAATGTCTATAGGGGGTCCAGAGGATAGTACAGAGCCCGCCCGCGCTGTAGATTATGTCTATATGCGTAGAGACAGTCAAGAGGATAGTACAGAGGCCGCTTGGGCTCTAGACTATGTCTATATGTCTAGAGGGAGTCCAGAGGATAGTACATGGCCCGCTTGAGCTCTGGACTATGCCTAAATGTCTATAGGGAGTCCAGAGGATAGTACAGAGGCCGCTTGGGCTCTGGACTATGCCTAAATGACTAGAGGGAGTCTAGAGGATAGTACATAGCCCGCTTGGGCTCTGGACTATGCCTAAATGTCTAGAGGGAGTCTAGAGGATAGTACAGAGTCGGCTTGGCCTCTCGAGTATACCTATATGTCTAGAGGAAGTCCAAAGGATAGTACAGAGCCCGCTTGGGCTGTGGACTATGCCTAAATGGCTAGAGGAAGTCCAGAGGAGAGTACAGAGCGCCATCTCTAGAATACCTCTGAACTTTCTCTCGCAACATGGAAAAAATCGACAAGCGGAGCTCTCGCCACATTCCGCTATGGCTTTTACGGAGTTGTCAAAATTGTCATCAGTTTCGTAAATTTGCGGAAATTCAAATATAAATAATTTTCAAAATATTCAAAATTCTAAACAGTTGGAAGTTACAGGAAATTTTTTTTTATTTCGGAACATTTGGATAGAATGCGCACTCTTTCATTTGTTATGAAACAACAAATGTCCATAGAATAAATATCATTGAAGAGGCAAACCGTTCATGTGGTCATCCAGAGGAAGATGTTAACCACATTATATGGAACTGCCCGAAATATCATGATAGTAGAGTGCGAATGCAACAGACGATCCAAAAATATGTCTAACTCCCGGTAGACATTAATGATATCTTGAAAACACTAAAATTACCAATTATCAGAGCGATAGATAAGTTTTTGAAAGACTGCAATCTGAAAATTTTAAGTGTTGAAATGTAAACATTGATGTAAACATTAATATTGTAAAGAGATCGTAAACTGTAAGTGTAAGTGTAATTATTTCCTCTATAAAATTTTCGTTTAGAGCTAATAAACCCTCTACGGGTTTCTAGGGCATAAATAAAAAAAATGACCAAATGAAAATATAGAAGACGTGTGAGAAAATAAGAGGATGTCAAGACTCTAGGGCTATTTCGTGATCCCTCGAGTTTTCTCCATTTCAATATCTATGACCCGCCCTCAAAAAGGTATCAACTGCAAACCCTCAGCACACCCGGATAATGGAAATGGAAAAAAAATTATATTTGATGGGCGAATTGGGGATTGTCTCTTCCAGAAGTATTGGGGAAAAATAATTGAAAAGGTCTATGTGAAAACCCATCGGACAGATGTAATGAGAATTTCTGCGGATTCCAATAAAATTGCAATGGAAGATGATGAAATTCAAATGAACTGTCCCTTTTACTTTATTTGAGAAGGTATTGAAAATTTTTCTCATTTCCTTGATAACTCCATTTCCATACTCTTTTTATAACATCATAGATATTTCATTGAAAAAAAAAAAAATAGTGTGCGACACAGCAATACATTTCAAACTTCGGGATTACAAATATACAGAAAAACATCCTCGTATATGTTGGTCCAAACGAAGCAATTTCATTTCCGAATCGACAACTTTGGATGCTCAAGTAGCAAAACAAAAATTCTTTCATCTGCGAATTCGGGATATTTACATCCCCGAATGAAATTTTGCGATATACCCAAATCAAATATTATTCTCTTCCGTGGGTGGCGTAATTAATTCATCTCAAACTTAATATAAAATCATTTTTTTCTGTACTTTCTGTGCGTGAGACTTTACTAAGATTGCGAATCCTGCATGCTTAAACGGCCTATCGTCATCGTATATTGTTTCCACTCTTGCCCCATCTCCTTGGTATTCTAGAGTTTATAAATTACGAGTGCAGTGGTTACAATTCGAACGTAAGACAGATAATCCTCAACTGCGGATATATAATTTTCTTTCTTACTTCTCATTCGGTTGTATTAGTTTCCGGCGTTCGGGGATGTCTTAATTTCCTGTGGAGAATCTCGCGGCCACATATTTCCTTGACAGCAATATATTTTGGTTCGTACCAGTTTTCTGTCAGATACATGTATATAGCAAGCTGGTGAATGTGCGAAATTGGCGAAGACTCAAGCGGACAAGGGCACCGAAGGGAATTATTTCCCATGAGAATATTTCACCAAGAGCTCCGATAACAAATTCAGTTAAATATTGAGAAAGTTTACTGGAATTTTTTGTCATCCTGGGAAAAGAGCATCTTCAAAGAAGTCGGCACTTCTAGAAGAAATGTGATATGCTTCGAAGTGTTTTCTGCCATCATTCATTCCTAAAGTTCCAACGTGTTCATAAGTTTTGGATGTTTGGAATTGCTTTGAATTGTTTGACAGTATGGACTTGGAAGCTCGAAAAGTTTTGCAATTGTGCAATTTTTTTCAAATCATGGTTTTTTGAGTTTTCTCCATTTTCTCGACAGTTTTATAATCACTTTAATTTGATCGCCTTGATTTTTGGTAATAAAAGAACAATTGTTTTCAGTATACCTCATTTTTCATACTTAAGAATTTTTTCTTTTAACGCTTGGATTGTTTTAAATCAAGCGATGAACAGTTTAAAATTTTAATATTTGCCATGTCAAAATACACCTACGGAAAACCCATCGCAAATATATGTGACATATATATGTAGCATATATATGTGGGGCACATTCTTTGTCAAACAGGCCACTCATTTTTTCGACCATCAGCGATTTCCTTCAAAATTTTTTCCCAGGTTCTGAGCATCGAAAAAACTATCCCTGATTTTTTTTAGAATTTTAGTACTCTTCTCTCTATTTTTCATAGGGGAATTTTGTTTTTTCACTAAAACAACGAATAACTCCGGTTCTATGCGTTACAAAAAAAAAGTTCAAAACAAAAAAGTACGTCCTTTTTCTGAGCATCAACATAAAAATAACGTCACATATGGGAAACCAGTGCCAACCCCATTTTAGCGATAACAAAAACTAAAATATTTTTTTCCAACCTTTCGGACGCTCTCCATTTTTTAAATTTTTTATATGTTTTGTGTTGAGGTTTCAAGAGGTCACACAAAAATTTTCATCGTGGGACCTCGAAATTTGAATGCAATACGTTATTTTTCCCCCTATTGAATTTAATTAAATTGAATATTTCAACATTTTCACCTTAATCTAAGCACAGAAGCCAATTCTTACTAATAACCGTTTTTGTACAGCGTAATGAGCACTACAAAAAATATTCAATATCATTTTGCCGTATCTAGCTTCAAATCGGAGACATGCATTGAAAATCCTTCATCAAATTGAGTTATTCATCACTTCAATCAGAATCTTGCGTGAATCGAGTATGATAGAAGTTTTTAAAGTAAAAACCTTTCTTGGAGGATGGAATACGATGAAAAAGTGGTTTGTACACAAGTTTTTACATTTTATTCCATGCCTTGCAATTACCTGAATATCTGTCAGACATTTCCCCATTCGTTTAATATCAAAAGACTAACATTTTCATAACTTGCAATTTATGAATAACGCGCTGGAAAATTCATCGCTTCATAGAAACGCAGTAGATTGCGCCTTTCAGTATGCGTAGAGGCACCATAACCGCGAACTTATCGGAATCAATTACGATGTTAAGTTGGAAGTGTTCAGCTAACAGTGTATACTCAATCTAATAATCCCAGTTTATACTCGTAGAAAATTACCATGGCGTTCCGTGACAGATGTTGTAATCCCCTGAAATTGAAGGATCATTTGATAAAAAAGGCACTACGTCTAGCTTTCACCACCCAAATTCCCACTTTGAAGGGAAAGAAAATTTGTACATCCTGTCGACAGACATTGAGTGGAATGCCGACCAGACTCTTGAGACAAATTGTGGTGGAAGACTTCCATGAAGCAAATATTCACAGGTGGATTCCACGGGTGTCTCTGCAGGTGAGTAAAAATGTGCAATATGCCTCAATACACTGTTAGCAATTTAATTCAATTTAAGGTCGAATCAGGCGTTGAATCTCATTTTGAGCTTGAAAATCAGAACAATTGAATTTTCCAGGTAATCAATTATCACTGAACATTCAATGACATCACTAATTTCCAAGCTTGATGTCAAAATTAAGCCGAATTTTCTATGAGTAATGAATTCAAGGAAAATGATATCAAAATACTCAATGCTTTTCATTGTCATACCGACTTCAACATTGGAATTTTATTGACAATCAATGTAAATTGAATTTTAATTGAAAACTAGAAGAAAATTTCCTGTGAAAGGGTAATTGTTAGAAATTTCGCGAATTTGGTCCTGAAATTTCATGTGTAGGTTTCTAACAGTGTATATCGAAACGTTCGAAATTTCTTACCGATAGATTGACATTATATTTTGTTCAATATCTCTAGGAGGGTCGCGCGACGGAGCTGATGTTGAAAACTCCCTATTGATGGACTTTTTGAGGAGACTTCAAAAATCATGATCTACCGGAAAGTGAATCCAACCACGGAACTGGTGCTGATCAATCCCCAACTAATGGAATTATGAATGAGGTTTCAATGAATCATTCTCCCATCGAAAAACTTAAATCTGTTTCATTTGGAGTATCGGGGTCTCAGATAGTCAATATCAGCCAACCATATTCCATCGGATCTCAATCAACGACAATCACTGGTTCAGGTTCTTTCAGTCTAACTACTAATACAAGTGATGAAAGCTATCATCCAACTCCACCTCAGGAGCCCCGAATTCTTAATGATGAGACCGGTCCTAAGCAGTACATCAACTTTCATCAAGCTGGTGAGGAAATGCTGAATCAATTGCGAGAAAGATTTTCACAAGCTGGCACCACTAGATCACAAAAGCAGGTGATTCTCTCCGTAGTTCCAAAGTCCTGGACTGTCAGAAGGACCAGTGAGTTTTTCGGTGCTACTCGATGGATGGTAAAACAAGTAAAGAAGATGGGCGACCAAGACGGGATCCTAACAATTCCAGGGCCACGTGTAGGGAAAAAAATGAATGAGGAAACAGTTGAGAGTATCAGGGCTTTTTATATGCACGACTCGAACAGCAAGTTGTTGGGCGGTACTAAAGACTTCGTTTCTGTGCAGCAACCTGATGGATCCAGACTAAATCTACAAAAGCGTTTTCTGTACTGTAATTTGAGAGAATTACATCGGTTGTATTGTGCAGAGCCTTCCAATTCGAAAGTGAGTTTGTCAGCTTTTGCGAAATTAAGACCAGAGCAGTGTATTTTGGCAGGACAACCCGGGACACATTGCGTATGTCTGTGCGTATAACACGAAAATTTGAAACTCATGTTTAACGCTCTAGATTTCCCTCAGCTAACGGAAAATACTGATAATCAACTACTCTCGTACAGAGATTTGATTGCTTCGATCACATGTGCCGATCCATCACCTGAGTGTTATCTAGGGGAATGTCCAGACTGCCCTAAATCTGAACTTTTAATAGAATTCCTCCAACAAGTGTTCGACGAAAATGAAATTGATCAAGTGCGCTTTCACTTATGGACTGCAACAGATCGAGCAACAATGATAGAGGAAGTATTGTCAGAAGAGGCATTCATTGAGAGTTTGTGCGACAGAATTGTAAAACTCAAAACACATGATTATATTACGAAACAACAGTCTCAATACGTAGATTTTAGAAAAGAGAATCTGGGTGAAGGAGAGTTTCTTATCCATATGGACTTCGCAGAAAACTATCCATTCATTGCTCAGAACGCAATTCAATCGTTCCACTGGAACAACAATCAGTGCACAATTTTCACTGTTGTGTATTATTATAAGCGTGAAAACGAACTTCAGCACGGGTCCATCGCCATAATATCCGATAATCGTGAACACAACACAGTCACCGTTTGGACGTTTCAAAAATTGATTATAGAGTATTTGGAAAGTCAGTTCAAAATTACCAAAGCAATATATTTCACTGACGGAGCAGCTCAACACTTCAAAAACCGTTTCTCCGTTGCTAACTTGACTCAACATCCCAATGACCATGGAATAAATGCTGAGTGGCATTTCTTTTCGACTGCGCATGGGAAAGGGCCTTCCGATGGGACTGGGGCGAATCTGAAGAGAGCTGCAACACGAGCCAGTCTTCAAGCCCAGTCCCCCGCAGATCAGATCCTGACGGAAGAGGATCTGTTCCAATGGGCTGTGCAACACTTCCAGACAACCAAGATTGTCTTCAGTTCTTCAATTGATCATGCCAAAGCCACTGAAGAGCTTTCCAATAGATTCAAGATTGCGAAACCTATTCCAGGCATCCAGAAGGTTCATTCATTCGTGTTGGATGAAGAGAATCGAGTTTGTTTGAGGCGATTTTCTTTTTCTTTAAAATGTGATTTTTTTGCTAAGAAGTCAACACATCAATCTAGGAAACGAAAACTTAGTAATTAATGATTAAAAAACGATTTCGTTAATGATTGTTTAAGATAGAAAGATTTAAAAAATTGAGTTACTTTTTCAGTTGACATCTAAAATAAAGCTACCATAGGAAGTTGGCAGCTGTTGATCCTTTACTCACATAACCATCCAAATACTCTGTGCGAGGAACGATTTTTTGTTTTAAATATCGCTATCATACTCAATTTACGGAATATTATGATAAAAGTGTTAAATAATCCAATTTGAAGAAGAGTTTTCAATGCATATCTCCGATTTGAAGCTAGATACGGGAAAATGTTATTGAATATTTTTTGTAGTACTCATTACGCTCTACAAAAACGGTTATTAGTAAGAATTGGCTTCTGTGCTTAGATTAAGGTGAAAATGTTGAAATATTCAATTTAATTAAATTCAATAGGGGGGAAAAAAAAGGAATTGCATTCAAATTTCGAGGTCCCACGATAAAAATTTTTGTGTGACCTCTTGAAAGCTGAACACAAAACATATAAAAAAAATTAAAAAAATCGAGAGCGTCCGAAAGGTTGAAAAAAAATATTTTAGTTTTTGTTATCGCTAAAATGGGGTTGGCACTCGTTTCCCATATGTGACGTTATTTTTATGTTGATGCTCAAAAAAAGGACGTACTTTTTTGTCTTGAACTTTTTTTTGTGACACATAGAACCGGAGTTATTCGTTGTTTTAGTGAAAAAACAAAATTCCCCTATAAAAAATAGAGAGAGGAGTACTAAAATTCTAAAAAAAATCAGGGATGGTTTTTTTCCATGCCCAGAACCTGGGAAACAATTTTGAAGAAAATCGCTGATGGTCGAAAAAATGAGCAGCCGGTTTGACAAAGAATGCCCCATGTAGCATATTTCTCGCTGATTTTAGAGATGTTGATATATGGAAAATATGCATAGCAAAATGTATCAACTCTGAATATGAGAGTATATTTTGACGTCTCTTCTACATTTTTTCCACGCTTATTTTGTGCATATTTGTCAAATATACAATACTCTAATATATACAATTACCTATAGCTCACATATATACTTTAAATGGTGGTATCATTTTGCCCGTGAAATTTCCTCGTTTTCTACTTCTTTAAAGATCCAATTTTCTAAACCCTTCGAAAGCATTTTTCCTGATTTTTCGTTTATTTGAAATAGTTCTCAAGCAATAATTTTTGGCTCATGTTACTTTTCATGGGATGGACGCATAGTGGTGTGTGCAAAATTAGTGAACACTCAAGTGGACAAGCGCCCATGAGGAAATTATTTCCCTCGGCTGATTCTGACGTGTCGAGCCACTGAAACCCTGCTGGAATAATGTTATTATATTATTATGTGCCATTCCCACTCCCTTGAAAAATAATCCTGAAAGCTGAAAAGAGAAAGTGTGGTAAAAATTTAAAACAATAGTGAGACGTCGTGGCACGCCTGGTAGATGTGAAACATGAAGGTTATATGACATTGGGAGAATCTAGTATGTGATATGAAGTATTGGGAGTGAGAGCAAAGCGGAATTTTCGAATTTTTTAAAAATAATTTTATCAGCTGGTTCATCTGTTATTCCTATTACATTAGTGTTAGATTCTAGGAATGTTTCAATTGATCGATGTTAACTAAAATAGGTGATGAACGTTTCGGATGTAAGATTGTCGAAATATCGAGAAAACACTGCATCTATGGTCGTTCCGTACCTCGTCATTGAGTCATTAGCATCGCTGTTCATAACCAACTGAAATTCGTTCTGGAGCAGGAGTTAGGGAGAAGCAGGGATAATTGGTTAGTTACCGGGATCAATTTGATTTTTTATCAATATTCATGGTTTGGTGGTAAACATTTGACTAGTTTTGTAGCTTCCGTCTAAAACTATTATTGGTGTTACCTAGAAAATCACCTATGGCTGTTATTCCTAATACGTGATGCATATCGAAAATCGGGGTTCTCATTCTGAAACTTCCTATCATTTATGAAAATTTGTTTCGGCTACCCCGGTGTTGACAAGAAAAGGGGTTAAGAGCTCTAATTGATATAATACACAAATTTGAAGCTGCTAATTTGTAACAATTTTACTGCTATCGCGAAACCTAGCAGTAACTCGATATTTGAGCTGACAGAGGTGAGATCAAAATTTTTTCTCTTCCCCCAAAGGTAACTATAAAAAAAGTCCTAATTGATGCAATGAATTAAATGCGATTCTGCTCGAATGTACTGCTAGCTTGTCATACGTTCTCACCACGTGGGAAGCCAAACGGGTCAGGCGTGCGTGATCAATAAGGGAAAGGGTGAGCAAGCGAGCGGCCCGCAGATTAGAATGGAGGGGAGCGTTAGCTGAACAGAAACGTCTCCGTTCCTGAAGCCAGCGCAACGCGCCATTCGATGTTTCACGTCCAAAAAATTGATTAGTTCTGTTGCTGTTTCAGGACTCCGTGCGGCAATGCAATATAGATATATCTCATTATCAATTTCCATTTGGGGGCCACAATGATAATCGGAATCGGAATCCTTCGACACCCTTCGGAAACCCTCGGCGCCTTTCTGAATTCCTCGGCACCCTTCGGAATTCTTCAGCACCCTTCGGAATTTTTCGACACAGTTCGGCACCTTTCGGAATCTCTCGGCAACCTTCGGGACCCTTCGGCAATCTTTGGTATATTTCAACACCCTGTGGAATCCTTCGGCAATCTCCGGACCCTTCGACACCCTTCGGAATCCGTTGGAAACCCTCCGCACCTTTCTGAATTCCTGGCACCCTTCGGAATTCTTCAGCACCCTTGGGAATTTTTCGACACACTTCGGCACCTTTCCGAATCCTTCGGCAATCTTCGGTATCTTTCAACACCCTTTGGAATCCTTCGGCAATGTTCCGGACTCTTCGACACCCTTCGAAATCCGTCGGAAATCTTCGACACCTTTCTGAATTCCTCGGCACCCTTCGGAATTCTTCAGCACCCTTGGAAATTTTTCGACACACTTCGGCACCTTTCGGAATCCTTCGGCAATTTTCGGCATCCTTCGGGACGCTTCGGTAACCTTCGGAATCTCTCGGCAACCTTCGGGACCCTTCGGCAATCTTCGGTATCTTTCACCACTCTTTGGAATCCCTCGGCAACCTTCGGAATCCTTCGGCAACCTTCGGAACCCTTGCCCACAAATTTGATTCTGCTAATTCTTAAACACTTTACTACTATCGCGAAAGCTAGTAGTACACGATTTTTGAGCTGATACAGGTGGGATCAAAATTTTTTCGCTTCATCCAAAGTTAACTATAAAAAAGCCCTAATTGATGTAATCAATTAAATGCGATTCTGCTCGGTTTTACTGCTAGCGTTCTGTAGCGTTCTGTTACTTGTCATGCGGGGGGGGGGGGGGGGGGGTGAGCGGTCCGCAGACTAGAATGGAGGGGAGCGTCAGCTGAAAAGAAACGTCTCCGTTTCTGAAGCCAACGCAACGCGCCATTAGATGTTTCACATCAAAGTTTGATAGATCGTATGAGTTTACATTTTCAACGTTGCGGTGGGAGAAATTATGTTCTCGCTTAAACTGGAATCTTTAGTTAGATCCCTATTTTATTACCCATTTCCAACATTTTTCAGAAGAATGTATAAAAATGTGATACATTGTATGCAATAAATTAAAATATGCGAAATACTTGCTGTCGTATATCGACTTGTCGCAAAAGCGAATGGTGCCGATGACACGAGAAGAATCCTCGCGTTTTCCTTCCTCTCAAGAAACCCACTGAAATTCATGTTCATATGACGTATATTGTGGGTACGTGGATGAGCCGCGAATGGAGAAAAAGGAATTTTTACTGGCGTGCAATTGAATTCTCACGCGTTCGCAGGTCATGGACTGACTTTGTAAACACCTCTGCATTCATTGGTGCAGATAGAACAACAAAAAATTAATATCAAACGTGGAATAAAAGTGGAAAATCAATTAAAATCCTTCATCGATGACAACTCCTTTGCTGAAGGAACAATACGACAATATCCAGGGCAATGCCATAATTTAATTTTGGGATTATCAGTTTTTGGAAAATTCGACGAAAAATGGAGAGCAATTTTTGTTTTAAATTACAATGTTCACCCATTCCTGGGATGTCCTGTTCAGGGGAAGTTTGTATGTGTACAAGTAGTGATTAGAGGAATTGCAAAGATAAAATATTATCATATCTGTTGGATTAGCTTCTCATGAGTTTCTTTATCTCAATTATTTTGTGTACTAATTCAATTTTTCAATTTTTCAATTTATACACCGGATACGTTAATGACATGACTTTGCAAACAACTCCACAGTCACCAGCGCAAATGTGAGGAGAGAAAATTGATACGAAAACATGAAAATCAATCACAATCTATGACAGCCACTTTTGTTGGAGAACAATCCCTCTTTCCCGAGGGCCGTGAGAATTTTCTCAAAAAACTGGATTTTTTTCATTCAAGAAAATGTTTACCATCGTCAAGAAAAATCCAAATATCCACGTAAAGTTATATCAATATGACGCACTTTGCTTCAAATACGAAAAATAAAACGAAGGGTAACTACTCTATTATTCCTCTTCTTAGAAATGCATCCATTGTGTAAAAGTTTGTCTTAAAATGGAGTCGATTTTGACATCCTCATTCATGATTTTCATTGTGCAATTGTTGTGAAGGGAAACATGGAAGAAGATAATAAGAGTTTTGAGAAGAAAATTATACTGAATCCATAGGTTTCAACTCGTTTCTTTATAACAACTAACGAAAACGTTCGCTCTACGCGACTTGTCACATGATTTTGATGGAGTTTTCCTGTTCATATATCTGCAATAATAAAAAACGTATTGCGTATTGCGAAATTTGTTTCAGTTTTTCCAAATATGCCGACGGCAATGGCCGTCTTATTAGACCACTGTCCTTTGGTACAGGAGGTTCAAGGAACGCGTTTCTGTATGCGGAGTCTCCTTCCGGTACAGTAGTGTCGATTAGTCAAGGTTCTAATTCAAACGGATTCGCCATCACACTGGAGTTTTGTGGAAGAAACGGCTATGCAAATAGAGGTTATCCATGCCTGTCCTTCAATTACTGGATAAACCAAGGAATATAATGTCCATTCGCCATTGTCGTCGTTGATTTAAACTTTGTGAATGCTGTACAGTTGTGGAAAAAAACCGGTTTCCATTGGCACCGCGGCGGCGGGGGTGGCGAAATATCTCAAATGGGATCAAAGCGTAATTGAAAAAAAAAATTCGTACTATCAGCCAAGTAGAGACATCAGTATTCTTCACACAATGTTTGCCAACGTCGAAAAATTGAAAAAAAAAAGGAAAAACATTTCCAACTTTCATATGATGAAAATCGAATTTTCCTCTGCTGTGAACACGGGTGTGGCGAACCAAACCATTTTCACCAGCGAATGAAATTTCATTTGTCCAAGCGGCCGATAATAGTCTACAACGCACAACCAGAAATGACCGAATTCAAATATTATATTTATGTAATTGCGTTATTCGAGATTACAAATGTGTCAACGAGAAATTGATTCAACCAGAAGTATTGCTTGCCTGAATAAATGTAGGGGTGGGTGGGGAATCATGGAATGGGGTTCCACGCTTTATGATCCTCAGACAATTCTTCCGGTTGGAATTCTGCCCATCATTTGTTTTTGATTTTCCAATTTTCGGGGAAGCTATTGTAATAACCACAAAATTGGAATTTTAACTTTCTTCGAGTGACTAGTGTTTCACCACATCAACATGATCGCCAACAGAAACCCGAGTAAATGTTAATATTGATGCTCATTGTAAAAAAAGAAACATTTTATGTCAAATGAATTTTCTTTTAATTTGCGTAGTTAGGGTGGCATGGTAAATTCAACCCTCGAGCGATCTCTCGCTTCTGTTGGCCTCTCGCCATTGGGTGTGTGTGTCTTCATATAATTTTTTTATGTCCTTCTCTCTAGTTTGTACTCCCCACGTTAACTGCTCTCGAGCAGTCCTTCAGAGGGAATAGTGGACACCCATCCCTGCAGCTGGGACCGATTTTCGCCATTCAGGCCATCGTATTTCTGAACACAGGGTAAATCTCCGGGAACTGCTGTGCTACGATGGCGGGGACCTAGGATAGATAGGAGCTCGCAGTCCCCCCCCCCCCCCCCCCCCCCCCCCTCCGGCGTCGGGTTAGATTCACCATGCAAAACACTCCCCAGGACTCGGGGAATAACCTAGTACCTTTACGTAGTTGACAGATACTTTACCCTCTACTTGAAAGCCTCGACCTGTGTGTGTGTGTGCGTGTGTGTGTAAACTAGATGTGGTCCAATATTCATTATGATTGTCGTGGCTCACACTAATTCACAATCGAAACTCTGAAACACCAGCTCAAACCCAAAAATATTAATTCTTTGTATGTTTTTGATAATTTTTTTTGCAGTCCAACAATTACTTGAATTGTTTTTTTTTTATTAAAAAAGGAAAACCGTGGAACCATTTGCGGTAGGTCACACATGTCTCTGTAAGGACAAAGCAACGCTGAAAACCCAATGAAAAATAATTTTTTTTGCATTCGCACGAGAAGCTTTCACCAGAGTTTTGCATGGGGGAAAACGTCCAAAAATAGTGAACGATGGAAGCGATATTTGGTATGCTATCTGGGCAGTTTTTCAATTTACCGGCGACGCTCCAGTAGTGTGTGTATTTTTATCCATATTCAAAACAGATTTTATGACTCTGTAATTTTTAGACGTGGATACATGTTAAAGACCTTAAAATCCCGATATCAACTGGAACACTTTGGTGATTTTTGAACAACTTTTGAAAAGCGTCAGTTTCAAAATGTTCTGTACTCTACGATTTAGTGCACAATTTTCAACTTCCCGATAGAGGAAGTTATTGGTTGGGCCCCGAAAATAAAAAATCGATTTTTCATCAGATCCCCACGTTTCATGGTATTTCTGACCTTTCTAGACTATTCAAAACAAAATGTCTGTCTGTGCATGTGTGTGTGTGTGTGTATGTAACTAGGTATGTAGGCGGTCAAATTTTTCGTTCACGATTTCTCGCGACTGGATTATGCCATCAAGTTACTGAATGATTCAACCGAAGCATCTTCATGTAACTTAGATCTGATCAGTTTTTGGATGGAATTGATCCATTACATATATTAACAACGTCAATTACTTAAGAAGGTATCGCAGCCTCAACAATTCTGTATGTAATAAGTGAATGAATAAACCCAGCGCTATCATGAAAGTCTCAATCAAAGCATTTCCGTTCAGAGTCGAGTGCATTACATTTTGAATGGCATTCGTGCAGTACATGCAATGTTATTAACAATTGCAATTGTTTATACTGTTCCACCCCCATGGAACAAAATATATGTCTAAAATATATGAGACGTATATGTCATATATCACAATACAATTCGCATATACAAGTCCGACAAAAGAGTTGTATATATTCCTCTATATGTATAAGATATATGCTGGAATATATCTCTTATATATGATGCATACATTTGTCATATACTTCTGCATATATATTTTCATGTACTAGTCAATGTATCCTTTCATACATACGTCATACATGAGCTCATGTACGAGAAGTATATGATGATATATTTATTCATGTATGACATATATGGCAAAATATATTTTCTAGATATACGGAAATGTATAAAAGTAAATACATACTTCGTATACGATGGTATATAGGTGTGATATATTTTCCCGTATATATTTTCATGTATGACTAAATACACCCCATAATATACAATCAATATACGTAAGCATATATGAGGCATATATAACATGCATGACAAATTATATGTTAAGAATATATGAGAGCATGTATGAAAACATATATGAGCACATATATAAATAGGGGTGCGGCCACTCAGGAGTTAAATCCGTCATACCTTCTGAATTATGATGATCCTACACATTCCCAATTGAAAATTGCCAACTTACCATTGCCAATTGAAAATTGCCAACTGAAAATGGCCAATTGAAAATTGCTAATAAAAAATTTCTAATCAAAAATGGCCAATTAAAAATTGCCAATCAAAAATCTCTAATTAAAAATTGTGAATTAGAAATTTCAAAGTAAAAATTGCCAATTGGAAATTGTGAATTAAAAATTCCTAACTGAAAATTGCCAATAAAAAACTGCCAATTAAAAATTGCTAATTAAAAATGGTCAATTAAAAGTTGCCAATTAAAAATTTCAAAGTAAAAATTGTCAACTGAAAATTGTCAACTAGAAATTGCCAATCAAAAAGGCCCATTAAAAATTGCCAATTAAAAATTGGCAATTGAAAATTGCCAATAAAAAATTGGCAATTAAAAATTGCCAATGAAACATTGCCGATTAAAAATTCCAAATGAAAAATCTCTAATTGAAAATTGCCAATTGCAAATTGTCAATTGAAAAGTCCCAATTAAAAATTCCCAATTAACATTTCCCAATTGAAAATTGCCAATTGAAAATCGCTCACTAAAAGTTGCCAATTGAAAATTCCCAACTAAAAATTGCCAATCAAACATTTCCAGTTAAAAATTGCCAATTGAAAATTGCCAACTAAAAATTGCCAATTGAAAGTTGCCAATTGAAAACTGTCAATAAAAAATTGGCAAATAAAAATTGCCAATGAAAAATTGCCAATTAAAAATCTCTAATTAAAATTTGCCAATTGCAAATTGTCAACTGAAAATTCCCAATTAACATTTCCCAATTGAAAATTGCCAATTGAAAATCGCTCACTGAAAGTTGTCAATTGAAAATTGTCAATAAAAAATTGGCAATTAAAAATCTCTAATTAAAAATTGCCAATTGCAAATTGTCAATTGAAAATTCCCAATTAAAAATTACCAATTACCATTTCCCAATTGAAAATTGCCAATTCATAATTCCCAATTAACATTTACCAACTGAAAATTGCCCATTGAGAATCGCTCACTGAAAATTGCCAATTGAAAATTGCCAATAAAAAATTGGGAATTAAAAATTGCCAATGAAAAATTGCCAATTAGAAATCTCTCGTTAAAATTTGCCAATTGCAAATTGTCAATTGAAAATTCCCAATTAACATTTCCCAATTGAAAGCCAATTGAAAATCGCTCAATGAAAGTTGTCAATTGAAAATTGCCAATTGAAAATTCCCAACTGAAAATTGCCAATTAAAAATTCCCAATTGAAAATTGCCGACTGAAAATTGTGGATTGCCAATTGAAAATTGCCGACTGAAAATTGCCAATTGGAAATTGCGCATTCAAAATTGAGGTTGAAGATTAAGGATTGAAAATTACCGATTAAAACTTGACAAGTGGAGGTTACGGATTGAAAATTGCCAATTTAAAAATGCGCATTGAAAATTAAAGATTGCAAGTTCAGGGTTGAAAATTACCAATTAGAGCAAGCGAAAATCGCGAACGAAACATTAAGGATCGAAAATTGAAGAATGAAAATGAAGATTGAAAATTGACAAATGGAAATTGCGGATTGCAAATTGCCAATTGAAAAATGTAAAGTGGGATTTGCGGATTCAAAATTGACCATTGACCAGTTCGTCAAATTTTTACTTCTCAATTGTCTAGTGTCAAATTTTAATCCATAACTTTCAAGTCGCTATTTTCCATTGTCAATTTTCAATTGTGAATTTTCAATTGTGAATTTTCAATTGTGAATTTTCAATTGTGAATTTTCAATTGTGAATTTTCAATTGTGAATTTTCAATTGTGAATTTTCAATTGTGAATTTTCAATTGTGAATTTTCAATTGTCAATTTTCAATTGTCAATTTTCAATTGTCAATTTTCAATTGTCAATTTTCAATTGTCAATTTTCAATTGTCAATTTTCAATTGTCAATTTTCAATTGTCAATTTTCAATTGTCAATTTTCAATTGTCAATTTTCAATTGTCAATTTTCAATTGTCAATTTTCAATTGTCAATTTTCAATTGTCAATTTTCAATTGTCAATTTTCAATTGTCAATTTTCAATTGTCAATTTTCAATTGTCAATTTTCAATTGTCAATTTTCAATTGTCAATTTTCAATTGTCAATTTTCAATTGTCAATTTTCAATTGTCAATTTTCAATTGTCAATTTTCAATTGTCAATTTTCAATTGTCAATTTTCAATTGTCAATTTTCAATTGTCAATTTTCAATTGTCAATTTTCAATTGTCAATTTTCAATTGTCAATTTTCAATTGTCAATTTTCAATTGTCAATTTTCAATTGTCAATTTTCAATTGTCAATTTTCAATTGTCAATTTTCAATTGTCAATTTTCAATTTTCAATTGTCAATTTTCAATTTTCAATTGTGAATTTTCAATTGTGAATTTTCAATTGTGAATTTTCAATTGTGAATTTTCAATTGTGAATTTTCAATTGTCAATTTTCAATTGTCAATTTTCAATTGTGAATTTTCAATTGTCAATTTTCAATTGTGAATTTTCAATTGTCAATTTTCAATTGTCAATTTTCAATTGTCAATTTTCAATTGTCAATTTTCAATTGTCAATTTTCAATTGTGAATTTTCAATTGTCAATTTTCAATTGTCAATTTTCAATTGTCAATTTTCAATTGTCAATTTTCAATTGTCAATTTTCAATTGTCAATTTTCAATTGTCAATTTTCAATTGTCAATTTTCAATTGTCAATTTTCAATTGTCAATTTTCAATTGTCAATTTTCAATTGTCAATTTTCAATTGTCAATTTTCAATTGTCAATTTTCAATTGTCAATTTTCAATTGTCAATTTTCAATTGTCAATTTTCAATTGTCAATTTTCAATTGTCAATTTTCAATTGTCAATTTTCAATTGTCAATTTTCAATTGTCAATTTTCAATTGTCAATTTTCAATTGTCAATTTTCAATTGTCAATTTTCAATTGTCAATTTTCAATTGTCAATTTTCAATTGTCAATTTTCAATTGTCAATTTTCAGTTGTCAATTTTCAATTGTCAATTTTCAATTGTCAATTTTCAATTGTCAATTTTCAATTGTCAATTTTCAATTGTCAATTTTCAATTGTCAATTTTCAATTGTCAATTTTCAATTGTCCATTTTCAATTGTCAATTTTCAATTGTCAATTTTCAATTGTCAATTTTCAATTGTCAATTTTCAATTGTCAATTTTCAATTGTCAATTTTCAATTGTCAATTTTCAATTGTCAATTTTCAATTGTCAATTTTCAATTGTCAATTTTCAATTGTCAATTTTCAATTGTCAATTTTCAATTGTCAATTTTCAATTGTCAATTTTCAATTGTCAATTTTCAATTGTCAATTTTCAATTGTCAATTTTCAATTGTCAATTTTCAATTGTCAATTTTCAATTGTCAATTTTCAATTGTCAATTTTCAATTGTCAATTTTCAATTGTCAATTTTCAATTGTCAATTTTCAATTGTCAATTTTCAATTGTCAATTTTCAATTGTCAATTTTCAATTGTCAATTTTCAATTGTCAATTTTCAATTGTCAATTTTCAATTGTCAATTTTCAATTGTCAATTTTCAATTGTCAATTTTCAATTGTCAATTTTCAATTGTCAATTTTCAATTGTCAATTTTCAATTGTCAATTTTCAATTGTCAATTTTCAATTGTCAATTTTCAATTGTCAATTTTCAATTGTCAATTTTCAATTGTCAATTTTCAATTGTCAATTTTCAATTGTCAATTTTCAATTGTCAATTTTCAATTGTCAATTTTCAATTGTCAATTTTCAATTGTCAATTTTCAATTGTCAATTTTCAATTGTCAATTTTCAATTGTCAATTTTCAATTGTCAATTTTCAATTGTCAATTTTCAATTGTCAATTTTCAATTGTCAATTTTCAATTGTCAATTTTCAATTGTCAATTTTCAATTGTCAATTTTCAATTGTGAATTTTCAATTGTGAATTTTCAATTGTGAATTTTCAATTGTCAATTTTCAATTGTCAATTTTCAATTGTCAATTTTCAATTGTCAATTTTCAATTGTCAATTTTCAATTGTCAATTTTCAATTGTCAATTTTCAATTGTCAATTTTCAATTTTCAATTGTCAATTTTCAATTGTCAATTTTCAATTGTCAATTTTCAATTGTCAATTTTCAATTGTCAATTTTCAATTGTCAATTTTCAATTGTCAATTTTCAATTGTCAATTTTCAATTGTCAATTTTCAATTGTCAATTTTCAATTGTCAATTTTCAATTGTGAATTTTCAATTGTCAATTTTCAATTGTCAATTTTCAATTGTCAATTTTCAATTGTCAATTTTCAATTGTCAATTTTCAATTGTCAATTTTCAATTGTCAATTTTCAATTGTCAATTTTCAATTGTCAATTTTCAATTGTCAATTTTCAATTGTCAATTTTCAATTGTCAATTTTCAATTGTCAATTTTCAATTGTCAATTTTCAATTGTCAATTTTCAATTGTCAATTTTCAATTGTCAATTTTCAATTGTCAATTTTCAATTGTCAATTTTCAATTGTCAATTTTCAATTGTCAATTTTCAATTGTCAATTTTCAATTGTCAATTTTCAATTGTCAATTTTCAATTGTCAATTTTCAATTGTCAATTTTCAATTGTCAATTTTCAATTGTCAATTTTCAATTGTCAATTTTCAATTGTCAATTTTCAGTTGTCAATTTTCAGTTGTCAATTTTCAGTTGTCAATTTTCAATTGTCAATTTTCAATTGTCAATTTTCAATTGTCAATTTTCAATTGTCAATTTTCAATTGTCAATTTTCAATTGTCAATTTTCAATTGTCAATTTTCAATTGTCAATTTTCAATTGTCAATTTTCAATTGTCAATTTTCAATTGTCAATTTTCAATTGTCAATTTTCAATTGTCAATTTTCAATTGTCAATTTTCAATTGTCAATTTTCAATTGTCAATTTTCAATTGTCAATTTTCAATTGTCAATTTTCAATTGTCAATTTTCAATTGTCAATTTTCAATTGTCAATTTTCAATTGTCAATTTTCAATTGTCAATTTTCAATTGTCAATTTTCAATTGTCAATTTTCAATTGTCAATTTTCAATTGTCAATTTTCAATTGTCAATTTTCAATTGTCAATTTTCAATTGTCAATTTTCAATTGTCAATTTTCAATTGGCAATATCCAATTGGCAATTTCCAATTGGCAATTTTCAATTGGCAATTCCCAATTGGCAATTTTGAATTGGCAATTTTCAATTGCCAAATTTCAATGCGCTACTTTTATTTGTTAATTGTCAATTTTTAATTATCAATCCAAAATTGGCAATTGGCTATTTTCAATTGTCGACTGGCTATTTTCAATTGTCAATTGTCAATTTGTCAATTGTCAATTGTCAATTTGTCAATTTGTCAATTGTCAATTTATCAATTGTCAATTTATCAATTGCCAATTTATCAATTGTCAATTTATCAATTGTCAATTTAGCAATTGTCAATTTATCAATTGCCAATTTATGAATTGTCAATTTTTAATTGACAATTTTCAGTTCGGAAATATGGAAATTTCATCCAAAAAGTTAAAAAAAATGAACGTCCCACGTGACTGGCATGGAGCGAACTACCCAGAGCCTCGCTTCGGTAGGTGGCGTATACTATATATACTTTCTGTATCTGAAATTTCGTCTTGTAATTGATAAAGTGGTTGATTTTTTCCTTCAACAATGTCGTTTCGCGGCCTTTTGGACAATTATGGCATATATATTATGTCAATTTCTGTTCAAAACTTGATCGAGGCCCAAACCCCGAGTGTAGGAACTTGGTCGTTTTTCTATGTTGTATCCACCTTGTTCTCATCGTGGTTTTCCAGCCTTGATCAATCGTGGATCAATATTCTCATTCCATCGTCACTTCTCACCTTAGATTTAGTGATGTACAAGTATATAGTTATATGTATTCTGCATATATGTAATAATATACTTCACTTATATAACGATACATGTCATATATTCATCGTTTGGACTAAAATATAAATTATATATAGAATATCATATATGTACCTCTATATTCTAATGTATAAGTATCATATATGAAATCACTTATAGTCATATATACCATATATAATGCCATATATGTCATATATGATACATATACAACCACTTTGGTATATATAAAAGTGTATGTCGTATATGTTATTATATATGTCATATACTTCCACATATATTGTGCATATATGTGCATATATCAATTATGTATGACACCATGTACTGCCCACATTTTTTTTCCATGGGGGCAGTGGGTAAAATATTAAAGTTATCGTCTTTATTGCGGCCACAGTCCTATTGGCGTCTCACTCCCACTTAAGTAACGTCCATAAGTCTCATCCTCACCATGCATCTACTCACATGTTCATCATTATCTGCTTCATTAATGAGTCCGTTTAGAATTCTCAAATCTGCAAGTTTTCAGTATGACAATACTGATTAACCGGGGTATATTGAAGAAGAATAAATTTAGCCACTCTTTATCCCTACCCGCCTTCCTTATTCAAAACTCGACTTTTCTTTTTGACGAACATTGTCTTTAGGGTTTTGGAATAAAAAACTTTGCCCTCAAATCATGAAGTTTTATTTCTGTGTGCATTCAAATTCAAAATAATTCATAGTTTCGAACTTGTTAGCGTCAATAATTGTCGGATGAGTACATGATTGTTGTGTAATTATTCAGAATTTAATCATGGATAATTGATAATTTGTTTGAAGTTACCGAATGAATATTCGTTGCTATTCAAACCAAGGTAATATCACCAAGATTCACAATTTCGAATATTTCATCAGTAAACACACCCATATTTTCGATTTCCATCGCTTGTAAAAAGCTTCACCCGGAATGAATTATTTTATTCGCATGGAACAACATCCATCATGCCTTTTGTAATATTCCATAATCGAACTCACTCGTTTCAGTGGGGTGCAAACCCGCGAATAAATAATATCGATTCAGTGACCTAAATTTGCAAATAATATTTTTCTAAGACTATTACACAAATATTTCATGAACAAATTCGCAGATCTCCATAAAATTTTCCACCAAAAAAAGGAGAGTAGTAAGCATGCGTCATTTTGAGAAAATCCATTCTGGCTTTCGAACTTTTTTGTTTGTAATCACTTCATTTACAGAATTTGCAATGTTGTCTAATGAGCTAGTGTAAATAACGGGACACATATAGAAAAGGGGACGTCCGACGTACTGGGATACTCCGCGGCTCATCGAGATCGATATAGTTTAACTTAACTGGATAAGTAAAATCTATCATATAAACCTGACAGATTCATCTTGCGTTCATACTCACGCTCATAATTGATCTCAATCATTCCTTAATCTCTGTTGAATTTGAGCAAGATTGATTAATCAACTTTAGAAAAAGAAGTTGCTGTTGAACTTTCCTAGTTTAAGATGATGTATGTGTATTTAATTATAAATTCTCCGTCTCTCTCGTTTGCCCTTCCCACGGTACCTGGCTGTCTAAGCATTCGGGAGTACTGGACACCCACCCAGCCGGCTGGGGCCTACATTCACCATTTGCGCCACTGCACTTCTAAACGTAGGAAAAACCTCCAGAAACGCGTGTGGTGGAAGCCTCCCCCCCCCCCCCTCTCCTGCGTCGGGTTAGGTTCCCGTCCGGCCCTGCAGTCTACTATTTTTCATAATGACATTTTGAATTTTTATGGAATTTTCAACATTTTTGGCATTGCTTGCATGTTCCACTTTGTTTTTAAAGTCTTAAAAAGTTCTAAAATTTTTATGATTCGTATTTTTTTTGGAACTCGTTATAACTTTTTATGAACTATGGAAACCGTTAATGAGAATGGACGGTGTTATTTCAAAATATTTTAAAAAAATGGTGAATGGAAATTCCAAATCGGGATTTTTTTTTCTGAGTCCACAAAAAAACTTCAATGATTGTTATATAGCAAAAACATCGTCAACTGTTTCTATGTACAAGCCAAAATTCCCATTCCTAGGCTGGAAATAGGACAGGAGAAATGGTTCGCATTCCCCTTTGTGGAACGCGAAATATTGAATATGATGCGCATGATGAACCCGTTTATTTAATGCCTATGTACACTGCTGAGGTAGACCGCGCCTAGTACTCGTGGGAGTTGAACTGGAAATACAAGTGCGTAATGCAAGCGGCGTATCACGCTGGTAAAAAAAATAGCAATTTATTCTCGCTTCATTGAAACACCAAATATTTGCCGTTGTCAATCACACGTGAGTCACTCAATTGCCTCTGCTATGTGCTGTAAAGACCGGAAAGTGCGTCATTAAAATTCGATCAATGTGGATGGGGCTCTCGTTTGTGGGAAAATGCTTGGAAAAACCGGAACAATGTAGGGAAAGTCTCTTGTGATGCAGCAAAGTCACTTTTCATTCAACTGAATTATTGAATAAAGTGAAGTTCAAATATTTTTTTTTTCCAGGGTGCTACTATCGCGTCATACAACCAAAGGGTGGCGGGTAGCGAGGGGGGGCGTATCTTTTTTATTTGTGGCGAATGTGAAATGATTGGCACAGGGAAAGAAAAAAAACATAATTATTAGACCCCTGGTCACTAATCTGAGGACGAAATTTCCATGAGTCCAAAAATTCATCCCAGTGAGTATAAAAACTATCCCGAAACAACAGAAAAAGTCGGCCCAATGCGACTAAATTTGAGACTATAGGAGTCTAATTTTTCGACTCACGGAAATTTCGTCCTCAGATTAGTCACCAGGGGTCTAATAATTATGTTCTTTTTCTTTCCGTGCAGATATTTATATTTTTATTCATGCATTTTCCTGTTAAAAATTCCACATACAGTGTTTCGCTCGTTTTTTCTTTTTCTATCAAACCTTCTAAACCTCCAACAACAAAATTTGAACGACTATTGTTAAAATTCACGAAAGGATATTTTCCGCACATGACGCTTGGCACACATGGGCGATCTCGAAAAAAATTCTCATCGGTTGATACCGGATTCCGAGTAGAGGGTCGAGAAAAGAAAACGGAAGTAGCTGAGTCACTCAATGGGCTCTTGATACTAAGAAAAGGCCCAGAAGATTTACCGCACCCCAACTACCCATTCCTTTTCTTCGCTCCTTCGTTTTTATCCAACTCCCACCTAGATCCGATTTCTTTTACACATACAACGAGTACTCACAACCATTCTTCTCATGTTATCTCCTCTCCAGCCGGGGCAAAAAAAGTAAAAAAGCTTGAGTGCCACCTTAACTTTATTTTAATTACTCCGCGATATGCTCTCTGTGAACAAAAAAGATCTGCAGTAAAATAACTGTAGATTAAAGTGATTAAACCTTGATAACTTCGGTATATATGTAATATATTCGAAATGTAATTCCACGTAATTCAGCCAAAATAATTTGTATTGAAATTGATTGCCTTGTGTGAATTCCACGAAATCTCGCTCATTAATTTATCGGTTGCAATACCCCGACACCTTAAAATTTATCGGATAATTCCCGATAGCTTCGTTGCGTAGCAACGAGAGGGAGAAGTTTGGCACCTTAAAAATGCCAAACTTATCCTGATTGTTGCTATACAGGGAAGCTTGAGGGAATTGTCCTATAAATTTTAAAGGTCGAGGGGTATACGGGGGATTATTTTTTACCGTCTGATTTTGACTAATCAGACCACAATGATCGAGGTTACATGACACTTTACACGAAACGTAGTCTCTACATCGCGTTTTTTGTCTTCGTGGTGTTGGCTAGTATATTTTTTTTAATCTTGAGATCAATTCCAGGCAGTGACTCTTTGCCAAATCGACTCATCTTGCACAGGTTTTGAAAATGGACAGAACCTCTAATAGAAGTTTTAATCACAACTAAATGTCAAAATCCGGAAAAACAATTGAGGATCTGCCGGGGTTTTATCAGTTTGATAAAACCCCTGTGGCCCGGTGATTTACCAAAATAAAACCAACGTGAAGGTGTCATGTGACCGCGAATACTGCGCTCTGATTGGTCGAAATCGGGGGGTAAAAAATAATCCAAAATAAATTTGCCATTTAAAGTTTGCACGCATCGAAGAAATTCTGGTTGAAATCCATGAAATATTTTCCTCCATCATAACAATTCTTTCCTTAATAACAAAATATAAATATAAATTAAAAGAAAATTCGATAAATTGAGAGCATTGGTGGTCGGAGGACGTCTCGCGGATGGCGGATGGTGGAACGCTTGCAAGCGGCCTGCGCGAGTTCCGCATCATGTTCTACATGTACAAGAAAATAGTAATAATCTTTAGCAATAGGCTAGATGCACAATCCACTTGCTTTTGTGATTGATAAACCCCTCCAACCTTGCCATTGCAGCTAACCTGCTTTTTTTACCGCGGGCTTTTGTGAATACCTCAATTTCGACATTCTGCAACCTCAAATTGCGTCTCATTTGTTTGGGTGCTGAAGAAGTCTCGTTTTCCGTTATTCAGATAGCTTTGAGGAAAAAAAAAGGAAAATGGAGAGAATGCCGATGGTCGTAAAGCTAATGACACAGATTTAGAGAGAAACAAAGAAAGGCTATTCGTGCACTTCTTCGTTTTCGTCCGCTAGTCATTATCCTGGATTCAACCCTACCTCCCCCCGCCCACCCTTTCCTGAACTTACATATAGTATAGTTGAAGAAGGGGTAACGTACAGAGGAAAAAACAGAACAAGCACAATTGAGAGGAAGTATAAAACATGTAGGCCACTGCCTTTGCTTTTATATATATATTTAGGCTACAGTGGGGTATAACGGGACGCGGGGTATAATGAGACACCTACCCGGAATTGAACTTTGGGTATAATGGTACATGGTTCGCGTCGGTGACCCATTATAACCCGCGTCCCAGTATGACCCGCGTCCCATTATGACTCGCGTCCCATTATAACCCGCGTCCCATTATGACTCATGTCCCATTATGCCACGCGTCCCATTATGCCACGCGTCCCATTATGCCACGCGTCCCATTATGCCACGCGTCCCATTATGACCCGCGTCCCATTATGACCCGCATCTCATTATGACTCGCGTCCCAAATCGCCAATTTTCCTCCAAATAAATGCGGATATGGAATTATATCAACAAAATATGCGCGAAATTGCGGCCTTTAATTCGTGGAAGAATTTCCACTTAGCTCCATATCTTGATTGCCAATTGGTTGACATAATGAATAATTGGTTCAATTAATATCAGAAAACAAATTTCGAAATCGAATATAGTATTTTAATATTTAACGTTCTTTATTGCATAAAAAACCTTACAATTGGCCATCGCCCGAAGGCCTTCAGCCAGGTATAAACAGTATTTACATTGTGCTATTATAGTGAAAAAAGGAGTACAAATAAAGATATAGAGAAAAATAAACAAAATACATGTATCTATAAGATTTTCAAGAGTTGTAACGAAAAAAAAACAGAAAGAATTGAACTTCATGTTGGTTTTACATAATTATTAATGGGGCGGAAATAATACATTTGGAGATGATGCAATATTTAGGAGGAAATACAGAGCAATTATCAGTATTTGTGTGTTTTGGAGGGTGATGCTGGAGCTGGATGTTTGGGGGTTCATATAGAATTGAAGGTACTGGGATTTGGATGGGTTAAGTTGGAGTCTCCATTTGTTGAACCATTCTTGTATTTGGTCGGCGAGGTCCTGGAGATTTGGAGTAGCTGTGTCCCATGTTTTGCCGTGGCCTATAAGAGCTGTATCGTCAGCGAATTGAACAAGATATTTATGGGGGTTGGGACTTACAAAGAGATTGCTGAGTATATCGTGACAGAAAATATTGTATAATAAGGGTGAGAGGGGAGAGCCTTGTGGGACTCCTTGTTCCGGAACGAAATATTCGAAGTGACTGTTTTTTTATTTTTATGGACAGATTTCTATTGGAAAGAAATTGTTGGATGATTTTGATAAGGGATGGGGGGCACTTTGCGTCGTGGAGTTTAAAGAGTAGGCCTTTGTGCCATACACTGTCGAACGCTTTTTGCACATCTAGGAATAGTGTGTTGGTTTTGAGGTTGTTATGTTTGGCCGTTTGGATATTTGAGGTGAGGATTGTTAGAGGGTGGAGGGTGGATTTTTTCTCGCGAAAACCGAATTGATAGATGGGAATGTTGGTAGTGGTGGCATTGTTAAGGCGTTCTTTGATGATAATCGAAAATATTTCAAATTCCCTCTCTAGAGGGAGAAGAAATAGAGAAGACGTGATTATGAACGGACACAGTGATTGTGCTAGAAATTATTGAAAAGAAGACGACAATGGACAACACGACTTCTCATTGGTCTTATTCAAGGACTTAAGAATGTTCTTTTTCCCACTTCTAATGCTGACGACTTCTTTCACGAAACGGAGCAGAAGCCACATTGTCTTGTATTCTTAGAAATCGTATGCTCGTGGTTTTTGCCTCTATTGAAACTCCACAACAAGCCTAGATTGGTACCAATTTTTTTTTACCAACGTTGGCGACTGGTAGCGTATGACTTTCGAGAGTGTGGTTAAAGGGGGAACATTTGAAGCTAAAATTGTGCGCAGCGACCCATTTCAATTAATTGCTTCTCGTGATATCGATAATTTAATTTTCCGTATTGAAATTTCACAGCGATATTTTTGTGAGAACTAATGAGCTGAAAAGTGGTTATTGATAGTGAACGGAAGCGTAAATTTTTCGTGAATTTTTGGAAGGTAGCACTGTTTTATTTACAATCTCAGTTTCCATGAAAATGAGCATGGTCGTATGCAAACGTAAAAGTATTTTACCTCGTATATGATGTTTTCATTCATAAATTAGCACATGAAATGAATTTCGTATAACAAAATACACGAAATGATGCGGGGACGAAGAAATCAGGGGCGTAATGTGATTTTTTTTCATCCCTGATGTAAAATTTTGGTAGAAACACGTGGAACGTTCGCGTCTCAAGATTCCAAAGCATTGGAGTTTCCTCAAACAGTATTCTCGGAGATTCTGCAGCAGCGTAAGATTGCGTAGTCTGCAATTTGGGCGTAGCAACTTGTGGCTGACGTAAAATCAAATTATAACATTTGAACTGCGTATAATTTATTGTTTTCAGTAAAAGTCCTTATTAATCGTACTTGGCGGTACTCGTTGCAGCCGACTTTTTCCTAAAGGGCACACCATTCACACCGTGTGCACCAACGAACCGAGTGCCCAATGGACATTACATAAGGACTATGAAGATTGAATTATTGAAGGAATAAAAAAATTATGGGAAACCTCAATTCGTAGAGTTATGTCTCTGAAGAAACCCGCGATCGATGATGAATCCGTATGATTTAGAACCTAGATAATTCCACTGTAGAATTCCGAAAAGAGACCCGAATGGGATTCGATCATTGGGTCTCTTGCACCAAAAGCCTGATAAAATCTCCATTAAAGGGGGAAAACAAAATACCTAGACCTGCAAGTTCGTTTTCTTCACGAATCTACATCGCTGAATAAGTCGAAAAATAAAAGAAATATTGATTAGACAATTACGTAATAAATGAAATCGAAAAAACAGAGATGTTTTAGCGTAAGGGTCAATAATGCGGCTCATCCATCTCCCTCTTGAAAATTCAATGAGCTTTTAATTTCACATCGCTCAATTTCCCTTACTAACTTCTGCAGTGCTCTAGATGGGTACAGGCATAATTTATTCACCCCCTTCAGAACATTGCGATCTCGGTGTCTACCTATGCTCCCTTTACGAATCTTCTGCTTCACGTTCTGAGTTGCGAGTGAACAGCAGAGAGAGAGAGAGAGACGGGTAGAAGGGGAGAGAAAATAAACCGAGTCCAAAACTAGCTGCAAAATTGGAAATGTGCGAATCTAAATGTGTGTCCTTATCCATTTCTAGATATGTGCGATGTTCAACCTTAAATTGATAACCTGATTTTCCGACCTTTCCTTTCAATTATTCTAATGGCTTCTATTGGAAATGCTCATCGCTATTTGGACCTAAGTGATGTGCTCGTCATTTGGGAGATGAATCTCTATACAGAGAGAAGATACTGAAATCCGGTGGATTTAATATGAAGAATAGGAAATTTATTCAAAATATTACATGCGTATCCGAAGGAATTTTATATTACTACTGCGAAGGGATGGCTGATTCAGAAAATACGTCAAATGAGTTACGCTTTGGTACAATTAAACGCGTCACCTTGCAACATATAGCATTGTCGTCGCAAGTCGAATTAATTAAATTTTTTCGAGTTCCACTCCTTCATTTTGTATTGACGTATTCCATGGCTTCTAAAGTTTATTTCCAATTCTCTGGGTGGTCCGATATTTTATAGAAATGCAGAAATTTATATCGAAAATATTGAGGTTCTCCAAGCACTCACTGTTGATTGCCCAAAATTTCGAAAATAAAATTATTATATATTTATTTTCAACTTCCCGATTTTTCGGGGAGTTATTGTAATGAGCCCTAAATCGATTTTGTTCATTTGCATTCGTAATTACGGTTTTAAGTATACCAAAATGCTTTCCGTCGAATTCCCAACAAATATATGTGTGTGTATGTTTGTATGTGTGGAATCGGAATTTTCCGTTAACGATTTCTCACGAACGGGTCGAACTATCTGGGTCATCGAGCTCTTATTCGCAGCGTCTGCATGGAACTTAGATCGGATTATTCTTAGTTTAAATTGACCGCGCAGTTTTTTTGTTATTAACAATTGAATTGTTTACAACGCTCTATTCCCAAAATGGTAAGAAATACGGCAAAAAGTATTAAGCAGAATTTGCTCTGTAAGTGGAAATACATATTTGATTTCTTATTACTTTTTTCCATATTTGACATAATTAAGGAGGTATGACGGGTTTAACCCTCGAGCGTTCGCACCCCTGTTGCGTCTCACTCCCACTCCAGTAAAGTCTAATGCTCCTAATTATCTGCTTGATAAATGGGATTGAAACATTTAATTGACGTAATGGCAAACAGAAATTATAAATCAGCCAGTTTTGTTTGTGATCCCAGCGGGGACACTCACACTTTTATCCCACTAGTTACTTATAATATTTAAGTAACATACCCAGTCTAACAGGGGCTAGTTGCAATTATATGTTCAAAATCCGGGATAACAGCCAAAGCGCCCGTCGGGGATGCGCAACGATGAATTGATGATGATTATGCTGTGTTACTTGACCGAATGACGAACTCACTACAAGTACTTTAACAAGATAGTCTTTGAGGTAGTTAGACGGGGTTTTCCCCAGGTCCCCTGATCAGAGCTCTCCCCAGGCAGTTCGACAGGCTTTTCCCCAGGTCGTTTGATAAGGCTTCTCCTCAGTAGTTTCACAGGACACTCTCCAGATCATTTCACAGGATACTCCCGAGGCAGATTATAGGGAAGTCACGATATAAAATCCCTAAATCCAACTGTTGACACTGGTCCTAGTTCGATTATCGTCCCGGCAACTGGTGAGCTTACCACACAGTATGTATAAATACATCTTCCATAATATTCCACAAATAAATCCAGAGTATTTGACATTGTGCATACCCCCATGGAAATATATATATTTCGAGATATATCACCGAATTGATGAAATATATAAAATTTAAATATAAGAAAATGGATATGGAATATCGAATAACACGTAAATAAATATATATGTATATATATATATATATATATATATATATATATATATATATATATATATATATCGAAGGAACTATATAGATTGAAATATATCTCATATATCACATTGGCCCATTCGAGTATATTATGTATATATAAACCAGAGGATACATATATATTTCCATACATATATCTATATATGTTATATTCTGTCCGATATTATATCTATACATGATACATATATATATTATATATAATATAATATATATTAAATATAGTATATTATATATTATATATGTTACATGTATATGTGCTTATGAATATATTAGCTTGCTAGCGTGAAGGTGGTTAGCCCGGTAAATATTGACGATTAAGGGTAAGGAATGAACAAGACTATTGAATCACATAATACACATTTATTTCCTGTGTCATTTAGTAACTGAGAGTTGTATCATCAAGCAACTATGCGGATTGAAAATGCAACTTTGGAACTCACAGCGCCTTTGGTTACGAGAATTATTACCAACGACTCCAAAATTTCGTGAAAAGTTCAAATAATCCTGCTCTACAAATTTGTAACTCTGTCCGTCTTCAATACACCGTTCACAAATTGTATGACATCTGCAGCAATGAATTATCTGAAGCCCAGATTTCATATCTGAACAGGATTTTTCGAAAACAGACATATCCTCAAATATCTTTGAGAGTAGGAAGAACTTGTCTATTGGGGAAGCCTAAAATCAAAATCATTCAGAATGATGATTTCTTAGCCCTTCAGCGTATCAATGTTGATATAAATCGCCATGATCTTGTACGCTATTATCAACGAATGATTTTAGGTCATAGTGAATCATATCTTCGACCCACAAAAAGGCAAAGTTATTTTGTCATGCTAAAGGATTCTGAGATTTTCAAAATTAAGAAGTTCGTAGTTGTACAGGAGGATGATGAGTTCACATGTTACGGTCTTGGTTATTATCTGAAGAAACAGAACAATTAATTGCTCATCGACGATTGAACCACATCACATTTTTGCAAGGCAAAATCGATATGCTTGCCGCTATTCCTACCCATTCTATCATAGAAAAAGTGCTCTTCATCCAGATGGAAGACTGTGGTCTTTCCATAGCGTGCAGACGTATAACTCATTGTGAACTCTTAACTTAACTTAGAAAAACATAATAAACAATGCCCTTCTCCTGCAGAAAGAAGATCCGAATTAATTCGTAAGACGTGTCTATCGAAAATTTACGCAAAAAGGAAATGAGAAAATAATACGAAATATATATCAAGTAGCACTTTTATATATACTTCTGGTAGTTACATATATATAATATACATAATATATATAATATACATAATATACATAATATACATAATATATATGAAGTAAGAAACAATTACTTCCTCATTGAATATATTTACCATATATCAGCCATGTAAGAGTTTAATGTATAATTTACTATCTATGCCATATGCGATCATTCATGCAATTCATATATATGCTATATAAGCATACGTATGATTATCATATCTAACCACGTTTATATGCAATATATAGACTCGTATATTTTTAGATATACATGTACTTATATATGAAATATATCCAGTATGTATCGGCTATACATAATTGAAATATGTCACCCAAGAAATGTATGATATATATTATTGTAGATACTATATATAAACGAAATATATACGTATATATTTAATGTACATGAACACTTATATACGACTAATATAAACTTCTTTGGTCCAACGAATTATTTTTACTTATATATTTAATATATTGTCCACGTATGAATTATACATAGGTCATATAAGATCTCCGCGTATATGCTTGCTTTATAATACCATATATCGGAATTTATAGGTTATTCATAAATATGATATGGGTATAAATATATAATAAAATTATATATTTTGGCATATATTATTCATGTTTCCATGCATATATCATGGATATAGGAAAGATATAAATGTTGAAAATATATGAATCTTATATTCTATTTTTATTTGTTTAATGTATATTTTTTACATTAAATTTATATGAGATAGATCTAATATATCATTATATATTTCCTCATCCACAAATTCATATATATATTTCCATGGGGGTAAGCTAGACACTCCAGATTTTTCAATGAAGTCACTGTGTCCTATATATAAGACCTATTTTCATACTTGAACCATACAGAAATCTGATCGTTTCCGCTGCACTTTTAAGCCTGCCGAGTGAAACCATTAACTGCGGTGTTCATCAAACTTCCTAATTTTAATGACCTGCATTATTATCCGGAAAACTGGCCAAATTACTTCCTAGGAAATCCAAGAAAATTTCCGGCTACCAATTCCACAAATCCTTGGCCGTGCAAATTAATTTTCCATTCGTAAGACCTTTGTAAAACTCTAAGAAGCCAAATCACCCCATGGAGTCCCTTGAGCAATCTCTTGGGGCTCGCAACAATTCTCTGGATGCTCCAATTTACGTTCTGAACCCGCGAGGAAAGGCAATTTTCGAATATCAAAGAGCGTTTCGTAATAAGAAACAAAGATCATTTTGCTCCCACTGAGGACAACAGCATTTTACAGTAATTATGTGCTTTTATGTGCTGAGAAATTCATAAAAATCCCTGTCCACATAGAACCCAAGTGGTTCATGAATTTGCCCTGACTCAATTTTTTTACGCTTCGATTCTATTTGAAGTTCTTTTCGTCCTACGCCGGGAAGTACTCACTTTCCACCCGCCCGTCTGCGCGCGGAATACGAACTTCTACCGTACATATCCTTATATAAAAAATATAGATAACCGACGTGGGAATAGTATATTGTGTCACACGGCCGGCAACGGCGGTATTGCCGCAGAGGGGAAGCGCGCGGCGTAAGAGAGCGAGGCCCGCCGAAGGCGGGCCGAGCTCGAGTGGCGCCCCCCCCCCCTTCGACGATACCGCCGGGCGGCCACGTGACACATACTATTTTTTCGGATGCCCGTTCGGAAATTTCGTGAATGAAGTTTTACCCCTCAATTTTCGAATGTTCTGTTGCTTAACACTGTGTAATGTTTTGGAAAATTTACCTCAAACACAATAATAATTATTCAACTTGGTGTTCATTGTTTTAATGAATATATGTAATTTTCACATGGGAAAATATGGAGAAGAGTCTAAGGAAACGTTTTGGATTTTTCTTGGAACCCGATGCATTTCCATTGAAAAATTTAATTTATTTTTGGTATTTGTACAATTTGGAAAACTTTTATAATTTCTAAGCTTTTTAAAATTTTGAAACTGTTGAATTCAAAAATCTAAGATTTCGAAAGTTGCCAAATTTTAAGTAAATGTATGAAAAATGTTGCTCAGTTAAAAAAAAACGGTTTGTTTCCAATTCTTCAAATTTTATGGGAGTTTCAGAACAGTTTAGAGATTTTTCGTTCTTCAAAATTTGTGAAATCTGTAAAATTTTCAAATGTTTGAATATGCAATTAAATTGTGACTACAGTGAATAAGATTTTCCCAAATAGATTCTTTTCTCTCCAATAGATTATTTCCAAATAAATTCTTTATTTTTTTTTAATAATCTGTTAATGGTTAAGGTGATCGGTAAAATAGTATCAATTAAACGTGATCACTTGCATTTGCCGATGTAAATAATCGCATTAGTTCAATATTGTCTTTGTTTTTGTGGACTGTCAAACATGGGTCATTTGAATAATGTAATCAGCCGACGAGAGATTTTGCAGGTATATATATATATATACCCCCGTCTTCGGTTCTATTCGGGATTGCCATATACTCGTGTGTTGAGCGTCAGGGAGGGGGTAACTTCGGACCCGACCCGTAGACGGAGCTTTAGTAGCCGAAATTCAGAAACACGGTATTGCCGCGTGAGGATCTGGAAATGGATGTGACGTCACAATTGCCAGAGCGGTACGGCAATCGGCTTGTTTTCGGGGTCCCCCCTAGCGAGCAATGGCGAACTTTCCGAGGGGGCGTCCGAAAAAATTGTTTGCATGCGAATGATCGATTTTCACTGGATAGAATCAATCGAAAATTGTATGGTAAATTTACATAAGTGACAGTTTGCTATAATCTGTACACATTTAACGCTTGCGTACATTGTATTTACAAATACTTAAGCCAGAAATGTTTCACCAATTATCTAAGGGATTTGCGTTCGTTTATTAATGTCAAAGTATTGAACTCTCCTTCGATTTCCATAAATTTATGGGTGAAATGGGTTTTTGAAAATTCCACATTGATTTTGCAATATTTATATTGAAAATGTGGGTTTTAATTCTACCACAAAACAGGACATCTACGACCAGATCGGTTCGGGCCGGGGAGGTGGTACTGTACCTAAAAAAACGTACCTGTATGCATGCATGTTGGACCGGAAAGTTTCACTTTCCGCCCTTGATCCACAATATACTAATTCTTCCTTCATGTACACATAACCTTTTTTCTTCCACTTATAATTTGGCCCACCATCATTCAGCTCGATTCATCTGACCCCTACAAATATCAACCGTGTGCCATTCCATGAGGTATGAATCCATGGTTATATTCTATTCTGCATTTCGTCATAATGTGCAGGCTGCTTCATCAAAGAACATGCATATCTCGTAATTCTACAGTAAATCAATTAAAATCGGCTTTCCTCTATAAATATTCAATCCAAACAGTTCTATACTTGCTCATTATAGTAGAGCAAATCTCCGAGACAAATACCTCTGCCCTCATTATCATTGTATAAAATTCAGAAAAAATGCCTGACTAAGTTAGCAAATGTGTTTCCCGTAGGGTCTCCATAGTTTCTCTGTGCCTTAATACTCAAGTTAGTTACCTGAATTTGTGTGGATTCACCTCCCTTACCCACTTTAAAACCTTCACCCTATGGTTTGAATTTTCCAACTCAGTATGCACATATATGCCAAGATTTAAATTGAAGCCTCAAACCTCTCAGCGGTTTACACTGTAGTTAGTGCACATAGCCCTCTCTTACCCATTGGCCCAACTTCACCCGGAATACATAACACGTCAAACGCGAAATTCTGAAAAGACTTGAGGAGAAACTCAGCGCGTCTAAGAAAGTGTTTCAAAGTTAAAAACTTTGATGTATAACATACCTCAGAGGAGTACCCAGGGAATTTCCACCGTGGAGTTGTTGACGAAAGGACGCAAGAGTTCTGGGTTCGGGACATGAGACTGTAGGCAAGGATAAAAAAATTGGCGACATGACGATGAAATAACGCAGCTCGGATGGTTCAAAAGCAAAGTTTTGAGATATTTCGATGTTCTTTAACATAAAAATCCGTACAGAGAGATGGAGAGGTGAAACTGGGTCCCAGGATGGTGAATCGAGGCAGTTCTAGCCTTATGTCGCTTTTCACTAGGTATCTCGAAAACTAACACAGATATTGGAATTTATGTTAACAGAAATTTGTGGATCCCCTTTAGCTCGACCCGAAAGGTCCGCATGGTGAACATCACGTTATCTTGTTGCAATTTTTTTAAGACATCTGTTGAAAAGAGACGCTCTAATAGGAAATCAAATCAACTGGATTCATCACTCTTCGCAACTGTAATTATAATAGGAACGACTCCTGATTGTCGTTTTCCTTGCCATCCTACTTTGCTCACTAAAGCAAAGTCTGTCAAGTTGAACATTCAATTTGTTCAAAATTCATAATCTCTTCTGATGATGTAAATGGATGTATTGAGACTGACATTTTCAAGTACGATGTTTGATCGCAAACTTTTTTGAAGTGAAATTTTATAAAGCACGCACAGTTATACCGGCCCAAGTAGTATTTTTCAATACAGCATCGATACTTTGACGGATCGGTACTGAACTCTTCGATTCGATTCACTGCAGAATATCGATACTCTTTGGTGTATCGCACAACGATAGACCCAAGTCAAAGAGAAGTTCTTGCGTAGAAGTTGAGAGTCATTTTCTCTACAGATAGCACATATGGGACTTTGCAAGTTTGAACATGAAGGAAAATTTAGCGCCACTTGCAAAAAGTGAATAACTATTAAATGTGGAGATCAATTTCGCCCAAATTTCACACGTGCCTGAAAACCACATTTATCTTCCAATTATGATTTTTATTAACTCGTTCATAACATGCGTTAAGAAAAGCTGGCCGCGTATTCAAAATTTTCATGGTGTTGGGGCATCATACTTTTCTGGATAAGATTGAACCCAATGTATCGATTCAATCCCAAATCTAATCACCTCTTGGTTACGTGAAAACGCATCGATTAGAAAAAAATAATCGAATCGTTTCATTGGTGTTGCAGAAATCGTTGGACAGAAATTTATGGCACATACGTACGGATACACATAGAGCGTTACATACATACAGGCATTTTTGTTACAATGGCTTTAAACGATTGGCAATAACTTCAAACGTGGAGATATGATGAAATTTTCATTTTTTATTTGCGAGGCCATTACAGTAACTTTCCCTTCGGGAAGATAAATAGTCTCTTTTTGTTACTTTTATATTTTTAAAAGTCAGTATTTTCAGATTTTTCAGATTTTTTAGGGTTCCCAAAATGATTCTAATTTATAATTACTCACAATATTCAATATCAAAGTTTCTGTCATCGATAGCAGGTGACATTTAGTTTATTTCAAGCAAAGAATGGTCACGGCAAGCCACCGAACAATATTTCCTGGAAACATTTCATGTTCCAACAATTTAAGATTGAAAATTCATGTTGTGATATACCCGCGCTCTCAAGAGAGTATATATCTCCGATGTCTCAGACAACGCTCTCGTTTCACTTCCAGTCGCATAAATCATCCCAGAATTCACCCAAATCTGACATTTTTGTTATTTATCGCACGAAGAAAAATGGCGAAATGGAAGAAGAGGATGCTCCGTGAGTAGCATTGTGAAAAAAATTCCCGCTAAGTGTCAGCATGATAATCTATTTCTATCGATTACTTTCAGAGATTTCAACATCTTAATATTTCCATTGCAGAGTTGATAGTTGAATATCCTCGAAAGCAGTAGCCCATGATGGGTTCAAGTGCGGCCTAATCTTACCACGGCTGAATGTCCAATCAAATTGTATTGATGCAAATCCTGGAATTGGCAAATCCTGGATGCAAAACTGGAATTGGTTACCAAAAACTTTTCAGCAATACACTAATTTCTGTGCAAACATGATTATTTGCTTTCCCGTTTGCCTGTCCCCAGTGATGCTTGTCACACGAAATCTGACGCATCACCTGCTTGGATGCTTATGTAACCGGCGAGTTCAATTTACCTATGCAACATCTATATCAACTGGAACGGAATCCAGATAAATGTAACACTTTACTTTATCAGTAAAGCCGCAGTAGTTCGTTATCCTTTAGAGACTGCCTAACAGTCTCAAAAATTCGGAAAGACATAGGTACACGTGGGACCAATAATTTTCAATAATAAGTCTCGATCAGATTCACAGTATGTTCAAGGGAATTGAATCAAACTAATGTAAAGTCCAACTCAAGTTAAGAATGTAATTATTATATCAAATGTGTGTTTCACTGGCGGATGAACTAGAATGCACAAGCTATGATTAATTTTTCAGGCCGTGAGAGGTGCCTCGGAGGGAAGCTATCCTCATTTGGTCGTTTTGTCAAAAGTGTTCATTCTTGCGACCTCCTGAAGCTGACTACAATCAACGTTCAATTCCACTAGTGACTCTAACTCTGATATATGCACCCCCCCCCCCCTCCCCCCAGCAACCCATTACACCACTTTTACTACTCCCTGCCCCAACGATGAAAATGACGAGTGCATCTCGCATAGGAATTCTACCTTCCGGCAAATTTGAGGTGTCGCATACATCGCATGAGCCCAATGTATTAGCTGGGACACCACTGAGATAACAAGTTTTATCGCTATCCATGCAGTCAACTCACCAAACCCCCATCCCCAACATTTTCTCCCCACGAGGGGATATAGTTACTGTGTCAACTGCTTTTCCTCAAACTTCCGCAGAGTGGCATATCCTCATTCTAACACATTTAAACCGTCCAAAATTGTCAAACCGTCGAAAATAGTAAGTTGGGGAGATCAGCACACAGTAATTATTCGTTAATTTGTCCCAAGATACGTTTGTCTCGACACGAGACATGTGATGCAACTTTGATACTTCCCGTAATACCGATCAGCGCAACTCCGGCTCCGTCTCCGACGAAAAATTCACAAGAACTGAAGGACACCTTGTTTCGACTCGCACTGAACATGACCTCATCACAACACTCGTAACTTGCGCGAAGACCTTTAAACTCCGACGTGTTTTCAGAAACAGGCATCCGTACAATGTACACTGTCACCGCTAAGTAAGCACACATTAAAATGCCAGCGATGTGAAGGAAAGGGGACTAGTCAAACTGTTTGCGAGGGAGATTGATGGAATGAAATTCATTAACTGTACATTATGCTGTCCAACTGGGATATGACATGGTTACAGCATAAATTTGATCATGATTATAACGTGTTGGACGAAGGCTCCAAAATATTTCTTTTTGCATGACATAATTACGAGCGGACTCTCAACTACTCAAAATGACGTCTAAACAAGGATGGAGGAAGGAGAGGATAAACTGACTCGATAGAACAGTACCAGAGGGACATTAAGGATTTCCCAGCCGACACTCGGGCAGTGCCAGTTTACGTGCCACAGGGGAGGAAAGATCACGAATGTAAGCCGACAGGACGTTTCAATAATGTGCAGCCGAGATATGGAAGAAGCACCACAATAAAGCTGCGGACACCACCAAAGAAGTACTTACAAAACGAGTGACCGACTTGTCGGAAAACAACTGATCATTCTTCTTTCAACGATAGATTATCATTTATATATAGTGAATATCAATTTTTTAATTAATTTCAGGTGGCGGAACATATTGTTATTGAAAATTTAATTGTTTAAAAAATATGCACAGCCAAATAAAATAACAAAAACGTTCAAATAAGACAGATCGCCAATTTCAAGGTGAAGGAAATGAGCTATTACGCGTCTCCCTATCTCTATTAGTTATTGAGACAGATAGATGTGCTTATTGCGCGGCCGCGCATTCTCGCCAACTGTCCTGGTCCGCTCCGTAGATAACACAATCGCTAGTTAAATGGCTCATTGAGGTATTAGGATGTGTAGCAGCTCATTTTCTTCGTCTTGAAAGGACCCGAAGGGAATGGTACTGTAATGGTGAAAATCAAAAATGAAAATTTCATATCTCCACGTTTCAAGTTATTGCCAATCGTTTGCCACCAATTGCCATTGCGCGCGATGTGTCTGTATCGGCCGGCGGCCTGCCGTCGACTTGAATGCGCTCTTCAATACACGACAACTTCTCTACATAACATCAGAAAATTATGAAGTAAAATTTAATGATGATCTTTATCCTTCACCAAAAACTTGTTTAAAGTACGGGATTTTTAACTTCCCGGAGGGGAGTTATTGTAATCACCCCGAAAATCGAATTTTCATCATATCTTCACGTTTCAAGGTCTCCACCACACTCCCCGATCATTTTTACGATGATGTATGTGTGTGCGTGTGTGTGTATGTGAAGGTGTCTGTCCGTGGCGAAAAATGTTGTCGAACGATATCTCGCGAACGGACGATGCGAGCGAGGTGCTCAATAGCGCAATCGAAACGTCTCCTTTCAACTTAGAGCTGATTAGATTTTGGGTCAAATTGGTGCAGTATATATATTGTTATTAACAATTTCAATTGTTTATAACACTATATTGCATGAATTATTGGTGTTAGCGGAAAATGTATATAACAAAAGTTATTCCCCATGCAAAAATGCACATTTTATTCTTTACGCATTTTTTGTGTAATTTGCATAATTAAGGAGGTACGGCTATTTGAAAAATAAACTATTAATAAAGTACACGAATGAAGCCATCAATGTCAACAATGCCGGAATTGTGGGGTTTCATGTGTGTGTGTGTGCGTGACGATGTATGTATGTGATCAAAATTTTCGGTCAATGATTTCTTGTGAACGAATCATTCGATCCAAGTTGTTGATGACTCAAACGGAAGAGTTTCATGTAACTTAGACCGGATTAAATTTTGGATGGAATTGGTCCAGCACATGTGCCACTGCATGAACTATTAGAGTTAGCACAAAATTGATATGAGAAAAGTTGTTCCCCATACAAAAATACGTATTCTATGTTGAATGACTTTTTTCGATAATTTGTCAACAATTATGTATGTAATAAGTGAATGAAAGAACTCAGCGCTGTCATGAAGGCCTCAATCGAAGCATTTTCGTGCAGAATCGAGCGGATTACATTTTGGATGGCATTCGTGCCGTATATACAATGTTATTAACAATTACAATTGTTTATACTGTTCCGCTGGGTAAAATATTAAAGTCATCGTTTGTATTGCGGCTGCATCGCCATTGGCGACTATACTCACATATTCATAATTATCTGCTTCATAAATGAACCAGTTTAAAATTGTCAAATCTGCAATTGTTCATTATGACACTCAGAGGGGTCACACTGGTGAACCAGGGTATATTGGAGAAGAATAAATTTAGTACGCTGTGCTGAAATACCAAATCGGGAAGTTTTTTTTGTGGTCCGACCGGGGCACACACATGCTCACACCACTAGTTTACTCATATTTTTCTACAACTTTTAGAACCTGTTTCAATTAAATACTCCAACTGGTTACCGAGATCGGCGGCTGTTAGAATTTTTTAAATAATAAATCAGTGATTCATTAAATCCAAATTTGATTCACGTCATCTGACAGAGGGACTTACAAAGTATATTTGGTAAAAATTTCAGAATTTTTTATGAAAATTTTCCCGATAAACGAGAGGTTTGAATGCATCCGACATGAAATTTATTATTGTCGTAATGTGATGTATTAGAAAAAAGTATAAAAAAATTGTCAGCCTAGACAGCTAGGCGATAGAAATGGATCTCGATGGGCACTTGAAATGAAATTACTCACCCTATCCAGCAAGTTTTATGTGATAGAAATATTTTCCCGATAACAGAAGCTACTATTCTCCATTATTCTGGAATTTTTAAAGGTGTTAGGTTAATGAAAAAGGATATTTATAAAAAATCCATTCATTCACTTCCATATTTTCATGTTTAAGAAAAGATACAATTGGTTTGTGGTATGAAAAATATGAAATGAAAACCCGTGATTGTAAATTATTTAAATATCTTAAGTTAATGCCCCTCCACCCATGCTGCTCCTCTCTCGTTTTTTCTTACTCCGAATCTGTCGTTTTTTCGTTTCTCTCATGTCTCCTTCCGCCCGACTCTCCCATCACGCGCGTCATCCCCTCTCTTTTCCTGTCGCTTTTTCGTTTCATTCAATATTGGAGTTACAGCCCAACGAGCGCAAAGAAGTTTCACTTCAAAATTATTTGAAAAAACAATCAAAGTGGATTGTATTGACAAACTCATGTACTGCATGGGATAATTTTCAGAATTCCGATGTCTATCATAGTAAGGGAGAAAATTAATTTTTATGAATCACGGGAAAGGTCTATATGACATATAGACCCCGGCGGGTATGACAAGCTCTGGGGTCTATATGCGGTATAGACACCGTACTTGAGGGGTTGAAGCTATTGTAACAAAAATGTCAGTATGTATGTGACACAGTTTTTTTTTTTTTTCTACTCTTTCTCTATTCGTATTCACCCACGTAACCGCTGTTAGGCATTACTTCATGGGCAATACTACGGATCAGAGTACCCACCCATTGCGGCTGGGGCCGACTTCGCCATTTCAGCTCATCGTATTTCTAATCACAGGGTAAACCTCCAGAAACCCCTGTGATGCGATGGCGGGCGTCTAAGATGGAACCCTCCCTCCCCCCCCCCCGCGCGACGGGTCGCGTTCGGTCCCGGCTCACGGTCTCACTTCATGGATACCGCCGATAGCACACACGGAATGTTCCTGCCATCGGTCGGAGTCCGTGAGAAAATATTTTTCAGAAAAAATATTTGCAGTGAGCGGGAATCGAACGCGGGACCTTTAGAATAGTAGGCAGACACTCTACCCACTACACCAAAGCCTCGTCAAGTATGTGACACTGTATGTGTATCTGTATGTGTGTGCCATATAGTTTTGTCGAACGATTTCCGCCAAAGTATCGGTATCGGTATTGAAAAACACTAGTTGGACCGGTGCAACTGCCTGCTTTGTACCATTTCATTTTTAAAAAATTGCGACAAAACATCCTACTTGAAAATATCAGTGTTAATACATCCATTTACATCATCAGAAGAGATTACAAATTTCCAAGCTGGAAATAGAGCACATCACTAGTTATTTGAACCTTTTTGTCATTCCATGGATGGTTTAATCAGGAGCGTGTTTTAAACGATAAAATGGTTAATAACAATATGTTCCGCTACCTAGAATTAATCAAAAAGTTGATATTTACTATATATGAAAGCAAATCGCGAAAAAAAATGATCAACCGTTATGCGAGTGGTTGGCACATGGTTGAGGTCTACGATTTAGACCCGCGGATCAGTAGACGTGGCATCTGGCCCTTCAGCGGACGCCTTTTCTAATTGACAGCAAAGAAAATCACAAGATACAGTATGGGATAAGTGATTTATGCTCGAAAATATCATCTGCGAACTTCACTTGTCGTCCATCCCAACGGTGATGTGGTGATCCTCCTTGCCCTACGGATGGATCTCACCCCCGTCTCGATCAACAAGCCGCTCAATGATTGTAGACTGACCGCCACATACAAGTAAGCAATAATCAACTATGGGAAGAGTCTGCACCAGGAGGCTACGCAAATCAAGGGTTCTGCTAGACCCTTCAAGAGTGGCGAGAAGGGGGGGGGGAGACAATAGAGAGAGAGAGAGAGGAGACTAACTCGCAACGGAGTTCTATTTCCGGAGTTCCAAAGATCGGAATAATGGGATAAATTTGAAGAAATTTTGAACATTTGGAACGTTGAAATAATATGAAATACTTAGGATATCAAAAATTTGATACTTGAAGTAAGTGTGTGATCCTTAATTCACGTATTTCACATCGGATTCCCGTATTCAATATTTTATGCAAGTATTAGATACGTTATTCGAGTATAATCCCTACCGTCCCAAATTTTCAATTTGTGTATCAAATATTTGAATAAAGTTCTAACTTACTTTACTTGAGATGCTTGGTTCAAAATGTGAAATAATTTTGGGGAATACGTCATATTAATATTTTTTCAATGGAATAACTGTTGAATTTAAGCAAATGAGTATACCTTGGAATAAAAATATATTACTCTCTTGATTTTTTCTTTGAACAGCACAGACCATTCCGGAAGTTTCCGGAGATGTCAACACAACCGGGGCATCGTAAAACGTCCGTTGCATGCTCTACACAGCGAACGCACCTCTTTTCTACCTCCAATATTTTTTTTTTGTTTCCAGCGCTCAGTTCTATCTCTCGTTAAAGAGATTAACTTGAGCACTCCACCCTCCATGAAACGACCTGGTGATAATTCGTGGTGGGACAATAAAAGGACAACTCAGTTAAATGTTTTTGGTTTTTAAAATGTGAGGTTTGATTTCTTTTTCTCGGTGAAATTTACATACATTTGCTACGTCAAGTAAATGTTTCTTATTGTGATAAAAATGATGAAAATATGTGTTACAGAATTTTTTAAAAACCCCATCCGGCAATTTCATAAATGTAGAAAAATACTTGCGAAACACACAACATAAATTTGCCCACAATTTTTTCAACATTTCGCAATTTTAGAAATTTGTCGTGGACATTTTGAGAAAACTATTTCGTACAACATTTTGTGAAACTCCAAATTTTTCGAATATTCGGAATAATGTCAATCAAAACATGAACTAACAACTTTGCAAATTTGAGGTATTCAGAACCTCGGAAAATGGGAAATTGGCGGGAAATTAATTCTCAGGAAAATAACTATAACAGATTACACCCGAGAGTTTTGGAGAAAAGAATTTAGTCCGTTTTCCTCCCTGGACCCTTCTTCCATTCCAAATGTCATTAAACATTTAATTAGCTGCTCAGCTCCGATGTCCTGCGCTTGTTTCTATCTCTTACGTTATCGCAATTACTGTCTTTGACTGCCCGAGTAACAAAAAAAAAATCTCATAAAACCGAGAGGGTAAAATGCCAGACAAAACAAGAAATTGCACCATTAAATTCCTTCGATTTTACTTGACCAATCGATTTACTGAGACCTCGCTCTTGGACCGACTGAATTTCATTTTCCTTTTTCCCCCGCTCATCCATTTTCTCGCTTTTCCGCATTGTCTCACGCCCCAGTGCCACCATCCGAACCATCTGGTGTGGACGGATAATCGTAACGCGACAATTAACAATCCCTACGAGTACATTTGTATTTATTCTGACCTCATTTCATTGAATCCGCAAACAAAAATGACGGTTGAGAGTAAACTTATGAGTAATTATAATTCATAACAGTTCATATGATGAATTTGAAAGAAAATTTGCAGCGTTTTTACCGTGATCTTACATACGAAATCGTGAAGTTATTGTAATCTCGCCAAATTCAAAGATAGGATAATAATCGCTGACAACCTTTGAATCTGCGTGCATATGATGCATCTCCCTGGGTGACCAGGTCGGAAAGCAGTGTCAAAGTGAAATAACAATTATTTTTATTGTTAATAACGATTCCAATTATTTATAACGCTGTATCTCACGAAATGTTATAGATACGCAAAAATGTATCCAATAAATGTTGTTGCTCTTTAATAAACACATATTTTATGTTGTTTCATCTTTTTCGTATCTTTAACCGTTTCGACGTGAAAGCGTTATGAACAATTGAAATAATTTACAACGCTCTATGGTGAGAAAAATGAGAGATCGGAAAGAAACAACACACATACGCTGACATCGGGAAGTTATAATTTTGGTCCACGGAGGGTTAAACCCACAGCCCACTCATTTCTTTTGTCATCTCCCCTCGGTAGCTGCTTGTTAAGCATTCCTTCAGAAGGAGTACTGAACACCCACCCATGTGGCTGGGGCCGACTTTCGCCATTTAAGCCATCGTATTTCTGAGCATAGGGTAAACCTCCAGAAACTCGTACGCTGCGATGTCGCCACGATGGACTTCACAACACCCCCGCCCGGCCATGCCCTCTCATTTTATGGGCACCGCTGATAACGAAACCTACTTTCAGTCTGACTCCATGAGAAAATATTTTATCATATGAAACGTTCTCCGAAGGTTGGCCACGAACCTTTGACGTGGTAGGTGTATACTCTACCTACTACACCAAAGACCCGGCTTGTGTCTATGAGCGTTTTCTTGAAGAAAGAAACAAGAGCGGAGCGGATAAAGGAGGAAACCCAACGATTGTATTCCACTTTTTGTTGAAAGACCAGCCAACTGTTTCACCAATTTCGTTGTAATTCCAATCAAGACTGAGAAACATGAAGACACTTGAAATAGATCTAGTTGATCTCCATGGTATCATTCATTCAAGAGAAATCGTCGGCTAAGATTTCTGTGCACATGCACTCTACTCTCATCAATTCCACCAAACACAGTTATTTCAATAACTCCCGTACACCGGGGAGTTGACTATGGGAGAGAAGGAGGGATTAATATCATAAAGTGACAAACAACCGACAAATGTTGTACAGTGGGCCTTCGTTAGTTGCAGCCTTCACTAGTTGCAACACTTGTCTCTTATTTTTCAAGCCTCGAGGAGGCCACCGCCACTCCTTCGCGCCCAATTCGCCAAAACATGTGCGGGTCACCGTCCATCGTGTTTTGTTTACATTCGGACAACCGAATGATGTGAACATTGAAAGTAAAATATTATTTGTCTTTTCAAACTTCCTGGAACTGACGCCGTGTACTTCGAAAGAGGGAGAGTAACTTTTTAATTGCGACACTCCAAGTTTTATCTCCCCTACTGTCGTAAACGTGTTGCAACTAACATAGGTTAACTGCATGTAGACTCGACGAGCACAGCATTCAATATTGAGTCACGAAAGCAGCTTACGCTTAACTTTTCCTGCAAGACAATGGTCTACAGATGAAATCTTTTGAGCATTACCCTGAAAAAAATCATATAATTCCGATATATAGGTCCATAGAATACGTTTGCAGAGATAGCACTGTACTCAGCATCAAAGGCTTTGAGAAGAGTATGCCGATGAGGATCGCGTGAGGTTTTATTCAAGGAAATTGTCAAAGAGTGCCCACAACCAATGAAAATATGTTTGAGTGTCTGCATGTGCTGGAGGATATGAAAGAAACATGGGCAATATTGTATAAAGTATAGCCGTATACAGGCTTAGAATATTTGCATCCGGCAGAGTGAAGAACATTATGTGTTCTACTAGAAATTCTGGAATATTTTAATTTTGATTTCAAAATCAGTAAATCATAGTTTCTACAATATCGAAAATTTGAGATCATGTTCACCTGCTGTTCTTTAACTGTAACATACTTAGTCTTAATTGATCTGATAAGTCCACCACATGACTGAAGAAGTCATCGAAATCATCTATCTAGATTCATGCAAATTCAGTCAAATATATACAGGATGTCCTAAAACTTGTACCCCAGACTCCGAAAGTAGTTTGGAAGTGAAATTTTGAGACGAAAGTTCCCGTGTTATGTTTATATTTGAGCCCTCCATGTGGAGGTATGAAATTTGCAATGAAAAGAATAGTTCATACAAAGACATAAAAAGAAAAGAAAACAATTCTAAAAATGCACATATAAAAAAAGAAATGCAAGTTGAAAAAATAGTATATTTCGATACAAGTGCGATGGGGTGTTCACGAGTGCGAAGTTGGCGGCGCGAGGCGAAGCCGAGCCCATCGCACGTGTGTCGAACGATAGTTTTTGACAGTGATGTTACGTTCTACGAGTGCCGAAATAGTTACTTTTCGTTTACTAGTTAACGAACAGTAACTTTTCGGCACGAGCTGAACGTAGCAGCAATGTCAAAAAATAAATTTCTTTTTTTTCCTGGTAGAATTAGGCAGGTTTTTCACTAATTTTCAGCTGCCATGGGATCTTTTTTGTTTTTATCGTATTTTTCATTGCCACTGAATAAGTTTTTTCGACATTGCTGCTACGGTCAGCTCGTGCGGAAAAGTTACTTTTCGTTAACTAGTAAACGAAAAGTCTTTTTCCCCACACTAAAGTTAAACAACACACTCCACACAGAAGACCATGATAAGGCTAATACACTTTGCAAACACTACGCAAATATCCAGGAACTATCGGCCTGCCGAGGAAACAAATCTTTTGAACAACAAGTCACAGGTCATGTGAGAAAAACTATCCTCAAAGCCCCTATCGAAACTCCCATTAAATTCCTCACAAATCCCCGTGAAATCATTTCCTCCATCACAGCACTAAAAAGCAAATCAGCCCCAGGTGTGGATAACATTCCCACCATAGCACTAAAAAACCGTCCCGATCAAAGCAATAAGCCTACTAACAAAGATATATAATACATGCCTCCTCAAACAATATTTCCCGGAACTCTGGAAAGGAGCGGTGGTCATACCGATTCTCAAGCCTGGCAAGCCCCCCTCGTATCCGGTGAGCTACAGGCGATTGGCCTTTTGCCAGTATTGGCCAAACTTTTTGAGCGAATAATTTTAGCTCGTCTCAAAAAACCTATAGAAGAGTTACAACTAATGCCTGACACCTTGGCCACACAATGGCCATTCACACCTTGACTATTCGTAGCGATAAAATCACTCTTGTAAACTCTGTTAAATACTTAGGTTTACATATTGATTCCAAACTCCTGTGGAAAAAAAACATAGATGAAGTTAAGCTGAAAACAAAAATTATTCTAGTAAGATTATATAATCTGCTAAAATCTCCTGCGCTTAGCCAATCCCTAAAACTCACTTTGTACAAAGGATTGATCAGACCTATAATCACCTATGGTTGTGCAGCCTGGCACAATGCAGCGAAAATCCACTTGAATCATCTTCAAGTGATTCAAAATAAATTTCTGCGAGTAATAGGAAATTTCAAAAAAAGAACGACTATTTTAGACATTCACGATACGCTGGACATGGCAACCATAGACGATTTCATCGATAGTATAGACGAGACATTCAAATTCAAGCTTCAATCTTATCCTAATCCCCAGCTACAAAACATCAACATTGACAAGAAACCGAATTGGTCTCGCTGACTACCTGTTTTGTCCCACCTTTCCGTACATCCCGGTCGCCCCCTCGCCTCATGCACCCATTAATTATAAGGTTTTTTAGAAGTCATTTTTCCTTATATCGAGTCATCATGTAAAAAAATCACAAATATCTGTAATAATGAAAAATTAGATTAAACTTTGATCAAATTAGATATAAAGCCAACGGCTGGCGATCTAGAGCGTAGCATTTAAGATATTAATACTGTATATAGTATGTATATATGACAAATGTTAATAAACAATTTTTGAGTCAAGTCAAGAATAGCCGAGTGGAGTGAGCACGCAGTCTTAGTGCTGCCGCTTGGGTTCCTGGTTCAAATCCCCCATAGGGCGAGAATTTTTTCGGAATGTCTGATGAGCGGGAGGTTGCTCATAGAGTAGCCGCCTATACCGACACAGGTTTTCTGTGGTTTCCTGTGTCTTATCATGCGAATACGGTGCAGCATATGGTCCACACGCCCACATATCCATAAGGAATCGAAGGCGTTAAAGATAACAAAAAAAAAAAAAAATCAAAAAGATGATTTGAAAATTTGTCCCCAAAATGCACACCGGAAATTGCAAATTTTCTTCTCTTACCAGTTCTAATTGCAAAAAAAAATATGAATGACGAATGGAAGAAACGTAGAAGTTGACGAGCTCTGGAAAGCGGCGGATATTACCATCCGTCATTTCCCTCCTAAAAGACTGCGTCGAATGTATTGCGGTGCCCGATTATAGCAACCTCTCGCCTGCAAAAGAAGTCGGCAGTATAGATATACAATATATACCTTTTGGCTCTCCCCTATGTTCTCTATGTATTTCAGATTTCCGCTTCCACAAGAAATTATGAGAAAGTAGAAAACTGGGGAACCGATATGAAATCATAAACAAAATCTAATCAAATATATGGAGCAATCTTGACTGTCATGTAGGTAAATTTGTGTTCTCCAATCAAAGATTTCATATACACGTACCTATTTACGAGAAATCATATTAAATATTCAAGGAGAATGAAATTTACCCAGTAATTACAGATATTCTATTGTAAGTACTGAACTACACCTGAGAAATGACTTTTAGGTCACTCGCCTAAAATCAACTGGACTTCTCATAATAGGTACACCCATTGTTACTTAGAAATTCCATTCTGGCGGCCTTACAAAAGTACACAGACTGTGAGAAGTCGATTCTTGCAGAATACTCATTTTACCTCAAGAAAAGTAAATTGATTTGCAATTTTAAAGAGCTTCAAAGGAGAACACGTAACGATATTCGTTGATACCAAAGAGCGTTCATCGAACGTCATAATAATGAAACAATTTCTTATGCTTGTCGTTGAATGTTTCAGAACCTAATTAGTCCAAAAGACTTTCTTGTATTTTCTCCGACGGGAATTTAAAAAATGGTCCATTTCGAAATTTTAAACTAGTGCAGGGATAAAAGTGTGTGTGGTCCCGTTGGGGCCACAAACGAAACTTCCCGATTTGTAAATTCTGTTCGCCATTCCTACATTTTCCGAGGCGTCAAATAAATGTTTCAAAACTGGTTTCAGAAAAAACACGTCTCTGCGTAGGGTGGACCGTGAGGTTCACAACGAGAACTGGCAGATTGGGAAATTTTGAACTATCCTATTTATCAAGCAGATAATTGTGAACATTTGACTGAGCGTATAGTCAGCGTGAGGACGGGAATTATGCGCGTCACTGGAGTGGGAGTGAGACGGCAATAGGGGTTCGACCGCTCGAAGGTTAAACCCGTCCTTAATTATGACACTTATGGAAAAAAGTCATAAAAAACTAGTGGGTGAGATGTATTTGTGCCCTCAGTGAGGACACAATGCAAACTTCCCGATTTGGTAACGCGAGTTTTCGAGATTATGTCCGTTTCAAAAATGTACGAGACTTCTCACTTCAGTATTTACTGATTTTTTTTTTTCATTTCTCTATATGTCGCTGCCTTTTATGACTTTTCTCATAATCAAGAGATGACTCCCTCTTCCACGTGAAGGCCATTTACTTCTCATTGAATCCTTTGAGTCTCATTGAAGCACTTTAAAACCACGAATATACAACAACTCGAGGGCTACGATGGCTCGAAGGCTGGTGATCTAGAGCGTAGCACTTAAGCTATTAATACTGTGTATAGTATGTATATATGACAAATGTTAATAAACAAGACTTCAAGTCAAGTCAAGATGGCCATTTGTTTTGAGTCGGTGTCGTGTGGACGCATGTCTACCGCTCCCTACGAATTACAAATTTCAAACGTACCGTGCTCCTAGCACATTGAAATTTTAAATCGAGTAAAAATTTTGGCACAAAAGTGTCAAATCTAAAAATCCTCAAAATTCCCTTGGCTCCCAAAAGGAAAAAGGAAAGCCAAAACGAGTCCTCCGATGGAAGACCCAAAAAAAACAAAAAAAAACCGTTATGAAACGGTCAAACAGCGCGAGCTCTGAACCAGCCCGCCCCAACAATCCTCCGAACTCTTCTGATGGGCCTCAAGACGCTCAAAAAAACCTCAGTGCCTCCAATCATCGTTGAAAACGACAAATTGGAGACCAAAAAGTTAATAAATTTCCTGCAAGTCAATGCCTCGGATAAAAACTTCAGGATGAACTTTAATGGAAGTACCACGATCGTCTACCTACGAACGACTGAGGATTACAACAAAATCGCAAGTATCCTGAAAAGGCAAAACCTTAATTTTTTCACCTACGGCCTTAAAAGTGAAAGACTGAAGAAATTTATTTTGAAAGGGCTTCCCAGCAGTTTCTCGGAAGCCGAAATTCAAGCCGAATTATCAAATCACGGCATTAACGTACTTTCCGTTCGCCAGTTCGTGAAAGTAAATAAAGACGGAAATATTAAAGAAAACAGGCCTCTCCTGATCTTCGCAATCACGGTTGGCCCTGAAGTAACCTTGAGCAGCTTTGCTGCTATTAAAATTATTTTCTATCACACATACAAGATAGAAAAATTTGTGAAATCCGAGCAACCGACCCAGTGTTTCAGGTGCCAACGGTTCGGCCATGCAAGCCAACACTGCAACCTGAACCCCAGATGTGTAAAGTGTGCGTCAAACCATGACGTCAAACCCTGCACTTCGGAAACTCTCAAGTGCGCGAACTGCGGACTAGCCCACACGGCCAGTTATAGAGAGTGTTCCATGCGCCTAAAATTCATGAAAACTCAGAAAAAACGAGCACAGTCGGCCAGGCCCAGCATAGCGCCTTTGGAATTGCCCGCTACACCTCACTCGACCACGATCCAGAATCTGGAAAGGAACATCCAGTTCCTCCAGTCTCCTGCAGTCCCAGTGCCAACTCCGAGTTCTGCTGCCAACACGTCCAGGCCCACCTACGCTTCCTTCTTCCCGAAGGTCGAAACCTCGAGAAGGAATCTTATCGCACCCACCGCTGAACCTAGGACCATCCCAATGGAAACACATGTTCCCGAATCTCATTTAAGTAGAACTAAAAACTATGTAATTACAGCAAAGCAAGTCTTTGACGAGCTAACAACCCTTAGAATTCCCGAAATCCTTTCAGAGCTTAAAGAGATGAGCGCTAAACTCCAAACAGCTCTTACACCAATTGATAGGATCACAATCATCGCATCCTATGTCCACCTGTTCTCACCCTCCTCAGTCACACCTACGATTCCCCCGCAAACATAACCAACATATTAGCAATTAAACAGCCCTGGATTCCTCCACTCCCTTCCGCTCAACCAAATCCACCCACACTCCTATCCCACCCGAAATAGCCTCATTAATAAAACTAAAAAATTACATTAGGTCAAGATGGCAAAAAACGCGAAATCGCTGCCTTAAATCCGACCTCAATCAGCTGATAAAAGAAATCAGACTTGAATTAACCGAACGGAAACAACCATCTTGGGACAACAAACTCAGAAACATAAACTTAAAAGATCACTCTATTTGGCGCGTAGCAAAATATTTTAATAACACCGGTAAAAGAAAAATCCCCACACTAAAGTCAGACAACACACTCCACACAGAAGACCAGGATAAGGCTAATACACTTTGCAAACACTACGCACAAATACACGAATTATCGGCCTCCCGAGGCAACAAATCTTTTGAACAACAAGTCACAGGTCATGTGAGAAAAACTATCCTCAAAGCCCCTATCGAAACTCCCATTAAATTCCTTACTAATCCCCGTGAAATCATTTCCGCTATCAAAAAACGAAAAAATAAATCAGCCCCGGGTGTGGATAATATTCCCAATATAGCACTAAAAAACCTCCCAATTAAAGCAATAAGTTTACTAACAAAGATATACAATGCATGCCTCCTCAGACAATATTTCCCGGAACTCTGGAAAGGAGGGGTGGTCATTCCGATTCTAAAGCCCGGTAAGCCCCCTTCGCATCCGGTGAGCTATAGGCCTATTAGCCTCCTACCGGTATTGGCTAAACTCTTTGAGCGAATAATTTTAGCTCGTCTCAAAAAACCCATAGAAGAGTTACAACTAATGCCTATCAATCAATTTGGTTTTCGATCAGAACACTCAACCTGCCACCAGCTGGTTAGAATTACGAATGATATAAAATCCGCGAAAGACCGGAAAGAAGATACCGTTCTTCTTCTCCTGGACAGCGAGAAGGCCTTTGATTCTGTTTGGCCCACAGGCCTTATATACAAACTCGAAGGATTAAATGTCCCTAAATATCTATGTAAAATTTTACTATCATATCTCTCAAATAGATATATCCGAGTTCGAGTCGAAACTTCGCTTTCGGATAAAATAGAAATTGTCGCGGGAGTCCCACAAGGGTCTATTCTCTCGCTTGTTTTATTCAACTTGTACATTGCTTCTGTTTTTAGCAGAATTCCGAGAAATGGATCCATTGCAGGCTATGCTGATGACATTGCTTTGTACTCAGCTAGCAAATCGATCAACAAAGCTATTAGAAGAATAGAAAATGCTGCTTCTCTCACAATCAGTGAATTAACGAAATGGAAAATTAAAGTGAATGCTGCTAAAACAGAAGCAATCTTATTTACTAGCTCCAAGGCCAAGCCGACTTTAACTATTCGTAGCGATAAGATCACACCAACCGACTCTGTAAAGTATTTAGGCTTACACATCGATTCCAAACTCCTGTGGAAAAAGCATATATCTGAAATCAAGGTCAAGACTAAAGTTATCCTAGTAAGATTGTATAATTTGCTAAAATCACCCGCGCTCAGTCAATCCCTCAAACTTACTCTCTACAAAGGGTTAATTAGGCCCATTATCACTATGGTTGTCCTGCCTGGCACAATGCAGCGAAAATGCACTTGAATCATCTTCAAGTGATTCAAAATAAATTCCTACGAATGATACGAAATTTTAAAAGAAGAACGACTATTGTGGAAATACACGAAACGCTCGGCATGACAACCATAGGCGAATTTATCGATAGAATAAATGAGACATTTAAATTTAAGCTACAATCCCATCCTAATCCCCAGCGCCAAAACATCAATACTGACATAAAATCCAATTGGTCCCGCTGACCACCTGTTTTGTCCCACCTTTCCATATATCCTTTTCTCTCCCGCCCCTCATGCACCCATTACTTATAAGGTTTTTTAGAAGTCATTTTTCCTTATATCGAGTCATCATGTAAATAATCACAAATATCTGTAATAATGAAAAATTAGGTTACAGTTCTTTCAAATTAGATATAAAGCCAACGGCTGGTGATCTAGAACGTAGCACTTAAGATATTAATACTGTATATAGTATGTATATATGACAAATGTTAATAAACAATTTTCAAGTCAAGTCAAGATGGCCAGTATTTGTTTTGAGTCGGTGTCGTGCGGACGCATGTCTACCGCTCTCTACAAAATATAAATTGCAAACGTACCGAGCTTACAGTACAGTGAATTTATAAATCTTGTCAAAGTTTTGGCACTAAAGTGTCAAACTTCAAAAATCTCAAACTTCCTCTGGCTCCCAAAAGGAAAGCCAAAATGACTCCTCCTGTGGAAGACCCAAAAATAACTAAAAAAACCGTTATTAAACCGTCAAGTAGTGCGAGCTGTAAACCCGCTCGCCTCAACAAACCTTCAAACACTCCTGTCGGGCCACAACAGGCTCAAAAACAAACATCAGTGCCTCCAATAGTTATTGAAAATGACAAATTGGAGACCAAAAAATTAATCAACTTCCTGCAATCAACGCCTCGGACAAAAACTTCAGGATGAAATTCAATGGTAGTACCACCATCGTCCATCTACAATCGACGGAGGATTATAATAAAATCGCAAGTATCCTGAAAAGGCAAAATTTACATTTTTACACCTTCGGTCTAAAAAGTGAGTGTCCGAAGAAATTTATCATAAAAGGTCTTCCCGCCAGTTTTACTGAGCAGGAGATTGAAGCGGAAATATCCAAACACGGCATAAAGGTATTATCAGTCCGGCAGTTTGTGAAAACAAACAAGGACGGAGACACCAAAGAGAGTAGGCCACTACCGGTGTTTGCAATTACGGTTGGGCCTGATGTAACCTTGAGCAGCCTCGCTGCTATTAAAACCATTTTCTATCATACATTTAAGATAGAAAAATACATCAAAACCCAACAACCAACACAGTGCTACCGGTGCCAAAAATTTGGACACGCAAGTCAGCACTGTAATTTAAATCCCAGATGTGTGAAATGCGCAGGCAATCACGATATCAAAACCTGCACCAGTAACTCCCTGAAGTGCGCAAATTGTGGTCTAGCTCACACAGCGAGCTATCGTGAGTGCGCCTCACGAACCAAATTTGTGGAGACTCATGAAAAAAGAGTCCAACCACCAGCACCAAAAAGAGCAGAGCGGGAACTGCCCGCTACCCCACACTCGGCTACGATGCAAAACCTGGAAAGCAACATCCATTTTCTCCAGTTTCCTCCAGTCCTCGAGCCTACGCCAATCTCTACTGCCACGAAGATGTCCAGGCCATCCTACGCTTCTTGTTTTCCAACGATGGAAACCTTAAGAACGAATGTTGACGCACCCACCGCTGAACCTAGGACCATTCCGATGGAGACTGACGATCCGCCATTACATTTAAGTACAAGTAAAAACTTTATTAATACAGTGACACAAGTCCTTGATGACCTAAAATCCCTTAGAATTCTCGAAAACCTCTCAGAGATTAAGAACATGATCTCTAAAATCCGAAGAGCTGACACCCCCCTTGATAAAATCACAATCATCGCATCCTATGCATACCTGTTCGAATCCACCGCTGAACCACCCACGATCCTCCTACAAACATAATAAATATCTTAGCCATTAACATTTTTGCGCTCAAACTCAGTCTGATACCGGTACCCGCAAAACACTTTGAGCGAATAATTCTATTACGTCTCATAAAATCTATCGATGAGCTACACTTAATACCTATAAACCAATTCGGTTTCCGTTCAGAACACTCGACCCGCCACGAATTGGTCAGAATCAGAAATTCAAATAGATATATTCAAGTTAGAGTCAAATCACTACTTTCCGTTAAAACTCAAATTGTCGCGGGAGTCCCGCAAGGGGATATCCTCTCCCGTGTACTATTCAACCTATACATCGCTTCTGTTTTTAACAGAATACCTAGAAATGTATTCATTGCTGATCACATTGCTCTGTACTTACCTAGCAAATCGATCAATAAAGCTGTTAGAAGAATAGAAAATTCTGCTTCTCTTAAAATCAGCGATTTAAATAAACGGAAAATTCAAGTGAATGCTACTAAATCAGTAGCAACCTTATTTACTAGCTCCAAGGCCAAACCGACTTTAACTTTGCGTAGCAATAAGATTACCTCAACCGTTTCTGTGAAATATTTAGGTTTACACCTTGATTCCAACCTCCTGTGGAAAAAACTTATATCTGATATCAAGGTCAAGACTAAAATTATTCTAGTACGATTGTATAATTTGCTGAAATCTCCAACGCTCAGTCAATCTCTGAAACTTACTTTATACAAAGGGTTAATCAGACCTATCTCTTATGGTTGTCCTGCCTGGCACGATGCAGCACAAACCCACTTAAATCATCCTCAATTTGTCCAAAATAAATTTGTATGGATAATAAAATGGTCGGCATGCACAATACGCTGGGCATGGCAACCATAGGTAAATTTATCGATAGAATAAATTTGACATTTAAATTTAAACTACAATCCGATCCTAATCCCCAGCTCCAAAACATCAACATTGATAAGAAAGCAAATTGGTCTCACTGACCACCTGTTTTTGTCCCACCTTTCCATATATCCCTTTCTCCCCCGCCCCTCATGCGCCCATTACTTATAAGGTTTTTTAGAAGTCATTTTTCCTTATATCGAGTCATCATGTAAAAATTCACAAACATTATAAAAATGAAAAATTAGGTTAAACTTTAATCATATTAGATATAAAGCCAATGGCTGGTGATCTAGAGCGTAGCACTTAAGATATTAATACTGTATATAGTATGTATATATGACAAATGTTAATAAACAATTTTCAAGTCAAGTCAAGTCAAGTCAAGATGGCTCGGTTGGTTACGGCGACGGATTCGTAACTCAGAGGTCCTGAGTTCGAATCCTAGCCGTGCTGATTGATACGAGCGCCAATGTAATTTATTTATCAGTGCTTTGTTTACAAACACATCGTAGACCTCCGTCGCTGATTAGCAATTCGGTAGAGAGCATAAATATAGCGACGTTAAATAAAATTAAAAAAAAAATATACACCAACTACGTTGAAGAAGTTCAATAAGCCCGTATCTCCGGCTTCACTCGACTTCACGTTCCTGGCAGCATTGATACACAAACATGATACACAAGTCTTATATTCTGAGTCGGTCCATGTATGCTGTAGAGACCAACTTTTGCGATCGCCGATGCCATCTAGTCTCCATTCATGCACTCATCACATGAATACTTTTTTTCTAACGACTGTACACCCTTAATTATGCGCATTATGGGAAAAAGTCAATAAACATTAAATGTGAATCTTTGTACGTGGAACAACTTATGTTAACAATTTTTTCCCCTAACTCCAACCGTTCACAAGATATAGCGTTATGAATAATTGAAATTGTTAATAACAATATATATTCTGAACCAATATCCATCAAAAACTAATCAGGGCTGAGTTACATGAAGACGCGTCGATTGAGACCTCGATGGCTTCGATTGGTGTATTCATTCGTGAGAAATCGTTGACCAAAATTTAGGGCACCTACATACACACTCTCCCACACACACACACACAAAATCCCCCAAGAGTTACGCAGAGTAAACCTAAGCCGAACAAGAAAACAGCTATCCGACGGGATGCGCTGATTATTCGTCCGACCGGTACGGAGATGTACTCGGAAATTTTGGGCCGAATAAAGAAAGACCAGAGTGTCTATGCGGCTAGCACATGCGTGGACAAAATACGCAAAACAGCCGCAGGAGATGTTCTGTTAATTCTTGCCAGAGGAAAGAAAGAGCAAACCATTGAGCTGGAGAAGGCCCTGGTTGGAGCCCTCAAAAATGACGCAAAAGTCCTCAATAAAGGACCACAAGAAGAACTGGAAATAAGAGACCTCGATGAGGTCACAACCAAAGAGGATATTCTCGATGCCTTGAGAACAGTTGACGGTGCGGATAGTGACATCCCACTGAGTGCCATCAGGTCCCTCCGAAAGTCATACAGAGGAACACAAGCAGCTACAGTAATACTTCCTACAGCTACGGCAAGGAACATATTGAGCAAGGGCAGTAAAATATGAATAAGCCTAGTATATGCCCGTATTGTGACAGTGGTAAGGCCCATGAAGTGCTTCAAGTGTTGGCAGTACGAGCATCTTGCCGTTAATTGCAAGAGCTCCATTGATCGATCAGACCTGTGTTATAAATGCGGCGAAAAAGGACACAGAAGCTCCGATTGTAAAGCGTCTCCGAAATGCGTTTTATGCGCAGAACTGGAGCCCACGAAAGACCATGCCCATGTAACTGGTAGCATCAAATGTCCAGTCTACCAGGGTGCACGCCAGAAGATCCGTACACAGCCATAGTGCGAGTGTTACAGGTGAACCTTGGTCACTGCGCAACAGCACACGATCTGCTGACACAGACGGTTCGAGACCTGAAGATTGATGTTGCCGTCATTTCCAAACCTTACAGGAATCTACATTCCCAAAACTGGGTGAGTGATACTAGCAATAAAGCCGTCGATTGGTCCTGCGGTGGTTTACCGTTTGAAGCATACGATGGTGTCGAACAGTCTGGATTTGTTGTGGCCAAGGTGAATAGTATCTATTTCTATAGCCGCTATGCACCACCAAGCCTTTGTTATGAAGACTTCACAACATTTCTAGATAGACTCGTGATGGATGCGAAACAGCATTTCCCGGTGGCCATTGCGGGGGATTTCAATTCCTGGGCAGTTGACTGGGGTAGCAAGGAGACGAATCAGCGAGGACGTGCTTTACTAGAAGCCTTCTCGACTTTAGATGTTGTCCTATTGAACAATGGAAGTGAACCAACATTTCGCAGAGGACAAGCGAGCTCAATTATAGATCTCACCTTTGTCAGCAGTAGCCTGCTGAAAGGGAATTGTGCATGGGACGTATGTGAGATCTATACTGCCAGTGATCATAGAGCGGTACTCTGGGAGGTGTCTGTTGACCAGAGGTCCGCGCCCACATCAGAAAGAACAAACGGAGTCGGCTGGAATGTGAGAAAATTCGACATTACCACCTTCCTTGTAGCACTGAAGACTGACCCCGTAAACGGTAGCAATACCGCAGAAAAAGTAGACGGAGTCATGCGGAGAGTCACCGACGCCTGCGATGCCACTATGCCCAGAAAATTTAGTGGAAACCGACGGCCACCGGTGTATTGGTGGAGCGATGAAATCGCGACCCTCCGCAAGGAATGTTTCGCAGCGAGAAGATCCTGGCAACGCGCAAGGAAGAAGTCCAATCCTGAAAGCCTGGAAGTGAAGTTTAAAGCCGCTAAGCGTAAACTCACCAAGGCCATAAAGCTTCGCAAACGAGTCTGTTGGAACGAGCTTTTGGAGGAAGTGGATAAGGATCCTTGGGGCAGACCGTACAAGGTGGTTATGGCGCGACTTAAGAGTCAACCGATGCCATCACCGACCTGCCCTGAGCTCCTGGAGAGGATTGTGGCTATCTTAATTCCTCAACAAACGAATATTATTGGGACGTATGTGAAGAATGGTATCAACGACCAAATTCCACCGATTACAGCTGATGAACTATTGCAGGCCTATAGTAGAGTGGGCAACAACAAGGCCCCTGGTCTCGATGGTGTGCCAAACATAGTACTGAAGGCCGCCATTAATGCAGCACCTGGAATCTTTCTCGATATGTACAATGCTTGCATTCAGGAAGGTATCTTCCCCAGCAGATGGAAGCAACAGAGACTCGTACTGCTTCCGAAGGGAAAAAAGCCTCCGGACGAACCGTCATCATATCGTCCACTCTGTATGCTGGATACTGCGGGCAAGATCCTGGAGCGCATTGTACATCAGAAAATTGAGGCAGTGGTGGAACCCCTATTGGCCGAAGCCCAATACGGCTTCAGACGACGACGATCTACGTTGGATGCTATAGACCTGGTGGTGAAAACAGCGAAGAGAGCGATTGAGGGCGGACGATGGAAAGGAGGTACGAAACAATACTGTTTGGTTGTTACTCTGGACGTCAAGCACGCTTTCAACTCGGTACGGTGGGATTCCATTTTGGCGGCATTATCGAAGCTATCTGTACCGGCATATCTCCAAAAGATGGTAGGTAACTACTTCACCGACAGAGTTCTCAAGTATGACACAGAAGTAGGCCCCAAAACATATAAGGTGACTGGGGGTGTACCTCAAGGCTCAGTGTTGGGGCCCCTTCTGTGGAATATCGTGTACGACGAATTGCTGAAACTGGCACTGCCGACGGGGGCAAAGCTCGTGGCGTTTGCAGATGCCGTGGCTATAAGCATCGTGGAAAAACATCTATTCACGCTTCAGCTCATTTTCGATAATGTTTTTAACAAGATACGGAAATGGATGGACTCGATTGGTCTACAACTTGCAGAGCATAAGACTGAGTCACTACTCATCACGAGCCGAAAGAAATTGGAGCCAATCACGCTGCAAGTCGGCGAGCACAAAATAACTTCTCAGCCCTATATACGGTACTTAGGAATTATGATTGATGCCCGGCTCAGTTTTAGACAACAAGCCCAACATGCAAGCAGTAAGGCGGGTGCAGTGAGGACTGCCCTTGCAAGACTCATGCCGAACATTGGAGGGCCAAAACAGAGGAGAAGACTCTTGTTATCATCAGTTGTCACATCGGTATTAACATATGGTATCCCCATATGGACAGATGCCCTACGAAGTCAAGCAGCACGACGGCAAGTTGTTCCAGTCTACAGGCTGAGTGCCCTGAGGGTGGCTGGCGCATACCGGACAGTATCCAACGAAGCAGTGTGCGTCATTGCTGGGATGATACCTATCGAAGTTCTAGCGGAGGAGCGTAGGCGACTCTACACACGTAAAACGTCAACTAAGCTGAGCCCAGTAGAACTGAGGAGAGAAGAACGTAACCACAGCATCCAGCGATGGCAGCTACAGTGGGACGCCTCGAGCTAAGGCCGGTGGACTCATCGACTTATTCCGGAGTTGAATGTTTGGCTTGACCGATCACATGGACAAGTCAATTACTACCTAACCCAGATGCTCTCAGGACACGGGTGCTTTCGGGAATATCTTCACAAATTCAAGCATGAAAATTCCCCGGATTGCCCAAAGTGTCAGGGAATTCAGGAAAACGCGGAACATGTTCTCTTTGCATATCCGCGTTTCGACGTCCAACGGTCTATATGGGAAAATAGCGTAGGCAAACCCATTAATGTTGGAAATCTTGTGGAAGTTATGCTGTCATCAGAGGCAGCATGGAACGTGACAAGCGACTTCGCAATGGAGGTTCTGCAGGAGCTGCGCCGCGAGGAGCAGCTTCGGAAAAACCCAGAGTAAATGGAGGATCTTCTTACCGTGAACGACCGGAAAGGATTCGCTACTGAGGAAGCCCCGGCTGTCGTCCCCTACGCAACGAAGTATTGCTCCGCAGATGTTCCGTCGTGATTTGGGGATACTGGGATATAGAAGGTTATCCTTCTACTAGTGTAGGCCAAGGGGTATTGTCCCTTGTTTTTGTTTTTTTTTTCTGTATTGGTACTTTTAATTTGTCAGTTTTTTTTTTGTTTGTTTTCAATAAAGATTTAAAAAAAAAAAGGGAGGAAAGAGAAAGAAGGAAGCGTGAGGAAGGAGGTTGGCTTCCTTCTTTCTTTTTTTTCTTTAAAAAAAAAAAAAAAACACACACACACACACACACACACATTGACTGTGAATTTTTCGGAGATCATTTTGATACCCTTAAGTCACCAGTTACAGGCCGAAATGAAAAAGTTCGATTTCGGGGTGATTACAATAACACTTTTAACCGAAAACTAATCCGATCTAAGTTGCATGAAGCCGCTTCGAATAAGACCTCGATGACCCAGATCGTTCGATCCGTTCATGAGAAATCGTTAAGCAAAAGAGATGGAATCGGAATTCTTTGTTAAGCATCTTTCACGAACGAATCGAACGCTCTGGGTCATCGAAGTCATAATCGGAGCATCTTCCTGTAAGTTAGATTGGATTAGTTTTTGGTGTAAATTGACGGAGGAGTTTTTTTGTTATTAACAATTGAATTGTTTACAACGCTCTATTTCCAAAACGGTAAGAAATACAGCAAAAAGTATTAAGCAGAATTGGATCTGTAAGTGGAAATGCATATTTAATTTTTTATCACTTTTTTTCATATTTGTCATAATTAATGAGGTATGACGGGTTTTACCCTCGAGCGGTCGCACCCTATTAACGCCTACCCCAGTAACGTGCATAAGTCTCATTCTCACGTTCGCCATGCGCATGCTCAAATATTCACAATTCTCTACTTATGTAAAATGGTAAATGGGATAATGTAAAATTCTCAAATCTGCAAGTTTTCGTAGTGAACCTCACGGGTCACACTGAATTACCTATACTAGTGTTTTCTCTGAAACCACTCTTTAAACATTGACCCGTCAAAAAATGTAGGAATCCGGAACATAAATTACAAATTGGGAAGTTTTGTTCATGTTCCCAACGGAGCCACACACACTTTAATTCCACTAGTTATTATCAATGTCTTATTTGCATGTCCAAAGGACGGCCAATGACATCGATCACTACTAAAACCATCGATTCAGTCTCATACCAACGGACAATCCTTACCTTGAAAATCTTAAGCACCTACTAACCCCAAAGGTCTTTTACATGGAAATATCGTGCACTGAAAGAAAATTGTCTTGACTATCCGCCGACACTATTCTCCACCTTACCTTCCATCACATTCCCTGCCCGATATAAAGCATCTCATAAACATATTTCTCTTTATTCCTATCCCTCAGAAATTCAGGCAATTTTATTACCAAATTTTTAATATTTGCTGAGAAAATCTTGTTTGCATCCTGTGAAATATTTTACATTTTTGAAATATGTGAAGGTGTGTGTTCTCGGTACTGTTCTCTTTTTAACCTTCCGATAAGGGAAGTTATTGTAATCACTCCGAAAATGAAATGCCTCAGAATCATGAAATTTTTATGTTTCTCGATGTTGAACATGCTCCTGACATATTTTCAGCACGGGTTATGTGTGTGTGTATGTATGTACGTCCTTATCCTTTTTTTTTGGCGAACAGTTCCTCTTCAACTGCTGGGCCGCTTTAACTTTTTTTTAATGGACGTGTCTCCTGAGTCTCCAGATCTGAAGGGAGTGTTAATGCAAATTTCACATCTGTTCAATTTTTATTAACAATTTAAATTGTTTATAACGCTATATCTCGAGAACGGTGATTGATACAAGAAAAAGTGTGCAATAAAAGTTGTTCCTCTCCTGAAACTACACATTTCATGTTTTATTACTTTCTTTGCTAGGCATATTTTACGAGATATTGATAAAAAATCATAATAATCGATCAATAGTCAAATTTGCATAACTAATATGAAACTTGACTTGATACGTGTATCGTCACATACGCGTACACACACACACACACACACATATACACAGACTATCGGGACGTTATTGCTGCGACCCGTCGAGGGTTACACTCATGTCCTGTTTATTAAGATTCTTGAAATTTTTCAATCGAAAATTTATGGAATATATATGAAAGTACATTTTTAATTTGTATACATAGATAAATGCAACTTATTTTATTTTAATTATTCTAATAATCATAATAATGATAAAACCAATTTTGTAAATATCTGCAGTGCTCAAACGACTTTGAAGCCAATCGATCAGTGGAGATGAATCGCCATATGTGATTAAAAATAGCCTATGTCGTAATTTTCGCACAAGTGCTTGCATGGAATTGGAATGAAGTGGGCAATAAAATACAAGTTTTGCAAATATGACCCATTGAACTGCTGCGCAAAAATACATGGAAGTAGTGAAAAACAGTTTTCTGTGAAAGTATTTTTGGAGCATTTATCGAAAAATATGGACAACACATGCTTCTAAAAGTGGTGCTTTCAAACTCTCGGATTCATGCGATAGGAAATGTGCAATCAAACACTTGCCATTAACACACAATCAACAATGTAGATTGTTTTTAATCATCGTAATTAGGTAATTGGTAAATATTGATTTTTTGAACGCTTTCGTCCGGTAATTATGTACAAATGCTACCACTTGTAGTGCCAATATATCTATATATACGGTCAACAGATCATGTGGGACGACGTCCACAACATTTGCTCGTCACGTCCGTTCGAATTATATTTAATTTCCAATAATTGATAATAAATTAATGGCTGATTATATTTTCCCGTGTTTAGATATTCTGTTCACAATAGTACAAGTTATACGTACGTAAGGTCTTGAAGAAAAATTAGTTTCGTTTAGTGTATGATCCTTATCCTCATTTTGAGAGTTCAGAATGTGTCTTCCATGTGTAAAATCGTAGTTTAAAAAAATAAAAAAATAAACGGGATGTACGTGTGCCCTTCGAGGGATCGCATCATGAACTTCCCGATGTGTTAGTCTGTGTGTATTAGCCGGTGTTCACAATTTGGAATAAATTAAACGCAATCGCCTTAATTATAAGTGTTACAAAAAAATTCATACAACAACAAATTTTGGTTTTTACATGGGGAACAACTTTAAATTTAAAACATTTTCATCTAACTCTTACCGCTCATGTAATAGAGTGACTTAGGGAATTAACATTGTTAACCAGTAATATGTCCTGAGCTATGAAAGTTATGAAAAAAGTCATCAAGCATGATGAGTGTAGTTTTATAAAAGGAATAAAATTCATAATACTCTTTTTTCCTGTCTCTAACAGTTCTCGCGATAGGACATTATGAATAATTAAAATTGTTAACAACAATTGGATGAATTGTTTTTCGAAATTGATACTCTTTTCGCGCCGGGACATCAGTGAGAGATGATTTCTGGTCAAAGGAGAAATAAATCGATCGAGCCGTTTACGAGGAACCGTTGGTTGAGAAATCACTCACATACGACCACACACACACACAATACTCTCATCTGAAATTGGTCATAAGGATGTAAAACGTCAAAAAAAGTGAAAATTTTCCATTTTTGAGACTCTTCATTTTCCGGGTCATTACAATAACTTCCCTCAATCCGAAAGTTAATAAAGCATTTACTGACTGTATGCTTTGCAAGAAAAATCGACCAATTGAGAAGTCTGAATTGAAAATATCAGTAAATGATGGAAAATTGTAAAGAAACAACCAGAACAAGACGGTATATTCTTCGATGAGTCAATAGAATTCAACTCTTCATAGGCGAAATCAGGTGTTTAATTTATGCTTTTATTAATGGGGAACTTTCATGCAACCCGGTTTCACGAAATTAGCCCTTAATATACTGTGAATAAAATTTACAACATGAAACTTATCCAAAATAGATTTTAAACTATTCAAAATAATGAATGAGAAGTGGTTACTTATAACCGCAGAAGTTCTATAGGGACCACACATAAACCTATAAAAAAAGTGAATTAAAAATCATTAACTTCTCGAAAGGAGAAGTTACGGGTTTGCTCCTAAAAATGAAAGTTTTATTGTTTGAAGGATCACGATGTTCCAAGGCATTTCCGGAATTACCAGATCATTTTCAACAAAATGTGTTTTTTCTCTCCTTCTATCTCGTTTGTACTACCCAAGGTAACTGCTGTTTGAGCATTCCTTCAGGGGGAGTCCTGGACACCCACCCATGCTGCTGGGGCGGACTTTCGCCTTTTCAGGCCATCGGATTTTCAAACAGGGTAAACCTCCGGAGACCCCTGTACTACGGTGGCGGATGCCTTTGATAGACCCCCCCCCCCCGCGTTCCACCCGGCCGTGCGGTCTCATTCCGTAATATCAACAAGATGTATGTGTGCATAGTGTTTTGAAGAATTCGTTCTGAATTGGTTCTGAATTTTGTCGAACTTTCAATATTTTTGATATTTTCATAATTTTAACATTCTATTTTGCAATTCGCAAATTTTTTGTAATCTTCAATTTCTTTGAAAGTTTCTTATATATCATGAACTAGTGATATTGTTAATAACGATCAAACGCATAATTTCGGGATATCTTGAAAAACATGTTGGATAGCAATCACAAATCATAAATCGAGAAGTTTATTTGTGTCCCCAATGGGCTGCACACATTTATTCAACCCACTAGTTTATTATCTCGTTTTCACTTCGCTTGTGTGAGGAAATAGAGTCAAAAAATATTCACACATTTATCTCCCAGTAAGCTTTGCACGACATGACGTGAAAAATCTTATAAAGGATATAAACATTTTTTCCAAAATAGAAACAACCTCAAATCTTTCAGAATATTTTAAATCCACGGTGGGCGTGGGTATCTGCTTTCACTGAAAATTCCTTAGATATACTCCTGTCCATTGTTTCTTCTCCTCATCACATCTTCTGGGCTGAAAAATGTATTTCCGGAAGCCACTTCCGGTTTTGTGGTCACCGAGAGAAATGAACGTAATCTAGATTGTGACAAATGACGCCCGATAGTTAACGACCGACATTTGCTCTTTCAGTATCCTTCTTAATTTTCTGGTTTAATTACTCGGCATCCGGTGATACCCCATGAAAAGTACATTATTGCCTCCGTAAAAAACGTATTGCATAGAAAGTCGTAAATTAACAAAATTTTATCCTGCACAAGTTAAGTAACAATAAATTTTCAAAATAGTTAAAATACATTCTTTCGATTTGTTTCCGCTTTATTGGAATATATTGTCAAATTTGAAATTATTGGATAGTTGAGACAATAAGTGGGTTATAGCAATAATGAATACTCTATATTTAACACAGAAAAAAAATATATCTCGCAATCAAGAGCATTTTTAAACACGCCTTATTTTCAAATAAATCCAATTTCTAATTCATTTTTAACTTCCCAAATTTTTTTTTCACCGGCTGTTCACGTTTCAAAGTTTTTTCTAACATTTCTAGACTATTTTAAACAAAATGTGGGTCTGCCTACGTGTATGTGTAGGTAGGTATGTATGTGGCCAAATTTTTTGCCCACGATTTCTCGCGACAGAATTATGCGATCGAGGTTCTGAATGATTCAACTGAAACGTCTTCACGTAACTTAGATCTGATTAGATTTTGGATAAAATTGTTCCAGTACGTATATTGTTATTAACAATTTAAATTGTTAATAATGTTCGACTGCATAAACTTTCAGAGTTAGCGCAAAATTCATTTAAGAAAAGTTCTTCAGAATGGAAGCATTGTCGAGGGTCCATTTTTGACATTTGCTAATTTCATGTGGAAATGATCTACAATGGTCTGAAACGTAAAAATACAGAATTTGAGCATGCCGTCTGTCCGTGAACATCTCATTTTTGGCACCTCGATTTACTAATTTGAACATTTAAACGGGTAAAATCGATTTAAAAAATCTCAAATTTTCTCCAATAATTGGTATTGAGTCCCTCTTACACCATACCAAATTTCAGTTCGATCGAAGCATAAGTGTTTGAGAAAAGTTGATTCATTAACTTCCCGATCTAGGGAAGTTTTTGTAATTACCCCGAAAATGAAAAGTGTCAGAATCATGAAATTTTCACTATTCTCGACGTTTCACATCATCCTGGCACGTTTTTGATAAGAGTTCTGTATGTGTGTGTGTGTGTGTGAGTGATTTTTTGGCGAACGGTTTCTCGTGAATGGTTCGACCGAATTGAATTTTTTTTTTTTTTTTCAAAAATTGCGTTTCGCCAGTGTCCAGGCCGAAAAGGAGTGTCAGCTCAAAAAAACAATTCCTTCAATTGGTATTAACAATTTTACACTGTTGGAGATAGGGAAAAAAGTTTCCAACAAATGCTGTTCCTTAGGTAAAAATACACATTTAGTGTTTTATGACTTTTTTCCATAACTGTCATAATTAAGGAGATGTGAGTGGTTCAAGCCGCGCGGGTGGCGCGCGTTCTTCTCCCATACTTCGGGCATACTTCGAGTACACACACACACACACACACACACATATCGGGAAGTTAATGATGCGACCCGTCGAGGGTCACACGCACATCCCGTTTATTTTTTTTTTGTTTTTTGCTCCATATCTCCTTCAATATTGAACCGATTATTTTGTTTTTTTTTGACATCTTCCCCATCACGTTATCTATAAGAGGGAATCAAAAAACACATATGCGTCCGTAGAAAGTTTTCGAGTGATTTCAACTTTTATGTTTTTCACTTAACCCTTAATCGGCACCCTGTGTCCATTGGACCCGAGCCTCTTTTCAAGCTCCATTTAAGTGCCCTAAATTTTTTTTTACGATTTTTTTCAACTAATTAAAAATTAAATAATCTCTACAGACACAAATGCATTTAAGAAAGGGCACTAAGAAGTAGTTCAGAAAAAAATTTTATGGAAAAATACCTAATACAGGCTGTGCAATGGGCCTTTGAATACGCCCGGGTCCAGCGGACCCAGTGTGCCGTTTACGTTCGGGCGCGAAGGTGTGCCGATTAAGGGTTAAATTTTTTGTTCGCGCATTTCCTCCTACAGTTGTTCTCATAGAGACTTGAAATTTCACACAAATGTTCCATTTGGTATGTATATGTGAAAGTGGTTTGCATTTTTGAAAATTTTCATTAGTTCCTGAGATATTCCATTTCTACTAGAAATTCATTTTATTCAATATCTCAAAAACTAATGAACGGATTTTGATTTTTTTTTCAAAACATTTACCTCTATAGTATGTATGGAATGCAATTCAGAAATATGAAGCTGGACTCAAAAAGATTCGAGTTATTCCAATTTCGCTGGTTAATATGCAAAATTTTTGTTCGCGCATCTCCTCCTACAGTTGTTGTCATAGAGACTTGAAATTTTATACATATGTTCCATTTGGTATCTATACGTGCAAGTGGCTTGGATTTTCAAAAATTTTCATTAGTTTCTCAGATATTCAATTTTTACTAGAAATTCATTTTATTCAATATCTCAACAACTAATGAACGGATTTTTATTTTTTTTTTTCAAAACATTCAGGTCAATAGTGTCTATGGAATGTAGGTGGGAACTATCTTCCGGTACCCAAAAAGATTCGAGTTATTTCAAAATACTAAAACAGTGTTATCTTCACAATTACTTATTATGTAAATTATGTATCGATGGCCATTTGAGAAATATATCAATGAACATGGAAATATGAAATGATGACACTTCCGGTAAATACATAGTTACTGTATTTCAGCTCACCTGTATGAAATAACCTATCTTTGACAAACATCAACGCTCAATATTGTGAAGTTGAGTACTGAGTGGAGAACGACAATTGAAGAAATAGGGCTTCAATTGAAATGAGGAACCTTTTTCAAATGAGTTGTTTTTGACACTCAGTGCGTGAAGCCTGTTTTCACGAACGCTTCGCGTGCGCGAAAACCCGCCCACGCCCTTCCTGTCAAAAAACAATGTTCGTTACTCGGGCAAAAAAACTTTTCCGGCGATTGTAAATGCAATCCTCGGCTTCGCCTCGGACTGCAACATCACAATCGCCAAAAAAGTTTTTAATGCCCTTGTTACGAAAAGTACTAATATTTCCCTATATCCCTATAGCATCCAACATATTGCATATAGTGTTAAAATAAACCGTTCCCAGATTTTTCTTCCTCAGGAAGACGTTTTTAATGGCGGTTCCAGACACTGTGTCAATAAGAATGCAATGCATAATTTGTTCCATTCAGTAATATTCAGTGTTTCATCATAAACAGAGATATGAAATGTACCATTCGGAAGCATACCACCAATGAAATTGGTGAAAATGAAAAGGCAACGTTCAACGAATTAAAAATAACCGTTATGGATTCGAATGTGGGCATTCGATGACCGTCCGCTTGTTTCGATAATTTCCATAATCAAGGAGGTGTCGCCATCTCGACAATTATATATGTAAAAAGTGACCCAGCGCTGTCATGACGGTCCCAATTGGTCCCAATCGAAGCGTTTCCATGCAAAATCGAGCGGATTACATTTTGGATGGCATTGCTGCAGTATATGCAATGTGATTAGCAATTGTAATTGTTTATACTGTTCTTCTGGGTAAAATATTAAACTCCCCATCTTTATTGCGGCCACCCCCCTATTGGCGGCCCACTCCCACTCAACTAACGCGCATAAGTCTCATCGTCAAGCTCACCATACGTCTACTCAAATATTCATAATTATCTGCTGCACAAATGGGTCAGTTTAGAATTTTCAAATCTGCAAGTTTTCATTATGACGCTAATAGGGCTCACACTGATTAACCAGGGTACATTGGAGTACAATAAATTTAGTACGATGTGCTGAAATACCACATCGGGAAGTTTTGGTTGTGCCCTGAATGGGGCACACACATGCTCACACCACTAGTTCTTCCCAATATTTTCACTTGTACAGTCGATAAGGCAAGGTTTCGATTATCGAATCAAGAGAGGGAGGGGAGCATAACAGAATAATTTATACAAATTTCCTCCATTACACCTCCAGAATGGTTTGTTCAACTCACTGTAAATTTATAGGGCAGACTCAGCACGTATAACAGCAGGGGGAGCACTCCCATCATAAAGGAAAGAAACAAAGATTACTTTCAGTGGTGATCTCTGTTGTTCCATAACGAAATAATTTTTCAAACGGCTGTCAAAAATCCACACTCATTTGGGATTACGCTTTTTTTTATTTTCCATTTAAAGTAAATCAAAATCAGGCAGAATCGTGGACGACATGAACATCTGTGGTTTCGAGGCAGGCGTTTTCGAGGTGCTATAACTTACGTTCCATTGAGGATGTTCAGTTGAAATATTATATACGGACTCTCGGAACGTCAAGAAACAAATTACAAAAACATGAAAAATCTGTTTATATTGTTCATAAAAAATAAATTCCAAAAAATAACTGACTAGCAGACCGCTACAAGGACTCTTCACATTGCTCTTTTCTTCATTAATTGCACATCTTCACTCACTCGAAACCCACTGAAATTGGGTGTTGGATTATTCCCATAAATCTCACTGTAAACTGTTGCTCCATGTGTCGGTGGAGCAAGTAGTATTACTGAAACACGGTCAGCCAAGCGTCGTTTACGCTCCGATTAAATCCGATCAATTAAAACGTCTGATTAATCCACTGACTAAATGCGGCGATCGAGTGGGCAACTGTGCATACAAATAGTGAACTGTTCATAATATGTCTCAAATTTATATACCGAGTTCCCCCACTTTTCTTCACGTCATGGGACATGTCTAGCAGGAAGAGACAAGTCACGTTTTTTCTTGCTAATTCAGTTTCAATCTTCCTAATTTTTTTCTGACGTCATAGGACGAAGCGGAGCATGATGGGACACACGCTCACACTAGGACGTGGGACGTACTGGTGCACCGGCCCCATTCTGCACTCATGTCCCATTATGGTCCACTCTGTCTTTACGTTAGGTATTATCTAGCATCCTCTTTCGGTTAATCAAAAAAAAAAGGAACTCTACTTCTTGAAGAATAGTCCTATCCAAGTGCAAGACAATTCGGACTTTTCATTTTACTTTCTCAACGATGGCACATTTTGAGTTGCGGTGGTTTTATAATTTGTTCGGGCTATAATAAATTGATGAAAAATAATGACAATAAAAAATCGGAGAAGAAAACGATACCAGTTTCAAAAATTCACCGGTATTCCCGATAGACTTTGTTTCAAAGGAACGAACGAGCGAAGTACGCTAACTTGAATGTTCTCAAGAAGAACTTCTTTTAGTGCAGCGAACAGCAAGGAAAATGCATAAACAAGTTTGTTCTTTGGTAGATATGTAACATCAAAAATTATTTCCTCAATCTCTCGATCATGGTAAGGGAAATTCGATACAGGCTCTACTAAAAATCACGTCAAATAATCCGATCATACTAGTTGAGATATAGATGGACAATTAAGCAACTTTTTCATTTACGTCCTGGCTCTGAATTTTTATTTACATTCAGTTTCTCAACATTAACGAAAATCATATAATTCAAGGTCAAAGCTAGAAACTGAATTGTACTCACCAGAGCGATGAAATTCAATCAAGTCCAAAAATTATCACCAACAATTCCACAAAACAAGTTAAAATAGGGAAAAACAACACAAACTATAGGTCCAATTACTAATTCAAATAAATTATTTTAGACTCATATGAATGACTTATTTTCATTATAAACATTGGTCATGTGTCTTGATTTTCGGATGGAATTATTTCCATTTCTTCTTACAAAATTTCCATTTTTTTTACCCTGTTTAAAAATATTAAAAATTTAACGTTCTAAATTAAAGGGTTGAATTGCAATTTTATTGAATTTTTTCCGTATTTTACAGTACGATCGTAGGGTTGGACGATGAAAACGGCACGCACGCCTCGGCGATACTGGACTCATGGGTCCCGCGATATTTTGCTCGAGCGCACGGCGCGTACTCGAGACGCCTCGGCCTATCACAGGCGCAATGTACCACTGCGATCTACGAAAATTCCATCAAGGTCGAGGCTACCAAAACAACAAATAAAAATAAACGAGATGTGGGTATGACCCTCTACGGGTGGAACCAATAACTTCCCGATCGTTCCGCCGCATATGTTATATCCACAATTTCCGTCCATGTCTCAAATTAGGCTGTTTATAAAGTTTTCTAAATATTAAAAAAAATTATGATTCTTAACATGAAGTAGTTATGGAACAATACAATTTGTTACTAACAAATAACTATGGGTGTTGACACAAAAAGTCATAGAGCATCAAGTGTGTATTTTTACGTGTGGAACGACTTGCATTACACCCTTTTTGTCGTCTCTCAAACCGTTATTGCGATAGAGCGATATAAACAATTGAATTTGTAAATAACAATTGAACGAATTGGTTTTTGGAAAAATCCCTCCTTTCAGACCTGGAGACCACTGAAACGCGTTAATTAAAAAAAAAAAAAGGAAATCCCTCCGGTGGTTCCACCGGAAACGTTAAACTAAGTTTGTTGTTTACACACATACATACACACACACACACACATACATACAGAACCTCTTCGGAAATCACTTCAGGATGATGCAAATCGTCGAAAAACGTGAAAATTTCATGGATCTGGCACTTTTCATTTTCGGGGTCATTACAATAACTTCCCTAGATCGGGAAGTTAATAACTCAATAAATGGGTAAAAAATGAAACTGAGTCTGCAGAAACAGTCTACCTTCAAATGATTTCATTATGAATTTTCATTCTGACAATCACAGCTGAAGCTTACAATCACAACGAGCACAGTTGAAGGGAAATTACCGGAAGAGTTACGTGATACCAAGAATTACAGAATGATACGGAATTTTTGAGTTCCTGATTTCGAAAATCGTATGTTCGGCAGGTTACTAGACCTCCAAGTATTCTGTGTGGGTGCGTGTTTTCTCTTCTTGTGCCACCGTCGCTCTCCATTGAACTCTTATATACGGCAAGGGTTCGTACATCCTAACTTGTGGTATTCGTTCGCCTTAATTTGATGCATCCCCACGCCTCAAATTGAGTAATTTTAAGTATTTATTTTGAGGCCTATCAGACTTCATTTTGTGTTTTTATTGTGGCTATACAAAAAATCCGACGATGTGCTAGAAATCCCATATGACGCTTTCGAATTTGTGTGAATTTGGCAATGTGGTCATACATCCACGTCTATAAATTACGTCTTCTCATTCTCTTGTCTCATTTTTATAAGTTGTAACCCTTTTAGCTGTAAAATCCTACGGGTTTGATGTTAAACAGAGCAAAAAAAAGAGTGAATGAAACCCGCGAAAGAATTAATGAACGATATTTCATATTGACCTATGGAAAAAAGTTTGGCAATCACCCGAGAACGCATATACCAGACCTCCATTTTTCTCCATTTGAATTATACCCATATTATTAATTAATCAATTTTAGTCATTAACTAAAATTCACACTTGAATGCATTTTACCTATCGACCATTAATTATCTATACTATTAAATCACATTGTCACATATAATAGTAGTAGACAGATGTCCCATTAATTTTCTCGGATTTCTTTTACCGTGTCTACTGTCCCATATTCCCCCCCCCCCCTCAGGCCACCACTCTACCACCCACCCACCCACCCACATTCGACTGCGGCAAAAATAGAGCAAAAATATTTCTACCGCAGACAAAAGAGCATGGAGAACTCTAATTACGGAAGCCTTTATTTTAGGGAAAAATGTTGTGCCATTCCGTGAATTGCCGTTCGGAAATGGCCTCCAAGGGCTGGCTAAAACTTCTAGTCATTTCCCCTTGATCGAGCCCGGAGCCCGCATTATTATGATTTTCTATTCGTTGATAAGCGCCGAGTGAAAGGGAAAGTGATCTGATAAATATTTTCGGCGTCGAGGTTGAGGGAACTTTATCTGAACACTGATGGACGCAAAAAACGAAGGAAATTGAGACGTGAGTCGTCGGCCGTTGAAAGCATTTATTGGGCCATTATCCAATAAAAACGGGCATTCGAGACGAGTGAGAGCACTACTTCCGGTTTTTAAGGTCGATCTTTTTCTTGGTGAAACTTTTTTCAGTCGCTGTTATGAGGCAGGAAAATTCAATTCCTCATTTTTTTCTCGTTATTTTGGGAAACCATTGAAAAATTGAAATAAAAAGGATATTTTTCGAAGATTGCAGAAATTTTGGAAATTACGAAACGTCAAAAATTAAGGGACCTTCAAAATCATTGAGTCATGAAAATTTCAAAACTTAAAATTACTAATTTCGGAGGATTGAAAAAAAAATACAATTATAGAAACCGCTCACCCAAAACTCTACGGTCAGATTTGTTCTTTGATTGTCATAATTAGTTACATGTACGGAGCATTATTTTCATGCTATACTAATACCTATATATGTATCCCTACATTCATCAGCAAATTTAACGTATACAATTCAATAATTCCAGATATTCGCAACGGAACAGAAAAGACTTAAAAAAGTCAAATTTTGAATTAAACAATTTAAGACCATTTAAAACATCACCCACAATTTACCAGTAATTCCTAAAATCCCAGAAAACCGATCGCGAAACTAAGGAGATTCCATTTTTCCCTGAGTCTACAAATTGCGCAAGAATTGACAGAAATGTTGATTTTTCATTAGACGATGCTCTCAGCCTTTTATTGCTGCCTGATCCCGGGGATTATCCGTTAGACACTCCGGAGGAAATGGCAAAACGCTTGCCTCCAACTACGGCAGCTTCAATCACCTATCCGAGTGAATCGTACAAAGAAAAAGTGTAGACTGAACGAGAGTCTCTGGGATGATATGCCAGCGCGTGATAACTCGTGAAGCGTCGTCTCTCGACATATCTCATTTAACATTTCTTTTCTTTTTTACCTCTGCGTCACTCGCACTGACTCATGTCTCCCCTTTAATTTAGCATGCATTCAATTGGACCCGGGTAATGATAAGCGAATCAGGACAGAAGTGGACGCCAACAAGATTTCAATCATCCTGGAAAAGAGCAGGTAGGCGGCGAAAATGGCTGAAAAAAAAACCCGTATGCTAACTACTAGACTTCCAGAGCATTTTTTTTAATTAAATGCGGAGGGAAATAGGTTTTGAATATAAGTATAAAAAGTATAAGAACATGACTTCCAATGGATTATGAGTCAAAGTGGGTATGTATGTGCATGTATGTATGCGGGTGTGGGTGGGTGTGTTTAAAGGAGAGATGGAGAAGTTTTCGTTGTGACCCTCATGGGTCTGACAGACAGACTCCACAATCTCTACGTCAATAATGGATCCTCTTAATTGAATCAATTAAGGACCATACGGCGCTATGATTTATCGACATTTCGCTCATTTAAAAGTTTACACTTGACTGTAAAAGATCAGAAGTGATTAATTCCCACGCTTAAATCTGACTTCCGAGTTATGCACAAATATCTTGCGGCAGTTGTGGCCATCAGTGGATTTTGCTTTGATGATAGGGTTAACGTTTAAACTTGTAAACTTGGAGAGTTTGCATAAATTATGCGCCTGCCGTGTGCATCTTGCGAACTGGCAGACCGAAGATTGTTTGCATCTGGAAATATGTTGGGCACCAAGTCTATCCAGGCAGAGAACATCATAAAAATTATTTATTTTTTCTTCTAGATAATTTTTTTTAGTGCAGAAATCGTACGAGTTCTGAAAATGTTGATTTTCTTCTTCAATTTTGAGAATTTCAAATTTTTCTCGTTCTTTTGAGTCTCAAAAAATTTGAATCGGATTCCGGAAGTTAGAACTCTTGACTTTTTTGAATTTGTTAAGATTTTCAAAACATCCAACATTTGTGAAGGGAAACTCATTAACTTATCTGCTTCAAGAACTTCATAAGTTCTCGTTTCTCTTTGTTTTTTTTTTTTTTAAATAACGGAGAACTCGTTCCTACTAGTGTTCATAATTCCTGCTCAAATAAACAATGCCACCATCACTTCGATACTTCGCGTGTCATCAAAGTCGCAATTACTGTACGTTTTCCTCATATTCCATATATTTGACTGTTCGAAAGCTGTTACAAGATCCTAAGGTTGTAGCAAAAAAAAATCATCAATTGTTCTAGCCATGATTTGCATTACATTATTTTTGGACTTGTGCCACGAAAATCGTTGACCCATTCAATCACTTTTAACGATGGAACTATTTTAAAAGTTTTCTCCGTCCCGATATGAATACACCACAAAATGAATTTGGCAGGAGTATCAGGTTTTTAATGAAATGTCTACTGTTCCTTTTTATCGATTAATCATTACCTCCACATATCCTTTATTGCATAGATTCATTACGAACTCTAATTCGAAGCGTCTTTTCCTACGCGGAACCTAACTGTGCATGCGCGCGCTCTTCTCTTATTTCAAACTGCTTGGAAACATTCTAATTGTATTAGAAAACTTGTTTACTCATTTTCATTTACAAAGTTAAGGTCACTTCCATTAGAGAGAAGTTATGGGAAATAATTAAAGGTGGAAAACTCGAGTTTGCACTTGGCATGTTATTTAATTCAATAAATTTTCATTTCCAGTCGCGAAATCCAGATAGTCGTTCAGATTTTTAAAACTCTTTTTAGTGTTGAATCTTCGGAGAACCACGTAATAAAAAACAACTCTTTTATTTTACTTTTGATAGAAAAGCCAGTAAGAATTTTTTTACGAACTCTTCATTTATTTATCTCCTATTTGAATTGTCGGTTTAAATGCGATCCAACACCCAAGACTAATAACGGAAGAACCAAGTACAATGACAAGTCTTATATAATGTGTGTCTTATATAATGTGGATAATTGAATTTGCCATAAAATTTGGAGTAGTTAGGGAAACGAAGATTAGTACTGTATCATGTCTCGCCTAATTGAGTGTGCATAAAGTTTAGTTTTAAAAGCATCAAGAGAACCAGCAAGTACATCTACCGTGATATTGTTAATCATGATTCATTGGTCCTGTTAGTAATTCGGTACAGAGGTGAATGCAATTGCAGAAAGGATGTGGCAAGCGGTAGATAGGAATTGAATGCCATCTGGAATACACTGAAGGGACTCTTGAATGTAGATGGTCCTGTAAATGAATGTAGTAGATTTTATGATGTAATAATTTAAGAAAAAAACATAACATCAATAGAGCAGCTTCCCAGCTCAAGGGACATCAACACCAAGCCCTAGATATAGTATAATCAATCCCTCTCCCCGGATGAACCTCAGATAGAGTAGTTGTTACCGCCTAACTCTAAGCAAACTCTAGATTTTTTTAGATGTTTCAAATATCTAATATTGTCTTCCACACACATTGATTTGGTTTTTTGGATAGAGTCCAAGTGTCTCCCCACACCGATTTGGCAATTTTAATCTCAAACGCCCACCAATCAACGTAACAGAAGAGCGTAATAATGGAAGATTACAGGGACGATTCAGATATTGCATATATGCGAGATAAATTGCTACTTGTCAATTCAATTTTGTCGACCGAACTTCACATAATTGCTGCGATAATCTGATTATTCAATGGCACGAACGAGTCCAACCCGCCAATGCGAAGATCCAAAGAATTTTCATGGAAATTAATTATCCTAAATACTCAAGCAGAAATTGATAATATTTCAAATATAACCATCCAATAATAAACTTCCGTACAAACCTATATTCAAAACATTAGTTCCAGAGAATGCTTTATCGAATCAAATGGAAATGAAAATCAAATTACGAAAGTGAAAGATAGTTTGTATTAACAGAAAAATGATAATCCATTGACAATTTTAGGTATAAAATTTAATTCAATCCCTCAATTTCCTCAGTCGGCGTGTAGTAAACAGAATCAAGGAAGGACCTGGTCAAATCTCCCACAACAGATCTATCGGCGATGGTTTGACTCATGCCATACATTGCAAACTGAAACAAAATGTATTCACTGTAAGTATGTATTTTTCTATTTATGCTTCTATCCAATTTAGTATGTCCTCCGACACCTCTCGGCGGTATCAATGCAACCGGCTTTGTTCCAAAGTCTACAGCATTCACACACCATTTCTTTTTAAGAGTATAATATAAGTGTATATTACCATTCCCTCAACAGGTTCCTCCGGATGCTTTTTAATCTCCACCAAAACATTCCTGATATCCTCTAAAAATTCATCAGCGACACCCACTTGCGTATGAACGTGTGTAACGCAAATGTGAATGGCACTCGGAAACTGAAGTACATTTAAGTTCCATCCCCTAGCAGAGAGGGCCTCCGACAGTCGATAAATATGAAACTGGTGGGATCCCAGCGCTATCACTGAAGTTACTGGAGTACCAAATATGAAGATACCATCCATTTTTCTCAATCTAAAAAATTATTTTCATGATATTCACTACGGATGAGCAGTTTGGTGATCAGAAAATCAGAGAGATTCTTGAGAAGATCGAGAGAAATTGATTCTGTAATTGATCGAGTCCCCTGGTATCGATCCATCAAGATGGTTAAGTTTTGTGAAATTGAAGCTGCGGAGTGACGCCCACCCCAAATTCTATATTTCTACATTTTAGTTCTATATCATTTTGCTTATTCGTTAATTAACCAATGATCACACGAATGAAACAACAATCCACTCACTCAGTCTCCATGTATCGTGCGGTCTCGATGATCTTCCTTGTCGACTCTAGGTATCCACTGTATCCAAAGTGCATGAGAGCAGCCCAGCAGGCAGCAATAATTCCGCCAGCTCGGGAGCCATTGACTGTTGGTGAGCCGTAAATACCACCAGGCCAGTCTGTCGTTATGGTGAACTGATAGTGTCGGTATTTCTTCTCCCGATAAAGGATCACTGACGAACCCTTTGGTGCATATCCATACTAAACAGTGCCGAAATAAGGATTAAAATACTTACAAACTTGCAATTTACAAATCAATTGTTCAATGTCTGCATCGCGACAATCGTCCTAATTATTTTTGAATATATATAAGATGTTCCAAACTAACTTTCAAGGGAATCGGGTGAGTGAATACAATACGGAAAAACGTGAAAAATAACAAAATAACGTTTTGTCAGATGTACTAAGAATATAACGAAAATATCCGTGACTGCAAAAAGCATCGCCGTCAAGCCTATCAGCCCCATCCCAAGTCGAGAGTTCGCCGAAGAGATTGCTGGGGCGATTGAGAGGGATGTTGACGACGAACACCCACAACCTTAACATGTAGATGGACGGAAAGTCTAAGAAGGATGTCAAATTTATTCTCAGACTGCAAAATCGATAAAGAACAAGCTACCCATAAAAATCTATCCACGCTCGAAATGACTATATTGAAATTTTTAAGTACCTTATGAGTATCGGCAGAAATGCTGGTCACTCCCCGAAGCTTAAAGTCGAATACAGGTACAGGAAAACCAGCGTGAGGCATAAAACAGAGTAAAAATCCTCCAAGGCAGGCGTCCACGTGGACTGGTACATTGTACTTAAGCCCAAGCTCCGAAATTGCTTCAATATTGTCGAAAGTTCCATAGGGGAAGTTTGGAGTTGATCCAACGAGCTAAAAAAATTAGTTGACCATGAGGTTATCAAGAATTTCATTCTTCCTTACTGAGACTTTGCTACTTCTACTGAAGTATTATTATTTCAGGACTAAGTACAATGTTAGGTGGAAATTCATTTTCGTCGAGGATTTTTCTGGTCAGATCACCCACTCAACCTGCTTATTTTGTTTTTTTACAGTTTATCCAACGACTTTCGCATATAATTCAAATTGAACTCCCACGGTTCTTTTTTCAGAATAACATCTTGAGAATTTTTAGAATTGATCAGAACTATTTAGTCACCATTATTGTATTTTTATTGATAACTCTCTCCATCTCATTGATTTTGACACTGCAGCTATTCGAGTTCATCGGAACCGACCGAACCCTAATATTTAAGTATTGAGCAGCTTTGTCGAAGGCTGAATGAGCAGTCGTTGGAATCACCATTTCTGGCTTTTTAATTCCTTTTACATCTCTAGCATAATCCCTGTATGCCTTACAGACTAAAAGAATTGATTCCGTTCCTCCAGTTGTCATCTGAAACCAAAAGAACATCATTAAGGTTCTAGACATTGCAATCTACGATTTTTTTATTTTTGTACAATTTTATTGTCGGAGAACCGCTTAGAAAACCTACAGGGCATTTGTTATGAAGAATCCTAGTACATATCAGTAGCGAAGTAATCAATCGAGTTGAAGTGATTTTTTTAACTTCCCGGAGGGGAGTTATTGTAATCACCCCGAAAATCGAAAATCGAATTTTCATCATATCTTCGCGTTTCAAGGTCTCCACCACACTCCCCGATCATTTTTGCGACCATGTATGTGTGTGCGAGCGCGTGTGTGTGTACTGTTTTTTTTTTTTTTTTTTTTTTTTTTTTTTTTTTTTTTTTTTTTTTTTTTTTTTTTTTTTTTTTTTTAAGAGAAAGAAGGAAGCCAACCTCCTTCCTCACGCTTCCTTCTTTCTCTTTGCTCCCTTTTTGTTTTAAACCTTTATTGAAAACAAACCAAAACAAAATTTACAAATTAAAAGAACAAGATAAAGAAAAAACAAGGGACAATAGCCCTTGGCCTACACTAGTAGAAGGACAACCTTCTATATCCCAGTATCCCCAAATCACGACGGAACATCTGCGGAGTAATACTTCGTTGCGTAGGGGACGACAGCCGCGGCTTCCTCAGTAGCGAATCCTTTCCGGTCGTTCACGGTAAGAAGATCCTCCGTTTACTCTGAATTTTTCCTAAGCTGCTCCTCGCGGCGCAGCTCCTGCAGGACCTCCATTGCGAAATCGCTTGTCGCGTTCCATGCTGCGTCTGATGACAGCATAGCTTCTACAAGATTTACAGCGTTAATGGGTTTGCCTGCGCTATTTTCCCATATCGATCGTTGGACGTCGAAACGCGGAATTCTCTGACACTTTGGGCAATCCGGGGAATCCTGATGCTTGAATTTATGAAGATATTCCCGAAAACACCCGTGTCCTGAGAGTATCTGGGTTAGCTAGTACTTGACTTGCCCATGTGATCGGTCAAGCCAAACATCCAGCTTCGGAATAAGTCGATGAGTCCACCGGCCTTTGCTCGAGGCATCCCACTGTAGCTGCCATCGCTTAATGCTGAGGTTTCGTTCTTCTCTCCTCAGTTCCATCGAGCTCAGCTTAGTTGATTTTCTGCGGGTGTAGAGGCACCTACGCTCCTCCGCTAAAACTTCGATAGGTAGCATCCCAGCAATGACAGGCACAGCATCGTTAGACACTGTCCGGTATGTGCTAGCCACTCTAAGGACACTCAACCTGTAGACTGGAACAACTTGCCGTCGTGCTGCTTGACTTCGTAATGCGTCAGTCCACATAGGGATACCATATGTTAATACCGACATAACAACTGACGATAACAACAGCCTTCTCTTTTGTTTTGGCCCTCCAATGTTTGGCATAAGTCTTGCAAGGGCAGTCTTCACCGCACCTGCCTTACAGCTTGCATGTTGGGCTTGCTGTCTAAAACTAAGTCGGGCATCAATCATAATTCCCAGGTGCCGTATGTAGGGCTGGGAAGTTATTTCGTGCTCACCAACTTGCAGCGTAATTGTCTCCAATTTCTTTCGGCTCGTGATGAGTAGTGCCTCAGTCTTATGCTCCCCAAGTTGTAAACCACTCGAGTCCATCCATTGTCGTATCTTGTCAAAAACATTCTTGAAAATGAGCTGGAGCGTGGAAAGGTGTTTTTTCACGATGATAATGGCCACATCATCCGCAAAAGCTACGAGCTTTGCCCCCGCCGGCAATGCCAGTTTGAGCAGTTCGTCATATACGATATTCCACAAAAGAGGCCCCAACACCGATCCTTGGAGTACCCCCCCAGTCACCTTATATGTTTTAGGACCTACCTCTGTGTCATATCTGAGTACTCTGTCGGTAAAGTAATTGCCTACCATCTTTTGCAAATATGCCGGTAATTGCAGCTTCGACAATGCCGCCAGGATGGAATCCCACCGTACCGAGTTGAAGGCATTCTTGATGTCCAGGGTAACAACCAAACAATAATGTTTCGTACCTCCTTTCCATCGCTTGCCATCGATTGCTTTCTTGGCTGTTTTGACCACTAAGTCTATAGCATCCAACGTAGATCGTCGTCGTCTGAAGCCGTATTGAGCTTCGGCCAATAGGGGTTCCACCACTGCCTCAATTCTCTGATGTATAATGCGCTCCGGGATCTTGCCCGCCGTATCCAGCATACAGAGTGGACGATATGATGACGGTTCGTCCGCAGGTTTTTTTCCCTTCGGCAGCAGTACGAGTCTCTGTCGCTTCCATCTGTTGGGGAAGATACCTTCCTGAATGCAAGCATTGTACATGTCGAGATAAATTTCAGGTGCTGCATTAATGGCGGCCTTCCGCGCTATGTTTGGCATACCATCGATATCAGGGGCCTTGTTGTTGCCCACTCTACTACAGGCCTGCAATAGTTCATCAGCTGTAATCGGTGGAATTTCGTCTTGATACCATCCTTCACATACGTCTCAGTAATATTCGATTGTTGAGGAAATAAGACAGACACAATCCTCTCTAGGAGCTCAGGGCAGGTCGGTGATGGCATCGGCTGACTCTTAAGTCGCGCCATAACCGCCTTGTACGGTCTGCTCCAAGGATCCTTATCCACTTCCCCCAAACGCTCGTTCCAACAGTCTCGTTTGCGAAGCTTTATGGCCGTGGTGAGTTTACGCTTAGCGGCTTTATACTTCACTTCCAGGCTTTGAGGATTGGACTTCTTCCTTGCGCGTTGCCAAGATCTTCTCGCTGCGAAGCATTCCCTGCGGAGGGTCGCAATTTCCTCGCTCCACCGATACACCGGTGGCCGTCGGTTTCCACTAAATTTCCTGGGCATAGTCGCACGCATGACTCCGTCTACTTTTTCTATGGTATTGCTACCGTCTATGGTGTCAGTCTTCAGTGCGATAAGAAAGGTGGTAACGTCGAATTTTCTTATATTCCAGCCGACTCCGTTTGTTCTTTGGGATGTGGGCGCGGACCTCCGGTCAACAGACACCTCCCTGTGTGTGTTTTTTTTTCTACTCTTTCTCTATTCGTATTCACCCACGTAACCGCTGGTAAGCATTACTTCGTAAACCTCCAGAAACCCCTGTGATACGATGGCGGGCGTCTACGATGGAACCCTCCCCCCCCCCTCCCCCGCGCGACGGGTCGCGTTCGGTCCCGGCTCACGGTCTCACTTCATGGATACCGCCGATAGCACACACGGAATGTTCCTGCCATCGGTCGGAGTCCGTGAGAAAATATTTTTCAGAAAAAATATTTGCAGTGAGCGGGAATCGAACGCGGGACCTTTAGAATAGTAGGCAGACACTCTACCCACTACGCCAAAGCCCCGTCCTCCCTGTGTGTGTGTGTGTGAAGGTGTCTGTCCGTGGCAAAACTTTTGTGGAACGATATCTCGCGAACGGACGATGCGAGCGAGGTACTCAATAGCGCAATCGAAGCGTCTCCTTTCAACTTAGAGCTGATTAGATTTTGGTTGAAATTGGTGCAGTATATATATTGTTATTAACAATTTCAATTGTTTATAATGTTCTATTGCATGAACTATCAAAGGTAGCGTAAAATTTATATAAGAAAAATTGTTCCCCATATAAAAATACGTATTTTATGTAGAATGACTTTTTTCGACAATTTGCATAATTAAGGAGGTATGACCGTCTCAGCAATTATGTCTGTAATGAGTGAACGAATGACGACAACGCTGTCATGACAGTCCCAATCGACGCGTTTCCGTGCAAAATCGAGCGGATGACACTTTGGATGGGATTCATGCAGTATATGCAGGGCTATTAACAATTGTAATTGTTTACACTGTTCCACTGGGTAAAATATTAAAGTTATGGGGAAACTTCTTAAGAGAGAATTATTCCTTGTATGAAAATATACCTTTTATATGCAATGACTTTTTTTCAGAATTTGCGTAATTAAGGAGGTGTGGTCGGCTGAACAATTTAACATACGCGAACAATGCATATCACCAGGGTTGTTCCTTATACAAAAATGCGCATTCAATGTAACATTTTTCAATATAGGTTAGAACATACCGCGAGTTGAACTAGAAGATACTTGACGAATAGATATGTCGACAATTGCGGGAATGATGTCAAAGAGCGTGATAATTAAGAAAGTACAGAGGTAGGAAGGGTAACTATGCGGACGAATTCCAGTTGAATATTTGTATGGGGCTTAAAAATCAAACTGAATCGATCGCGTGCAGTAATTATTAGTTGCCAGTTCAATTATTGATATCACTGTTGGGTTTGTTCATTACCATGGTTGCGTTCCTATGCTGTGCTGAAATACCAAATCGGGAAGTTTTGTTTGTGCCCCGTACGGGGCACACACATTTGCACACCACTAGTTTCGGAAATTGTTTTTTTACGAAAGGAAATTTTTTACGGTTTGACCCATCTGTCGCTGCAGTTACTAAAATTCCATTCACTTAACCCTCTAAGACACAATCGGTACTAGAACGTACCTGGTACCCTGGAGTGTGGATGAACCAATAGGCGCGCGGGATGTCACGAGCTTAGATTCGGAAACGTTCGGTTACGGTCGGCTGATAGGCTCAGTAACATACCAACTACAAGTTTCGGGTACCGCAGGGCCCCTTGCAATTTTCTCCACACGTGTAATTATTTTACTGAGCCAAAATCAGTTTGAAGTCGCCCAACAAAGTTTGAAATTTTTATTTTTTACTTGTTATTCGATTTTTTGCTTTACAAATAATTTTATCGAGAGTTTCCAATTTTTGAAATGTATTCTTCCCAATACGTATTTTGACCAGGTTCCATAGCAATTTCAGAAATTTCAAGTTTCAAAGTTTCCGACATTTTGGGTACATGTTGAACAATTCCAAACATTTTAAAATTTTTAAAAATTCCCGAATATATCTACCGAACTACAAGAAATTGAAAATAATCAATGTTTCTTCAAGCAGACTTTTTTTTTGACGTAAAAGTCTTCTGACGGAGGTTTTCTTGTGGAGAGCTTTTTTTCTGACACGATTTTCTTGACCGGAGTTTTCTAGACGTGATCTATACCTGTACTGAGCCTCTCGAACGTTTGAAACATCCCGCGCGCGCCCCACCCTCGGTCACGTGCGAGCGGCCGGAGAGTGGGGAGAACGAAAATGACCTGAGAGGGTTAAATTATTGTTTGCAGAAAGTGAGATTTTGTACAGGAAATATTTAGGCAAAACGGAAGGAAATCCAATAGGTATTCTAGGAATATTACGAATAAAAGAGCTGTAAACTATTTTTCGTCTCTCCGGAAAACTTAACATGATTCAAATTAACTCGGACAACCACTTAGCTACTGAAATCTGAGAAAAAAAATTGAAGATAAAATTGTGAAAGCTAAGTTTCCGGCAAATTTTCTTTTTCCTTCATTCTCAATATGTAAAAATGTCTTACGATTCCTTAGAGCTCAGCTCGTAGTAAGTAGCAATCTCATATGAGTTCAATAGGATATTCTACAAAATGCTTATACGTTGGAACTCTATAGAAAAAGTTGGAGTTCTAGAGATTTTTCATCGAAAATCGTGATGCACTCTGTTATATACAATTAAATAGAAACTGGGAAACTCACAGTTCCACAGCAATTCGCGCCCCCATGAAAAAGGTTGCAGGCAATTCTGACAACTTCAGCCTCCATTTTGCAGACTCCAGGGAAGATATCAGGATGAAGAGGATTGGTATAAGATGCAAGTCCATAGACATCGGACATGAGTTTGATGAGTTTTGCATCGTGTCTGTAGACGGTACCAGAAACTTTTCCATTCTGCCAGTCAAAGTCCCCTTAAAATTAATTAACGATTAAAATATCTTAAGTTGTAGAAACATTTCAGGTAATTTTTAGTTAATTTTCATTGGGAAAGTAGGAAACTAGTCATCCCTGTCCATGATATCTGCGCATTTTACATAAAGCAATTGAGCAAATTCCAGAGAATTATTCTCTTTACAACAATACTTATTTAATTTAATAAAATTGTCTGAACAGTTTAGGAGCATTTAACAATTGCCCACTTAATTATTTTGTGCAACGGACGTATTGAATAAAATTCCGAAACCAATACTTTTCCAAAAACGATTAACATTTTCAGTTCCATGTGAAAAAACAATTACATTGGAGCAAATTTTTTTACTGGCGGGGAGCAACGGTTTTGCAATTTTTACTCCGCCCATAATGAAAAATAATATGTGATATTGAAGTGACAGCAGCTTACGACTCATGTAATTGCTGCATACTTCACATTTGCCATAATCGGCCACTTATGACAATCTACAATTAATGATGGATTCAATTTAAGAAAATTGGATGATTTAGATGACGATTACATTGATTGGGCTGAAATTTTTATAAGCATATCTATTCACAAATAAGAGTTCCTCATCATCATGAAATCACATTTCATAGCTTTTGACATCATTGAAGGCCGATTGCACAATAAAAAGAAAGCGAAAACGGTTTTTGAAGTTTCATTGAAATAACATGAACGATTTTAGATGGCTTTGAGTAACGTTATTCTAATTCCGCTCGACTATTTTTTTAAGCATTACAGAAACTATCACACCCAGCCATTTCCAGAGAGTCAAGAAATAAAATATAGCCATACAGACAACGGGTAAAGTAGATCAGACTGTTATTGAGGTAGCTGATGCAACAATAGACTTCACTTTTTCCCAGACGATACTTTTATTAACTCTATTCCTGAAAATTAGACTTTACCCAACTGAATGTGTTTTCTCACTTCCTCAATGACTTGTGCGTGAGTCAATCCATTCAATGGTAATTTCGTGATAAAATCAACATCCTTGACTCGTTCCATGGACTCCTTCGCGAATGACTCACTCATGGAATTCAATTCAGTCTCAATCCTCTCACGAATTGTTGGAATTCGTCTAGCTAATCTGAATATTTGCTTTTTTCCCCTCTCCACGAGGCTCTCATCTTGGTGGAGGAAATTCCAAAGCCAAACTGCACTCAGAACTGAGCCAGTAGTGATTGTCACAATTTTCCAAGGCTCCTTATCCTTAAACATCTCATTAACCGTTCCCTTAACTGCGTCCATTGCTGATTTCGGTTGCCTTGGAAAACAAAAATACAGTTTACAATCATTTCATTTCATCCACTCATTCTTCAAAATATCTGGAAATCTCAGCATGATATGGAAATTTTCGTAGAATTTTTTTTTGTACGAATTGGTTTTCTCTACAAAAACGTTTATATAAAAAATTTCGTCGTCCGATATTCCTGAAGAAAACGAACAGTTATCCTAGTTGACCACCTCTCTACTAAATTCTCAATTGATAATTGCGTCAGCTGGAAATTATGTTAATGCAATAGTGGAGAGTTTATAACACAATGTACTGAGTGAGTGTGAATGTTGAGCAGCTCTCAATAACGTCTAGTGATTTTGAACTTTGAATTTGAAATTCACTTCTGTTCTAATTGAAATGATTCCGTAGAAATCATCGTGTGAATAATCCTGGACTGTCAAATGAAATTCCCACAAAACAAAACTGGTGATTTGGTAATTGATCTAGCAAAGCAAAGTCCATTTCCTTTCTTAGGAAATTTAATTTGTGAATACCGAAAAAATATCCGTTATCTCGTTATTATCACGTACTAATCAGATACTGATAATTATTGGCCATTATTATGGGAAAAGAAGGAATTTGATCACTAATGAACGAAAAACAATTTCAAAATAGTAATATTTTCAAAATTATTTTTCGTAACATTCTTTGTTTCAAATATGTAAATAATTTTCTAAGATTTTCGTAAATGACAGAAATTTTCAGGAAATTCTGAACGCTATTGCAAAGTAAAATTAATCTTAATATGTCGAAAAAAAAAATTTTTAACTTTAGCAACTTTCCATACCTTGCTCTACTGCTCTAAAAATGCGAAATTCCAGTCACTCCGCTCGAAAAATGAGAAAGTGTAAGGCGGGAGGAAGAAGTGGACCGCCGAAAATTCAAAGGAAATAATGTTTTTTACAAGACTCAAACTATGAGATACCAGAATGATTCATGTTTTGATAAACCTAGAAAAATAAGAAAATACGTCATTACGGTTAGTTTTCAAGAACAAACAAGACTGTTTCCATTTTTGATTAAAAACTTACGTTTACGTAGTTCCACTGATATGCTTATTGCAGAAATTAATTGCTTAATGCGCGTGAAATGTATGATAATGAAAATGGAGATCGGTGATAATAATTGCGCAAAAATAGTTGCCAGTTGGCGGGTTCCTACATTTTCTACTGAGCGAATTCCAACAGGATTGAGTAGAACGGAGAGAAACAGCTGATTCTCGGACGGGTGGTGGGGCGGCTGACAAGTAGTGACCCTCGATTGGGTGACAAAACGTCAAACCACTGGGTTTGAATTCTGCTAAATGGCTGAAAGACATGATTGGTACATTTGAGCACAAGGGCATAAGTAACTTCCAGGATGTCGATTGCAGAAAGGCACAATTTCCCAGGCTCTTCGTGCCGGACGTGCTTGTCATCCTCGGCTTCGCCGCGGATGGCAATCTTTCACGTGAGAGAGGGTGATGAGTTTTCCACAACTATATAGTCGAGTAATGTACTGTATATTAGACCAATACGGATGAAAAGCCGCGATTTAAGGTTTAACTTCACTTCGCTTTTCGTCCACGAAGTATCAACTTCTGTATACCGGACGGGCCTAAAACGATCTTTGGGTCATCGTGTGATCATAAAGACACATTCGTCGAGAAAAGCTATTTTCGTCGCAAGGCCGTAAAAAACTTTGCGGCGCGTCCGTACAACGGGTTTTTACGTCCAGTAGGAAGAAAAATTCAGTTCGTCACACGGCTGTAAAAATTTTTGTCTTGTGATGAAAAAAGCTGGTACTTCCTATAGGAGTATACTCGTTTGGCTGATTGTGAGTTTAGATAATAAGCTAAGGGCGATTTTTTCAACACAGGAAGCTGAAAAGTTACACCTGTCCGCGTCGAACCATATGTTTTGATATGTCATGCGCAGGCGCGGGCGAGCTTTGGCACCCGCGAAGTTCCCATGAAGCGTCGCTCCACGTACAGCTGTGCCAGTGTATCAAAAGAAATTCCATATTCCAAAATCACTAGCTCGTACCCTTTGAATGCATGCATAAATTGTGAACCGTATTGATATATAAAAAACAAAAGCGCACAAATGTTGAAACTACCAATTTCATAAATCTCATAATATTCAAAAATTCTCAAAGGTTTCAAATTATCAAAATTGTTCTAAAACATGAAAACTATCAAAATTTTCTTAATATAAGAAATTTTGAGTTTCATAAATTCCAAAAACGTTCATAGCTTAGCACATTAGACTCCACTTGGAGTAAAATATAAATGACATTATTTAAGGAGGGGACGTATGAGTAAAATGTTGAAGAAATGCAAAAATTTTATTTGTGTTTAAAAAATGCTGTATTGTCTAAATGCTTATAGGGAGGATATGGATGTAGACCGCCGGTCCAGGCATCAGAGATTGAAGGTACATGAACATATTATATGATTTTACAGTTCTTTGAAACGTTAATCGCGTTTTTCTTGAAACCGAAGATCGATCTGAAATTTTGACGTAGTATGTTCAAAATACTTCCGTTTATCGACACACGTACGATGTTTTCTTGGAATTGCTTTTTTTCTATCACCAATTTTGTGCCTTTTTTTCGTGAAAATTAGAACTTTTTTTCAATCACGCATCGTTTTGCGAAAAGTCATCGAATAAATCGTACGTGTATCGATAGCTAACCGAACTTGATTTTTCTTCTAGATGAAAAATTAAGGACGCTAGCTGTCTGGCCATGGATCCCCTTCCAAAAATAGGCCCTACGAAGAACCGCTATATTGTTTTGGATTCATTTGAAAAAATTGTGTTTTGTACTTCATGCTTAATCTTATAAAACCTATACTTTACAAATTTTCGATTGCTTCGTTCATTTGGCATTACTGAGATGTCTCCCCTTATAATGAAAAACCACATAGGCACATGGTTTTTTCCTGTTTGTTCTACCTGTCTGTTAGATATATATATATATATATATATTGGCACAAATAATGCATTATTAATATGAAGAATGATATTGAACAATAAAATGTACGCGATATTAAAATTTTTCTTTTGCATTTTATTATCTGAGGCAACAGTTTCTCAAAGAATTAATAGCGATATGTGGAATGAAGATAATTATTGAGCAAGACGAAATCGATTTAAACTTGTAGTGTTGGCATCTGCTGTAAATTTCACAATTTTTCTAACTTAATAATTAAACAACAATAGCCTACAATACAATACATAAATAATATGCTAATACTGTTGGATATCTGCCGATTGTACTATGAACCAACTTGATAATAAGGAGCTTATGGCATACGTACACACACACACAAACACAACTCGATGTAATTTGAAAACTCAGATCACATTCAGTCAATGATATATGAATAATACATTGCGGCATTAGTTATTTTAAAATCAATAGTCAGTTGAAAAATTCAAGTATAAAACATTTGTATATTACATGATTCGCCTTTCTCTCTCTCTTATTGGCCTCAATTTTGGGCACAATTTAAAAATACTTTCCTGAATGATGGTAAATTTTAGGACAAAATTCATTAGCTACAATTGCATATGGCACTTGACTACCTACTTCAACAATTTCTGAACTACTGAGTTTATTCCATACATGAATGCCCATTGATTTCTTAATTATATCCATTGTCAGGTTTTTGTCGGTTTCCTCAAAATAAGATTTCCATTTTTTGTAGTGGATCGGATAAAATGCCGATGGCGGGTAAACGGTAAAGCCGTGACACCTTTCATTCGTCATATCTCGAGCCTATGAAAAAACAAATGATTATTGATAAGTACGCAGCTAAGAATCCTATATTTTATCTCCCTACGTTAGAATAGTATATTTCTCAGCTAGGGAAGAGAAGCAGCCAAGTCTTCCCCGTGTGCAAGCACGTGGGGAAGGCTTGTCTGATTGTCCTCCCGAGGATTGAATACGCTTTTTCTGTCTGCATGCACAAAAAGTGAGAATTCTAACCGAGCGAAGCGAGGAATGTGGGCAGAAAAATCTTTGTGCGACAATCGAGATGGAAACAAAGTTGATTGCTTACATATTTTGTGGCGCAGAGTTTCTGTAGCGTTCGTGTTATTACACCTGGTCCATTATTTCCCCATACATTCCCACGAAAATTTTTTTTTAAGTCTCTCAAGCATGCATCGGCCACTCTTCGACCCAGATTGTTTGGGCCGAAACCGAGAATTCCAGCAGCCACGTCTTCCCAATCTTCGGCCCCCGCAAAGTTCGATAACTTTCTCAATGATCTGCAATAGGAGTAATTTGTAGACATAGATACGTCTAAACTACCGGCTAAAAATCAATAGAGCATAGGCCGGTCATGCATTTTTTATTCTCATTCCGGGGAGCGGCATAGACAGAAATGTCTAATGTTATTACTGTACACCGTACATAGGAAAAAAGATTAACCTTGATTGAACAATATTGGAATTTTCGATGTTAAAACTTGAAGATTATTGCAAACGTTGCAAAATTTCAAAAAATTGAAGTAGTTTGAAATTGAAGAAAAAACCTAAGATATTTTGGACATTTCAGAGGATCCAAGTTCGAAAAAATTGGAAATTGACAAAATTTCAAACGTCTTAAAAAGATTGATAATGTGAAACAACAAAAAATGTCAAAAACTTTTAAATAAAAATTGGAAATACAATTTAAATTTTTTTACTTACGTTGTGACTATAACGTCGAGGTCCAGATAGATTCCCCCAAATTTCCAGAGAGTGAGATATCTCAGAATATCAGACATATGACTTCTGGGCCATTTACTGCTCCTCAAAATTCCCGAAATCCACCACTCTTCCAAAGGCGTATTTTTCACATAATTTTCCATAAAAATTCGCCTGATGGCTATATTTTTATACGATGACAGAATGTTTACAGTTTCTCTTGTTGTTGATGACAAATTTGAGTGACTTAGAACCAATAAATAAACCTGCATTGTTGGATTCATTTTGGCTGCCGATTCTACTGCACAAGCTTGCCTCGCGGTGAGGGCAATACCTTCCTCCCCAAAACACGAGGTCTCGTGAAAAAAAATGTTGCTGGCTTTCACATCTGAAAATTGATGAAAAATTGGTGAGACATTCGATATACTGGAAATTCGCCAATTTTGTAAGACTTTCCAATTTGTCTAAATTTTCTTGATTTTTCGATTTTTTGGAATTTTTAAAAATGAAATGAGTTCTAGAAATATCTTAAAATCATTGAATAAAAAAAATCAAAAACGTTCAAACATTTGGTCCTTGACTTTTTTTCGTATTAAAAAGATTTGTTTTCAGCTTTCAGGTATTTTTAAAAATATTAAACATGTTTAAAACAATTGTTTACATATGTAATTTTTTCAAAATTCCGAAACGTTTACAATTTACTCATTTATCATTAAAACGAAAAATGGAAAAGTCTCCAAATTCATAGCACATTCGATTTTCCGATACACGCTATGAATTGAGCTTCCGTGCATTGCCCAAAAAAGTCGAATAAATTGAAAACAAAATTACCTGTCGTCACTAGCGTTTCTATGGATCCCACCGTTGATTCTTCAATATAGCAACTAACATCTTCAGGTGAATGAACAAAAAAAGGTGCCATTCTCTGAATAATATCCCCATCACTTAACAATCCGATGCAAATCACCATACCCAAACAAAATCCGACTAAAAGTCTTTTCCTCATTTTTCGAAACACTGCCATAATTCCACCTTTCAACACGAACATCAAACAATTTGATATGATTTTGGCAATTTTATCAGTAGTTCCACGTACACCAGGCAAGTTTTTCCCTAGATCTGGATATCATCCATTCATCTTTCGAACTAATTTTCTAACGAAGGTCACAACTTAATTGGCCACTATTATTAAATTTATTTGTCGTGAAAATTTTAGATTTAGTATTTGTTATTTATTCAGGAAATTTTCAGGCTTACAATTTTCGCACTAGAAATTCTTAATTTAGAATTTTATTCCCCAATTCAATTAACATTCTTGTCAATTAAAAATGAGCAATATTTGGGTCGATATGTTCAATATGAAAGGAAAATCTTGATCTGTGCTCGACTCGCGAAATAAATCGAAGACTGACACATTTAGCCAAAATTTTGGTTTAACTGAATGGGAATATTTAATAGCTCTATTATTAAGACCTAAACCCACTCACTACACTTCAGTTAGTACTTTATTTTCGATAACATTGAAATAGTCAACTGTTCACAACAAGTTTTCCCATAACTCCAATGGACAGACTTTTCGATTTTTTTGAAGAAATTTTCGTTTTGTATTTATACATAAAATTTTTCGATTTTCTGGAGACACATAAAATTTTATTTTTTTAATTGTTAGGTTTCTCAGAAATTGTCAGAATCGTTGCAATTTCCCGTTTCTAAATTTTTTTTTAGTATTGTTGAAAAACTTTCGAATTAAAGAAAAAATTAGCATTTTTTTTATTTTTATCAGTGTAATTTAGTAATACTATATCGTTGAGCACTATGTTGATTTAGGGTAAGAAGTTGTATCTTATTTTGGCATGTATCAGATTTCGGTAGTCGGCACTTAGTCCTCAACACATTTTATTGATTTGATTTTTAGTCAGCGTTTTGTTACGTATACTTGGTTCCGGGGGAGTTAACTGATAATGGGAATGTTCAAATGAAAATATTTTCGATAGCAATAGATGCACGCCCCCTTTGGGGCAATTTCCGACTGCATGGACGAAGTGCTTGTCGCGTCTATTCATATTAGATTCATAGATATATGTACGTGGGATTGTGCATAGCGCGCCACCCTCATTATGGAGAAATGGGGGTGCACGTAGTCCACGCATGCGTGGAAACGTTCCTGAGTTGGAAAATCGAACTTCTTGTAGTTTTTAGAATTTCCAAATTTTTTGAAATGTTTCAAATTTTTAAAACTTTGGAAATTGTTGAAATTTTTCAATTTTTTGTAAATTGTTGATTTTTTTGGAAATTGTTGAATTTTTGTATTTAAGGGGTGACCCCAGTGAAACTTCGAAATCCCTGTCCGACCTTCGGTCCCACCAATCGGGTTTTGATATATAAAGGCATATCCAAAAAAGTAAGGAAAATTGCGGACCCAACCCATTTTGCCCTATAAGAAACATTGTTTTTTTTGTGTTTTGAGTTTCAAAGTGCTCCTCGGCCCCCAATTTTTGTCCGATTTTTTTTTTTTTTTCAAAATGTTCGTTATATTCTAAAGAACAAAGTTAAGTATCCGTTTTATTGTATTCGCTTTACATCATGAGAAAATCTTTTTTCAGTTAGCGCATTTGTTTTATTTTTTCGAAAAATCTAAAAAAATTGTCGTTTTCTCTAATTGATTATTGTAATCACACGTAATATGTGTTTTATAGGAAGAAAAATGATTTGTTCAACATTTCGAACGAATTTTATGATTTATTTCTATATTTCTACCTGAGCAGATTGATATACATATGTCTGCATTTTCTGACAGTTCTCTCGAAGAGAGATGAAAGTTCTATAATTTTTTTGTACTGAATGTGACTTTTGATATCATTTTTATCGTCATAAAAGACATATTATGTATGATTACAATAATCAACTAGTGGTGTGCAAATGTGTGTGCCCATACGGGGCACAAACAAAACTTCCCGATTTGGTATGTCAGCACAGCATAAGCATGCAACCATGGTGATGAGAAAACTCCACAGTGATATCAATAATTGAACTTGTGACTAATAATTACTGCACGCGATTGCTTTAGTTTGATTTTTAAGCCGCATAAAAATATTCAACTGGAATTCGTCCGCCTAGGTACCCTCTCTACCTCTGTACGTTCCTAATTATCCCGATCTTTGACATCCTTGCCGCAATTGCCAACATATTCATTCACCAAGTATATTATAGTTCAACTCGCGATATATTTTAACCTATATTGAAAAAAGTCATACTGAATGTGCATTTTTGTATAAGGAACGACGCTGGTGATATGCATTGTTCCCGTATTTCAAATTGCTCGGACGACCATACCCCCTTAATTATGCAAATTATGGAAAAAAGTCATTCTACATAAAATGTGTATTTTCATATAAGGAATAGTTTTCTTTAGATAAGTTTCCCGTTAACTTCAATATTTTACCCAGTGGAACCGTATAAACAATTGCAATTGTTAATAACATTGCATATATACTCCACGAATGTCATCCAGAATGCAGTCCGCTCGATTTTGAACGGAAATACTTCAATTGAGACCTTCATAACAGCAGAGTGTCATTCATTCACTCACTACAGACATAATTGTTGAGGCGGTCATACCTCCTTAATTATGCAAATTTGCGAAAAAAGTAATTCCACATAAAATACGCATTTTTATATGGGGAACAACTTTTCTCATATAAATTTTGTACTAACTCTAATAGTGTATGCAATAGAACGTGATAAACAATTAAAATTGTTAATAACAATATACATACTGCACTAATTTCACCCAAAATCTAATCCCCTCAAAGTTACATGAAAACGCTTCGATTTCAATATTGACGGTCTCGATAGCTTCATTCGTTCGTGAGAAACCTAGGATCAAAATTTCGGAAACACACATACATACAGATATACACACACACATACACACACACGCACACACACACACACACATCGATTCAAAATTTGTTAGGCATCATTTTGGTATACTTAAAACCCCAGTCACAGGATGAAAGGAAAAATATCGATTTCGGGGTCAGTACAATAACTTCCCGAATTATCGGGAAGTTAATTAGTGAAAACGACAATTTTTTTAGATTTTTCGAAAAGATGAAAAAAGTGCGCAAACTAAAAAATCATTTTCTCATGATGTAAAGTGAATAGAATAAAACGGATACTTAACTTTGTTCTTTCCAGTATGACGAACATTAAAAAAAAAAATCGGACGAAAATTGCGGACCGAGGATTATTTTGAACCTCAAAACACAAAAAACAATGTTTCTTATAGGTATATGGGGCGAAATGGCTTGGGTCCGGAATTTTCCTTACTGTTTCGGATATGCCTTTATATACCAAAATCTGATTGGTGGGTCCGAAGGCCGGGCGGGGATTTCGAAGTTTCACTAGGGTCACCCCTTAAAAAAAAATTTGAAACCCTTGACTTGGAAATCCTTGAGGTTCTCTCTATTTTTAAGATTGTTCATTCTTTGCAATTTTTAATATTTTCCAGTTATCGATGGGACGAATTGACATACACACACACACACACACGCATGCTATGCACACGTATGTATAGCTTTTTACATTCCACTTTCCGTGATGAGTATATAATAGCGTGAAGAAAAGATTCTTTCCGAATCGATGGATGTAGACATCATAGCATTGACAGTGTTATTCCAATACACTCGATCATTGCAACGGTCACACGGAAAATTTATTCAATTTCTTTTTCACAAGAATCATACTAACACATAATATGTGTGCACAGCCGCCTGACCTATAATCACTAATGTTACACAGGAAAAATAACATCATATAAATTCAACACACTTCACTCAATCGCCAGGATTTGCTCGTCATAGTATTTATACACACACAAGGTCATCATCTGGCTTAATTACCCCATGTTGTCATGTGAAATTGAGTTCATTCTGATTCATACTATAATGACTGTTTGGAAAAACAACGCACATATATACTAGGGTATCTGAATGGGACGAATTCGAACCGGATGCGTGTGCGTGTGTGCGACCGTCTACGCATTACCCTTCTCGATACTCATTTCATTAACAAATCCACTCTTTTATGAGACAAAGTAATGGTTTTTTTTATATGTGGCGCCCGATTTTCGATAAGAAAGTTTTTTATGTTTTCTTTCGAAGTCTAGGAATTCCCGAGATTACATTTCATTTTTTCAACTTCCCGATATAAGGAAGTTATTAATAAATTACAATTGTAATGCCCCCGAAAATCAAAATTTTTGTTTTCATCGGATGTGCACGTTTCAAGGTTTTTCTAACATTTTTAGACTATTTTGAACAAACTGTCTGTCTGTGCGTGTGTGTGTATGTGTGTGTAACCAGGTATCTATACAGTAGAGCTCCCTTTATTTTCCGAGCTCGGGGGGTGACCTTGAAGCAATTTCGTGGAGAAAAAAATTAAGGAAGCCCCCCACTCTGCCCACTGGTTGATTGGCGTTGTGGGGGTTGTCGGGAGCGGAAGGGGACATAAGAGCAGAAGTAAACGGACTATGTATCAAAAGTAAATAGGTTATGTTTCATGAATGCTCGGTCCCACTATTGAGACGCTGCGCAGTCTGGAGCGCATGATGTCGAAAACAAGGATAGACAAAGTACGGGGAGTGGGAGAAGGTTTTTGAGGGGCGACAAGTCGTGAGGGGAGTACAGCGAAAATAAAGGAAGCGGAAAATTAAGAGAGCTCTACTGTATGGTCAAATTTTTCGGCCACGATTTCTAGCGACTGAATTATGCGATCGCGCTTCTGAATGATTCAACCGAAGAGTTTTCACGTAACTTAGATCTGATTATATTTTGGATGGAATTGGTCCTCAACATATATTGTTATTAACCATTTCAATTGTTTATAATATTCTACTGCATAAACTATCAGAGCTAGCGTAAAATTTATAGAAGAAAAGTTGTTCCCCATATAAAAATCCGTATTTTATGTAGGATGACTTTTTTCGATAATTTTCATAATTAAGGGGGTATAGCCATCCCAACAATTATCCTATTCTAAAAAGGATAATGTGCGAAATATATCGATTATATCGAAAGTCTGTCACGCTGAAATGCGCGCGCAACCGCTTCGTTGAGAGTGTAGTCTCTATCTCTCTCTGTCCTTATATATAAATGAGAGGTTCAATCAAGAAAATAAATCGATTATCGGAATCGAACTCGAAATCAAACAAGGAATGGCATGTGGCCGCGTAGCGGTCACCACATGAACTAGTGTATGTAATAAGTGAATGAATGAACCTAACGCGATCATGACGGTCCCAATTGAAGCGTTTTCGTGCAGAATCGAGCGGATTACATTTTACATAGCATTCTTGCAGTATATGCAATGTTATTAAGAATTGCAATTGTTTATACGGTACCACTGGGTAAAATATTAAGGTTAGCGGGAAACTTATCCGAAGAACACTATTCTCTCTATGAAAATACACATTTTATGTAAAATGACTTTTTTCCATAATTTGCATAATTAAGGGGGTATGGCCGTCTCAACAATTATGTATGTAATAAGTAAATGAAGGAACCCACCGCTGTCATGAAGGCCTCAATCGAAACCTTTCCGCTCAGAATGGAGCGGATTACATTTTGGATGGCATTCGTGCAGTACATGCAATGTTATTAACAATTGCAATTGTTTATACGATTCCACTGGGTAAAACATTGAAGTTAGCGGGAAACTTATCTCAAGAAAACTATTCCTTATATGAAAATACAGCTTTTACGTGAAATTACTTCTTTCCATAATTTGCATAATTAAGGAAGTATGGTCGTCCGAGCAATTTGAAATACGGGAATAATGCATATCACCAGGGTCGTTCCTTATACAAAACTGCACATTCAGTATGACTTTTTTCAATATAGGTTAAACCATGTAGCGAGTTGAACTAGAATATACTTGGCGAATGAATATGTTGACAATTGCGGGAAGGATGTCAAAGAGCGGGATAATTAGGAACATACGGAGGTAGAGAGGGTGACTAGACGGACGAACTCCAGTTGAATATTTTTATGGGGCTTAAAAAATCCAACTAAATCGATCGCGTGCAGTACTTAATAGTCGCAAGTTCAATTATTGATATCACTGTTGAGTTTGCTCATCACCATGGTTGCATGCTTATGCTGTGCTGAAATACCAAATCGGGAAGTTTTGTTTGTGCCTCGAATGGGGCACACACATATTCACACCACCATTTTTTTTTAATCATGAAAAAACGTTTAGTCGAAATACACACACATTTTTAAAAAATTATCACTGTTTGTATCGTGCTGTAATGGATGTCGAATATTTTTAGTTATTTACCTAGAGTACTCATTTCTCTTGCAAATCATCCATGTATTTCGTAAACAAGTAGGTCCAGAGAAAAATGATAGACAGCTAATTTGTCGAAAATACAATTTTATATATAACGTATTTTATCACATTTTTTCGTACGGCCCAAAATAATCGAATCTCCAAGGATGCTGTACAATCGGCCCTTCTTAGCGATAAGTTATAGGTTTGGTCCATAAGGGTTACACCGCTAATGGACTTATTATTTGTTAAAATTCCGAGTATTGATACTAATTGAAATAAGTACAGAAATTCAATTAATTTTTTATATGCAAATACATGCAGTGACTTCTAATAATCGATGCTGTTCGAGCGATATGTTAGACTCGAAGAGTTCAAAAGGCCGAATGATTTCGTTTCGAGTCAGAAAAGGAAGCGCTGGTTGAGCAGTAATGGTTTCAATTATAGTCTATTGCGGGAATACAGTGTAATGACGATTGACTGAATACGCCACGAAATATAGGAGGGCTTTTTGATAGATGCACGATAAGCCTAAAACTCGAGTTTATTAAAAAATACCCTACCTTAAGGGGTCCCCGTGTGACGATTATTTTTTTAGCGGATAATACTACAGAAGCTTAATTCTTTGAATACTATGTATTGGCGGTTGAAGAGTAAGTAAAAACATCTCCAGAGTGAATCTTGACTTCAATGGTTGTTGCACCACTCCAATGGCTCCCATATTCGACGGTCTCCATGATCCCGGGTGATTGGCTTATCTAAGGTCAAAACCCAGACGACGTCCTGAGCTGAACAGATATGACTATGGAAAAAATGCGAATCATTTTGGAATATTGAAAATCAAATAATGGACATGGCATGTTATTGACATCTTCTACATACTTTAAAGAATCAATTTATGCTGATAAAATATTTTCGGAACCCATTGCGCAAGACGATCCGAGGGCGCTTCCATCAATTTGGTCAATTACCTCAAAAACGAAACGAGACATTAAAGATTCCCCCACACTGTCCTAGGGGGAGTGAATGGCAAGGCAACAGAGGCTATCGAAACTACGACGGGGGTATACGTATTTAGCTGACGTGCGTTCGAAGCTACCCAGGTAGGAATTGACAACCGGCCCAGGCTTGTTTCAAGCCTGGCCAAGGCTGGGTAAACTAGCCTATACCAGGCCTGGAATGAAACATGGGGCCAGGCTAGGACTGAGGTATCCCTCAGTCTTGAGACTAGCCTGGTAGTTTAGCCTGGCCCACGGCTGGCATTTAGCTAGAACCAGGATATACGCTTAACATAAAAAAATAATTAATTCAATTAAGCTTGCACAAATGTTTTGTTAAAAGAGTGATGAGTATGTTAATCTCATTGGCTTATCGAGTGTAGAATAGTAAAAAAAATAAAAAAACAATTTCGACTATTAGTTTGCGAAATAGGAATATCCAGATCGCTAGGTGTTTCTTGTCGGCCACCCATACTCCTACGGTCCATACTCGGTGGTGCTTAACTTCAGTGATCGCTGGATATTCTAGTTGTTCCTGGGCTGTGCGGCGGCTTACACGAGAGGATATTTTTCTTGGGTTTATATGGGGAATCAATGGGAGGGAAGATAATGGGGGAGGAGGGTGAGAGACAATAAACCAATGAAAAAGCGGGATAGAATGGGATGATATACTTTGATAGTGGGGCAAAATGGGATAGCGAGACAAAATGGAATAGTAGTGCAAAAGAGGATAACGGGATAAAATGGGATAGAGCGAGATAAATAAGGGCGGGATGGGGCACAATGGGAACAGGGGCATAATGAGAAGCGGGGCATAATGGAATGGCAAGCATAATGGAGAGCGGGGGATGATCTCAAAGAGGAAGTACCAAGCTTCGACAAATGGGGCGAGCTTGGGACAGCCCCGCATTACCAGGCCTTGGCACGCTAGGTTGGCCCGTGCTTGTACCGATGGCGTTGTCACCCTGTTTCCAACGCTCGTAGCCCAGTTCCTGGCGACCAGCTCTGTACCAGTCTAGGCACAGAAGTGGTAACCAAGGCTCGGTGTTGCCATACGTGGGCCAGGTTATTGCCAGGACTGGTCTGAAACCTTGGTAGAACCTAGATTTTCAATTTATATTGAGGCTTGGCGACCAAATTTGGCCGAGTCTATGCACGAAACTTCTAACCAGGGCTTGGCATCGCCTAGCATGAGCCAACCTATTTCCAGGACTGGTCTAGAATCTTGGTAAAACCCAGATTTATAACTTCTATTGAGACATGGCGACCAGGTTCGGCCCATTCTACAACCAGCACTGTTATCCAAAGGCGGATTTAAGCGATCTTGGTGGTAGATTGGCCCAAGACTGGTTACCAAATCTCAATGTAATTGGTAAATCGGGGTATCCCCCAGACTTGGGGCTAGTCGTGGATTCAGTCTGGTCCAAGTCCGGTATATCCAGCTCTGAGGTACCAGCCATGGCTGTAGATTGTCCCAAGAGTGGTTGTTATATCCTAATGTGACTTGTTAATCAGGGTATTGCCGAGACTTGAGGCCTGTCCTGGCTACAGCTTGTTCCTAGCTGGGTTCAATCGACCCTTGGATACCAGTCCTAATTGTAGACTGGGACAAGCTTAGTCGCCAAGCCTCAATGTAAATTACAATCTGAGTTTTACCAAGGCTCTAGACAAGTTTTGGAAATAGCCTGGCCCACGCTTGGCAATCCGATATCCTGGTTACCAATTCTGTGCCTAGGCTGGCCCAAGGCTGGTCGCCAGGGACTGGTCTACAAGCCCTGGATACCGGGTGGCAACACCATCGGTCAAAGCAAGGGCCAAGCTAGGTGTGCCAAGGCTTGGTATCCGAGGCTGTCCCAAGCTTGTCCCGGTTGTCAAAGCTTGGCACTTCCCACCTGGGTAAGAGTGGGGGAAAACCTCCTCGCAGTTTTATATGAATTTAAATAAATTTCCGGGGAACTTCCGTCATCTTCACTGCAATTAAGCTTAAATTTACTTTTTGTATCCACCACGCTCATTAACCTAGTTTGGGTGTATAGACAAAATAATGTTAAGCTTAAACAAGGTGTTATGTTTTTTTAATAATTGAGGCTTCTGCGATTATCAAATTTTTCAATTTCTCCCATTTTCAAATTTTTTTCCTGTTCTTCCAATAGAGTATCTCAACAGAACTTCTCAGGTACGAAGTATCGGGATGGGTCCGCTTACGCGGTCACGGTTGCCCACGGGTTAGTCAAATGCCTGCGAGAACGCTTTCCCAAAGAACGATTGCTCAAAGGCACACTTTCCCATTGAACAAGCGGCCCACCGCGTTGTCGGTACATGCATGAACGCTCGGTCTAGTAGGGCTTTCGTAAGTTTTGTCTGCAATGGGTACCAACTCATAGTTTAATTGAAAAGGGACAGATGGCAGTATAATGATACTTTACGGGCGGATTGTGCTGATCATACACGTATAATGTACAGACGGCGCGTTCCGTTTGGTTCCCGTATATTAGAGATAGATGCAAAGGAAATAGAATGAGAAAGGTATCTGAATTGACTCATGGCATCTCAGTTGCACCGCGTATTAGAGGTGGACTAGTAGTTACTGAATGCTTCATTATAGAAGCGTAGAAGGGGAAACTATAGATAAATTTAAAATGTATCAAATGTAGGGGAATTTTGAGAAATAATTGAAAAATAACAATTGTTGTAAATGACATATTTATAATGAAAGTTCCAAAATTCTAACCGGCTAATGATAATTTATGCTTCCGGTGTTCAATCATTATTTTCGTAGCCGAGCTTAGGGGCAAAAAATATCGAATAACATTTATTCGGAAAAATTAATACATTGAAGTCAGCCTGCGTAAATGGCATTTTCGCATTCAAAATTGAAATTCAATGACAAATATAGTCTGGGGCCATCGTTCCCATTGGCAATTTCATTGGTTTATAAAAATAGGTTGGGAGCGGAGTAGACACTCCTTGGTTAAAATGTCTGACAATGGGACTCAGTCTTTTTCTGCATAGGTTTGTCGGTCCAGAGCGAGAACGAGGCCCCAAGTGTAGTCCACTGGAAACCCTGATGACCCCATTGATTAACTTCCCGATAGGGGAAGTTATTGTTTTGCCCCCGAAAATGAAAAATAGATTTTCCATCAGATCTCCACGTTTCATGGTATTTCTGACCATTCTAGACTATTTAGAACAAAAGGTCCGTATGTGTGTATGTGTGTGTAACGATGTATGGATGTGGTCAACGATTTCTTGTGAACGAATCATTCGATCGAAGTTGTTGATGACTCAAACGGAAGAGTTTCATGTAACTTAGACCGGATTAGATTTTGGGTGCAAATGGTCCAGTACTCATATTGTTATTAACAATTTCAATTGTTTATAACGCTATAGTGCATGAATTATTCGTGTTAGCAGAAAATGTATATAACAAAAGTTATTCCCCATGCAAAAATACACATTTTATGTTGTATGCGTTTTTTGTGTAATTTGCATGATTAAGAACGAACGGCCATTTGAAAAATAACCTATTTATAAAGTACACGAATGAAGTCATTGACGTGGTCAATGCTGGAATTGTGGGTCTTCATGTGTGTGTGTGTGTGCGCGTGACGATGTATGTATGTGGTCAAAATTTTCGGTCAACGATTTCTTGTGAACGAATCATTCGATCGAAGTTGTTGATGATTCAAACGGAAGAGTTTCATGTGACTCAGACCGGATTAGATTTTGGATGGAATTGGTCCAGTACATATATTGTTATTAACAATTTCAATGGTTTATAATAGCCACTGCATGAGCTATTAGAGTTAGCGCAAAATTGACATGAGGAAAGTTGTTCCCCACATAAAAATACGCATTTTATGTAGAATGACTTTTTTCGACAATTTGCATAATTAAGGAGGTATGACCGCCTGAGCAGTTATGTATGTAATAAGTGAATGAATGAACTCAGCGCTGTCATGAAGGCCTCAATCGAAACATTTTCATGCAGAATCGAGCGGATTACATTTTGGATGGCATTCGTGCAGTATATGCAATGTTATTAACAATTACAATTGTTTATACTGTTCCGCTGGGTAAAATATTAACGTCATCGTTTGTATTGCGGCTGCATCGCTATTGGCGACTCACTCCCACTCAAGTGACGCGCATAAGTCGCATCCTCATGCTCACCATGCGTCTACTCAAATATCCATAATTATCTGCTTCATAAATGAGTCAGTTTAGAATTCTCAAACCTGCAACTGTTCATTATGACACTAAGAGAGGTCACACTGATTAACCTGGGTATATTGGAGACGAATAAATTTAGTACGCTGTGCTGAAATACCAAATCGGGAAGTTTTTTTTGTGCCCCGAATGGGGCACACACATGCTCACACCACTAGTTGCAACTTGATTTGGGGGATTAACTTGTGCGCGCATTTGATCACTACTTGATCGCTGGTCCACTGAGAAAATATATATGTGGGTCAAAAAGTCATTTATTTCGAGATTCTCAATATATATGACTTTTTGATGTTTTTTAACTTCCCCATCTAGGGAAGTTATTGTAATGACCCCGAAAATGAAAAGTGCCAGATCGATGAAATTTTCACGTTTCTCGACGTTTCACATCATCCCGACACGATTTCAGAAAAGTGGTCGTATGTATGTATGTGTGTGTGTGTGTGTGTGTGTGTGTGTGTGTGGACAAAACTTTGTTTAACGTTTCCGGAGGAACCACCGGAGGGATTTTCTTTTTTTTTTGATCGACTCGTTTCAGTGGTGTCCAGGTCCGAAAGGAGGGATTTTTCCAAAAACCGCTTCGTTCAATTGTTATTAACAAATTCAATTGTTTATATCGCTCTACCGCAAGAACGGTTTGAGATACGAAAAAAAGTGTTTCATGAAAGTTGTTCCCCGCCACGAAATACAGATTTGACGTTTCATGACTTTTTTTGCTAACACCCGTAGTTAATTGTTCGTAACAGAAAAGATTGTTTATATCGCAGCGGCGTGAGAACGGTTAACGACACACAACGAAATAGTGAATGAAAATTGTTCCACACACAAAAACACATATTTGATGTCGTATAACTTTTTTTGCTAACCCCGATAGTTAATAGTTATGAACAAATTCAACTGTTCAGATCACTCTATCGCAAGAACAGTTCGAGATACGAAACAAAGGGTGTAATGCAAATCGCTCCCACGTAAAAATACACACTTGATATTCCCAGACTTTTTTTGCCATCACCCATAGTTAATTGTTAGTAACAAATTGTATTTTTTATTTAACTACTTCATATTAAGAATTATATTTTTTTTTAATGTTTAGAAATTTCGAAAACTTTATGAAGACCATAATTTGAGACATGGACGGAAATTGTGGATATAACATATACGGCGGAACGATCGGGAAGTTATTGGTTCGACCCGTAGAGGGTCATACCCACATCCTGTTTATTGCTTTTTAACTTCCCGATATTTCGCGAAGTTATTATAATGACCCCGAAATCGATTTTTGTTCTTTCCACAGGTCACTGGTGTCTAAAGTGTACCAAAATGATTCCCAACAAATTCTGGATCGATGTATGTGTGTGTGTGTATATATGAATAACAATTTCAATTGTTCGTAACATTCCCCTGAGCGAACGGTTAGAGGCAGAAAAAAATTTATATGAGGAAAGTTGTTCCTAGTACAAAACTACACATATTATGTTGAGTAATTTTTTTCCGCAATTCGCATATTTAGGGAGTTATGGTAAATTAAAGAACAATATGTAGGATCAGTGAGTGTCGCGAACGTAAATGAGAATGGAACAGGGGGAAATGCAATATCGATATATATATACATATATCTATATTAACTTCCCGATATAGCGAAGTTATTGTAATGACCCCGAAAATCGAAAGTGAAATTTTCATGATATTTTCACTTTTCTGGACGTTTCATATCATCCTGAGTCGTTTTTGAAAAGCGTTTGTATGTGAGTGTGTGTGTGTGACCAAAAACTTTGTTTAACGTTTCCGAAGAAACCAACGTAGTGATTTATGTTTTTTTTTTATCGACGCGACTTACTATTCTCCAGGTCTGAAAGGAACGATTTATGCGAAAAATGTCTCGTTCAATTGTTACTAACAAATTCAATTGTTTATATCGCTCTATCGCAAAAACGGTATGAGATACGAAAAAAAGTGTTAAATGAAAATTTTTCCCCGCCACGAAATACACATTTGACGTTGTATGACTTTTTTTTGATAACACTCGTAGTTAATTGTTAGTAACAAAAAACATTGGTTATATTGCAGCGGAGTGAGAACGGTTGAAGATACGAAACAAATTAGTTGATGAAAATTGTTCCACATATAAAAACCCATATTTGATGTTGTATAACTTTTTTTACTAACGCCGATAGTTAATAGTTCTTAACAAATCCAATTGTTTAAATCGTTCTATCGCAAGTACGGTTGGACGCGCGAAACAAAGTGTCTAATGAAAGTCGTTCCACACGTAAAAATACACATTTGATGTTTTATTACTTTTTTTTCCTAACACTGATAGTTAATAGTTATTGAAAAATTCAATTGTTCAGATCGCTCTATCGCGAGAACGCTTCGAGATACGAAACAAAGGGTGTAATGCAAGTCGTTTCACACGTAAAAATACACATTTGACGTTCCATGACTTTTTTGCCAACACCCATAGTTAATTGTTCTTAACAAGTTATATTGTTTATCTAACTACTTTATATTAAGAATTATAATTTTTTTTAATATCTAGAAATTTCGAAAACTTTATAAAGTCCATGATTTGAGACATGGACGGTGTTGAGCCTAGAGGTCCACATTGTACTCTATAAGATACAGTGTAACTCCGGAGCCAATGAGCGAGCGCGCCCCGGGTCTATGACGAGTGCGAGCCAATGAGCGACCGCGCGTCGGGTCTATGACGAGTGCGAGCCAATGAGCGAGCGCACATCAAGTCTATCACGAGTGCGAGCTAATCACAACGCTCAGCGCAATTAGGAGTTCCATAATTACCAACCTACGCCGTGTGCTTCTTTCCTATGAAGCGATAATTCCCCAACTAGCTCACTCCAAGGCAGCTCCTCCCCCCAAAAGGACAAACTCCCCAGCTCACCCAATTAAGAAATCTACCCCCCCCCCCAGCCTGCCCTCCCACTAACCCTAAGACTGCGCCCTGCAGTATAGGTAAAACTCCATGCCACCCTAAGGTCACCCCCCAAACTTCCCCTCTTTCAATGCCAAACGACTCCCATTCCTCCGAAATGGAGATCAAAACACCTACCCGTCCCAATCTCGAAACTCCTCCAACCTTTACTGCTAAACGTAGAAGAGTCCATAACTCACCTCCAAATTCCTCAGACGAATCATCCCTCTCTCTCTCTCTGAGTCCTCAGACGATGACGAAGAACCCCAACCCCGCAACCCGCCACCTATTCGCGTAAGCAACTCTGGCCTAAAATCGCTTCTGCAATTCAAAAGGCGGACATTCCAATACGTTTCTCTAGGAACACCCACGACGCCATCCTCATCTACCCGGAGACAGTAGACGGCTTCCGCGTCATCACCGCCAAGCTCGAAAAGCGCGACATCCCCTACACCAGCAACCAACTCCAACAGGACAAGGACCTCCTCGTTGTCATCCGTGGCATCCCTGAAACTCTCCCCGACGAACCCATCCTCAGCGAACTTCAAACAAAAATCCCTGCTGTCAAAAGCATCCATAGGATGAGGAAAGGCGACATAATCTGGCCTCTCATCACTGTACACTTAGACCCCTCCTCCTCATCAGCCAAAACCATCTACAACCTCAAAACTCTCTCCAGCCTGAGGATCAAAGTTGAACCCAAGCGGAAATCTTCCATCGTCCCCCAATGCCGCCGCTGCATGAAATTCGCCCACACCTCCAACTACTGCCACGCCCCCTGGTCCTGTGCCTTCTGCTCCCAAGACCACGCCACCGCTGCATGCACCCTAAAGAACAGAAAATACGCTGACCCTCCTGCGCTAACTGCAAAGGCCCCCACCGTGCCACATACCGTGGTTGCCCAAAAGCCCCCCCTAAAATCCCTCGTAAACCTAGCATATCAGCCCAAACTTCTACCCCTACAACCCCACCAATGCATGCTCAACCCTCTGCTCCACCTCGCGCCTCCCGACCTCCTCAACCCTCTCCTCCCCCCCCCCCGCCGTCCTCCAACGCTCCATCATATGCCAACAACTCAGCCGCCAACATACGCTAACATAACCGCATCCCGACAAAACCAATCCCCACCAAACAACCCCCCTCCCCGCGCCATCAACCCCGACGCGCTCTAACAGCTTTTTCTTGACTTCTTCTCCAAACTCTCGACACTCATCCCTTTTTCTAGACCTATCCCTTTTTCTCAAAGACAAATCCATCGATATCGTCTGCATCACTGAAACCCACCTCAACCCGAAAAAATCCCTCTTCATCCCAAATTACTCCATTTATAGAAGAGACCGCCCTGAAAACTCCTTCGGGGGGGTTGCTCTGTGCATACGTAATTCCCTAACTCACAAACCCATTAAATCTAACTCCCCCTCCCACGAAATCATTGGCGCCACTAGACTCCTGAATGCCGGCCCCCTCCGCATCTTTTCCTACTACACCCCCCACAAGACAAAGACCTATCCATCATCGCAGACATCTTTCAATCTAACTTACCCACCATCATCGCTGGCGACCTCAACGCCCCAAATATGTCATGGTTGCCCCAGTACAAATACCAAAGGCCGTTCCCTACTCAAATCCTCAATACGCTACAAATTTAACATTGAAGCCCCCTCCGAACCCACGCACCACCCCCACAATCATCGTCACCAGCCTAACATCCTTGACCTCTTCCTAACTAAAAATGTCACCGTCACCAACGATCCCAAATCATTTCACGAACTTAGCTCAGACCACTCCCCAGTGACTCTAAACTTATTCGCCAACCCCGTAGAATCTGACCCCTCTTCCTCCAAAACTGACTTCCTTCACCTCAAGTACATCCTTGAATCCTCTACCTTCACCTGTCAGCACATCAACTCCATCTCAGATATCGACCTGGCGGTTGAATCACTCACCACTGAAATTCAAAAATCCGTCACTCTAGCCACCTCCCATAATCCCCTCTCCTCTCTACAACCAAACTGTTCCTCCAAGATCATCCACATGATCAAGGAGAAGAACAAAATTCGCCGCAGATGGCAGTCCCTTCGCCTCCCACACCTTCGCTGTCAACTTAATTCCCTGCAAAGAGACCTGAAAGCCGCCCTCCAATCCTCAATCTCCTCTGCTTCTGAATCCTACATCGCCGAAGCTAAATTACACTCCAGAAGTTGCTGGAAGGTCATAAGATCTCTCCGTAACCGCAAAGCCGACTGCCCTCCCTTAATAGTTGATGGCAAAACCTTTGCACTAGACGAGGAAAAAGCAAACATCTTTGCTAACTCCCTCAAATCCGAATGCTCTCCATTTCCTAGTCGCCAAAAATTCACAAGCTTTCACACCTATACTTCAAACATTGTCAACAATTTCACAGTCTCCGATAAAAACTTTGTACCAACCTCCCCCAAAGAAGTCCTCAAAACCATCCGCTCCCTTAAAAACCGCAAAGCCGCCGGCTATGACAACATCAGCAATAGCACGCTCAAAATACTCCCCCGTAAGCATGTAGTAGCCCTATGCAACATAATCAACGCAATAATGCGCTTCCAACACTTCCCCACTTCCTGGAAGTCTGCCACAGTCATCGTCCTCCCTAAACCTGGCAAACCACCTAGCAATCCCGCAAATCACCGTCCCATCAGCCTCCTCTGCACCCTCAGCAAAGTTGCTGAATCCATCATCCTCTCCTGTCTTGATGCCTTCACCGACCAGAATAACATCCTCCCCGATTTCCAACATGGTTTCCGCAAAGCCCACGGCACCGTCCACCAACTTCTCAGAGTTTCTGAATACATTTCCGACAAACTAAACAAACGCATGCACACCTCATGCTCCTCCTCGACTGTAAACAAGCCTTCGACCGAGTTTGGCACGACGGTCTTATCTGTAAACTTATTCAACTCAACTTTCTCCAATATCTCATTGGAGTCACCGAATCGTTCCTCACCAAGAGGTCCATAAATGCACGTGTAGGAAAAAGTCTTTCTGATCCTCACCAAATCACTGCTGGAGTCCCACAAGGCTCCAAACTCTTCCCCTCTCTCTTCAACCTATACTGCTATGACCTTCCCACCAACGACAATATCTTTACAGTCCAATACGCTGATGACGTTGGCTTCTTACAGTCTTCAAAAGTCATCAGCCATGGTACATGCCACCTAAATAAATTCATTCCATCTGTCCTGGACTGGTATTGGAAATGGCGTTTCGATATCAACGACACCAAGTCCGAAGCAGTCTTTTTCTCCCGCCGCCAACGCACCCCCCCTCTTCCAATTGTCAACACCACCCCCATTCAATGGAGCCCCTCAGCCAAATACCTCGGCGCAATTTTCGATAAAAAACTGTCCTGGTCCAAGCATATAAATGCTACCTGGGGCAAAGCTATTGGAGCCTTCGTTGCTCTAACACCCTTTTTTAGCAACAAGGCAATCTCCCAATCCACCAAAACTCGTGCCTTCGATGCCATCATCCGCACATACGCCATCCCTACTTGGGGCTCGGCTTCACCTAACCTAATCGAAAGACTAAACGCTACATACCGCCGCCTCCTTCGCTCTGCCCTAAATTTCCCGTGGTTCGTCCGCAATACCCAAATCCTCAAAGAAACGAACCTCCACTCGATCCACTCCGCCGCAAAACTATATGCAAAAAATCTCCGCACTAAAATAGAGAAACATCCTAACCCCACCATTAACTCACTGCAACTACCAATGCAAACCTTATGACCGATACAGAAGGCCTCGCCTTCTCGTCGCACCTATCAAATCGCCTATATAGGCCCCCTTCCGAGCCTCGCTCCTAGCGTCCATGCCGCAGTAACCACACTGGGGTCTCTTCAGCTTCTTTGGGTTCATAAGCACTGGTTGGCAACCCCTGAGGAAGGGTTTTAATCGGTAGGCACATCGTGAATCCGACACTGCCCTCTCCCCCTCCCTGGAGGCTCGTCTTTTGAAGATCTCCCTTCCTCAGTCCAGCCAAAAAAAAAAAAAAAAAAACCTAAAATCAGTGATCTCGATCAGTGTTTTCTCATCAGTAGTGTGATCATCAGTAGAGTGGGCATCCAATGATTGGTGCAGCTCTGCGACACGAATTGATTAGAATTGGCCTGAATTTTTACACCAGACAATCTATTCACTCGAGTCTTGGGGGCCACATCGATTAAAAAGTTATATAATAAGAAACCCGAAGCCCGTTGATAAGCCATGTGAGGCGAGCATTATATAATACAATCACAATCATACTCATCGAACCTCTAAAGTCGGAATCGGACGCAGCACGCTCTGTTGTCGGGTTGACTGGGGGCACTCGGTGCTGCGTGATTGGCTCGCTCAAGGTATAAGGGAGGCGGCGCGAAAGGATCGAGCTAGCCCAAAGCAATCGCACGGACCGTGGAGAAAGGCCCATTTGCATAACAACTGACGAGCGGTTGGCTAAGTACACTGATACGGAAGCCATTGCCTCTGGAAGAAGCTACGAATTTTCTGGTAAAGCTTTTTTTCATTGACGAGGCCACGCAATAACCTGCGTGCCAGCTCATTTTAGATATAAAGGACGAGGGACCAATCCAACCCCCGAAGGAAAACCGCACTGACACCAGCATTTTTTCAAATTAAGGCGCGATCTTCCAAAAATACGACGACGAAATGAGTGGACCACAGAGGAGTACGTGGCCAAAAAGCAAAATACCCAAACCGACGCGACCAAATACAAATTCGGACAAAATACCTCCAACCAGGGGCAACCAGAACTTACCAACTAAATCGCTGCGAAAAAAATCGACAATAACCCAAGCAGCAGATGCCATCGCGACCACCAACACAGCAGATGGCTACGAACTGGTGCGATCCAAGAGGAAAAATAGCGTATCCCCAAACAGCGAAGCCAGAGTCATCAAAACGCCCAAAAAATCAAACGTAACATTCGAGAACGGGAACAAGTTCTCGCGGTTCGATACGTCAGAAAACACAGATGACTCCAGAAAGGAAGATACCACCACAATAGAGCCAAGAAAAGTAAAGGTACCACCGATTGTCGTCACGGATGCGTTATCGAACCATCTAAAATTTCGGCATGCAATTAAAAGCCACTGCAAAGGGGAGGTGTACACACAATAAAACGACCATCTGCACATTCAGCCTGGAGGACTTCAGCACCATCCAGGACCAGTTAAAAGAAAAACAGTTTACTGTTTATTCCTATGCAGATAAGAATAAAAAACTTCACCACAGGGTCATCAAAGGACTCCCAACCATCCCCTCCGAAGACATCGTAGCTGAGCTAACAGAAAAGGGGTGGAACCAGTGAGGTGTGTTTACCTAAAACAGAAAACAGTCAAAAAACCACCATTTGACTACCCAATATACATGGCAACATACACCACAGCAGAGATGGCAGCCAGAGCCACCGAAGTCAAGACCTTGGCCTACTGTAGAATACGCGGGGAGAAGTACAGAAATGGCAAGGGAGCCACCCAGTGTCACAGGTGTCAGCGGTTGGACACGAATCGAGTACCTGCAACATGGGGCCCAAGTGCGTCAAATGTCCGGGCAACCATCTCACAGCCGAGTGTAAGAGAACTCGAGACGAGGGAAAGCCAACCTGCGTTAACTGCGCAGGCCAACACCCGGCCAACTATAGAGAGTGCCCCGCATATCTGAAGCACATGGAGAGAGTCCAGAAAGACAACAACAGGCACATCACCAGACACGTACCATCCGCATCTACGCCTCGCAAATTTGACAGCGCGAGAACAAACAGAAGAACGACGTACACCCAGATGACTGGGGGTACACAGCAACCAGCCGAGATGATTGCCTAAGTATCCTGCGACCACCAACACAACGGGCCACAGAGGACACCTCTCACGGAGGATCTCAGGACACTAGAGGCCATCAGACTAGAGATAAGTGAACTAAAGAGGATGTGCGACCTTGAGGGGATTCTGCAAGCAATGAGAGATTTGAAAAAACAAATTAAAAGTTGCGCAAGTCACCAAGACCAAATGATGATTTTTTTCAAATTTTTCAATGAAGATGGATAAAAAGCACAAACTCAAAAACATGACAATCTCTTATTGGAATGCACGATTGCTCCAGGATAAAAAAAACGAGAAACAAGACTTTCTCTATGAAAACGAAATCGATATCCTTTTAGTTTCCGAAACTTGGTATAATGATCGAAGTAACATCAAAATTCAGGGTTATAATTGCATAAAGATGAACAGAGATACCTATTCCGGAGGTGGGGTTACAATTTACATAGCAAAACACATAAAATTTCAAGAAATACCCATAGACACAATAACCATCGAGTCAGTAGCAGTTAGGGTCGGTGATCTGACAATAGTATCTATATATAATTCACCAGCAGCCAGCAATACCAGACACAAACTGCCTCCATTCAATCCCAGGGAACTTGACAAAGCCTTGAGGTTGGGTGGGAAAGTTTTAATATGCGGCGACTTTAACGCTAAACATAAAAACTGGAACTGTTTCGACAACAATGGAGTAGGTGTAAAACTTCAAAATTTTGTGAGCAATTCCAGTGCCACAATAGAATACCCAAACCAACACACGTACTATCCAGATACAGGAGCGAAAGCTTCAACAATAGTCATAGTAATAAACAAAAATGTAAATATAACTAATCCAGAAGTGATCAACGAGCTAAGCTCAGATCATCGTCCGGTCGCTTTCAACATTCACAAACAAAACATACAAACAACAGAAACTAAACTTTTAAACTATCAGCAAGCCATATGGTCCGAATTGCGTAAAAAAATGAACAGCTTAATCAACATAACGACAATAGACACTAAACAGGACATGGAAGATAAAGTCACCACCCTAACGCGTGCAATCAATGAAGCAATAGAAGTAACGATTCCCAACAAAACCATGCACGATAAATCGCAGCCACTACCTACCGAAGTCAAAGAGTTAATCAAGCTTAGAAACAAATAAAGGGCAAAATTTCAACGTACTCGAGATGATTTCTGGAGAACCATCAAAAATAGGCTGGCTAACTTAATCAACAAAAAAAATTTTAGGCCACAATAAAACATTGTGAGATAACAAACTGTCCAAACTTAATGTGCGGGATCAATCTGTATGGAGAATGGCACGTGCATTAAAAGACAAAAACAAAAATCAGGCCCCAATACTATACGGGGCACAAGGCCTAATTTTCGATGATTTTTCCAAGTCGAACTGACGCGCAGACGTTTTTGAAAAAGTCCACAAATTAACACTAGATTTCGGTAATTCAAAACATGAAAAAAATTGTCAAAACATCTTACAAAAAAGTCATCCGGGACAAGATGAATCCAAATGATATAAATCAAATTAGTAATAATGAGATAATTGAAGCAATTAAAACCCTGAAACCAAAAAAAGTCCCTGGTATTGATAACATAAAGAACATTGATAACACAAATACTCAAAAATCTCCCCAGAAACGGAATATCATTACTCGAGCAAATCTTTAATAGTTGTTTAAATTTTTCATACCTTCCAGAGCAGTGGAAGGTAGCAAATATTCTACCATTTCCTAAACCAGGGAAACCCCAGCTGTTCCCCCTAAACTATCGACCGATAAGGCTTCTATCTACGCTGAGCAAACTCTTCGAGAAACTACTGTTCAGCAGGATTAAAAGCCACCTAGACAAAAACAACGTACTGATTCCAGAGCAATTTGGTTTCCGTAACCACCATAGTACAATCCAACAGTTACCCAGATTAACGGGTCATATCTCAACCAATTTCAACATCAATAAAAACAGCGGAATGATCCTGCTGGACATCGAGAATGCGTTTGACACAGTGTGGATCGAAGGTCTTATTTTTAAATTATCAGAAATTGACTTGCCATTATTTTTGATTAAAATCTTACGGAGTTAACTGATCAACAGAAAATTCACAGTGAGAGTTAATCGAGAACAATCGAGTCGTAGAGATATACATGCAGGGGTCAATACTGGGACCACTGCTATTTTTAATATACACTAATGATATTCCAAAGAGGCCAGACACAAACATTGCACTGTTTGCGGATGACACAGCCATCTATGCGTCATCCTGGCCAAATGAGGCCATTACCAAACGCCTCCAGAATCACTGGGAGCTCCTCGGTGAATATTTCAAGAAATGGAAAATAAAAACTAACACAAGAAAAACAGAATTCATCATTTTTACCAGAAAAATGAGCAAAAAGAATTTAAAATCCATCGAGGAGAGCCGCCTGATTGTGGAGGACTCTGAGATAGAGCCATGTAATGATGTGATATACCTAGGGGTCATATTACATAAGGCATTAAATTATAGAAAACACGTAGAAAAAGCTAAACAAAAAGCTTACGGCATGAAAAATCTAATTAATCCATTAATTAGAAGAAACAGCAAAATGGACTTGAATAATAAATTAAAAGGTTACAAAATGCTCATACGACCAATCTTTATGTATACGGCTCCCATCTGGAGCAACACAAACGATAACAATATTAAAAAACTACAGATAATCCAAAACAAATGCCTCAGAGCTATAATTAATGCTAAACTACGTACTAAAAATGCTGTGATGCACGATAATCTTAACATGAAAACAGTTAAAGACTATGTATGCGAAAATGCCAAACAGTTCTATGTAAACAAAATGAACGACTTGGAAATACTCGAAAATACGTGCAAGATAAATGACGATGATGTACATTTTAAAATTAGATATAAACTATCCCAGCAACTATTGTTTGAACCAATCCAGACGAAGCCAAAGCGGTGATAATGTTGACGTAGTCCTGTTGCCTAGTTGTAAGATCATATGTAAGCAACACAAAAAGAGTAGGAGGAACATACCAACTCACCCTCCTGTACAAATATAAATCGACAACTCAAACAGCAACAAGCTAAAATGTATCACATAACTAATAAGGACAACATTGACAAATGTTAATAGGCACCTAAATAAAAAGAAAACCAAATATGTAGAATGTACATGAAACAATAGAAAAATGAATAAAACAGTTTTTCATAGTCAAAGTCAAAGCCTCAAATCAGTAACAATGACGAATTCATCGAAATCGATTCGAAGCGCAATTGGAATCAAGTTCGAAATTCAAGGGGAGTGGTGACTGCAATTATCAGCAAGCCAGAATCCGTGTAATTGCGTGTAAATTCAAAAACAGTAGTCGTAGGAACTCCAAAGGAATAGTGACCGGGGGAGAACAGTGTCTTAATGCCCGTAGACCGTTCTCCAATTACAACCAGGAGTCAACAAACCCAGAGTGACGGCAGTGCGTGGAATCCATGGGGGAGCACAGCAGAATTATGAGGATACGTGGACACTCCTAAAAAATAAATACGACAATCCCAGGCAAAATGTGTTGAGGCGCATCAAATTATTGCAGTCCATCCCGAAACTTCAGCGCGATACTCCAGCAGCAATAGAAGATCTCGTGGATACCGGGAAGCAGCATCTGAGCGCTTTGAAGAATCTAGGACAACCAATCAGTCAATGGGAGGCCTGGATCCCTGCATTGCCATCGGATAAAATTAGCGATCAAACGTTCCATCTGTGGGGAACTAAAGTGAAGAACAAACAAATGCAGCCCTACACATCATTGCTGGACTTTCTGGAGATACGAGGTATGTGTTTCAACATGGTATTCGCACCATTAATACTAAAAGCTCTCAAGGATAAGTCAAAGCTGCCAAGAAATCAAGGGGATTCCAACGCTCAACCATTCGCAGCGGTGGCCACGAATCATTGTGGACTCTGCCTTGGCGATCATCGTGTGGCATATTGTGAGCAGTTCATGAAGATGACAGGACCGAAACGAGAGAAAACGGCAAGTAATTTCAATCTGTGTTACAATTGCTTGAACCCAGGCCATAGTGCGAGAAGCCCCATCACATACTATTGCATCGAGAACCGAAATCTGACAACGTTGAATCCACCGGTAACTCATCATCATCCGTAGCACCGGATCCCTCAATGTGACTATACTCAAGTGAGAGTGTAGAAGGTCAGCCTTCGGTCAAGTCCTTCAAACTAGAGATGTCGGATCATCTCATAACCACGGCGGTTGTCAAGGTGTTTGATAAGCAGCGGACGCCCATACTATGCCGCACTCTACTCGATACGGGAGCATCCACAAATTTCATGACAGTTCATCTCGTCACGAAATTGAAATTGCCCAGGACCAGCACGATGATTCCAGTGGGAACCATTAATGACAACACTACAATATCTCTCCACTGCACTTCGGCAATAATCAACTCGTCCTTTAATAATTTCAGGAGAAAACTGAAATTTCACATCGTACCTACCATCTCCAACAGGATTCCAGATCAGCAGGTGCCACGCCATCTCTTGGGAGTGCCCAAGAACATCAGGCTAGCCGATCCAGAATTCCATAAGCCGGCTCCGGTGAATCTCATCATTGGGTCTGGCACATCATTAGGAGCCCTCAGTGCAGGGCAAGTCAAGTTGCCCGCTAGCACAGATCCAGATCTCATCCTCCAGAAAACCGTGTTTGGCTAGATCATCGGTGGCAACGTACCTGGGAGTGACCCGCAGTACGCCAAGTGTCATCAACTATGTCTCCTAGACGAGGTGAAACAATTCTGGGAGATTGAAGATGGGCTTCAATCTCATGAATCCACGGACCAAGAAAAATTGTGCGAGGAACACTTCCGCAATACTGTTACCAGGAATGAAGAAGGGCGGTACGTGATCGCTCTCCCATTCAATGAAAAGATGCACAGACTCGGTTCATCCCGCAGACAAGCAGAGTTTGCTAGACTATTCGGGCTGGAGAGACGCTTCAGACAGAACTCAAAGTTGTAGCGACAATACACCGCCGTACTCGAAGAATATCCGCAACTGGGACATATGAAGAAGGTGGAGAACGAAATAGAAGAGGGCTTCTATCTCCCACATCATTCAGTCATCAAGGATACCAGTCAAACTACAAAGGTGCGTGTAGTTTTTGACGCCTCCGCAGCCTCCAGCACGAAGATTTCTCTCGACAATGCTCTGATGGTCGGGCCGCCCATACAAGATGACATCTTCTCTCTCAACCTACGGTTCCGCTTTCGTAAGTACGTACTAACAGGTGATATCGAGAAGATGTATCGGCAGCTACTGGTGCAGCCTGCCGATCGCAAGTTCCGGCGCATCCTGTGGAGAGACGAGAAGAACCAGGTAGCAGCCTACGAACTTCAGACAGTGACATTTGGAGTTGCGACAACCATTGAGACAAGGTGGCAGCAGTTTTCTGATGAACTCTCAGTTCAAACGCAAGGTGTTCCAGGATCAAATAAGGGAATTGCAACTTCATGGCTTCTGTGATGCACCTCTGAAGGCATACGGCGCATGCATCTACGTCAGGACTACCGCCATTGATGGCAATGTAGAGTCTTACCTCTTATGTCCCAAATCACGTGTGACACCATTAAACAACGTTCAGACCATCCCGCGGCTGGAATTTTATGCTGCAGTATTACTCTCGCAAATGTTTTGGACAAATGTTCGCACCATTATACCTTGGATTAACACTCCACCTGAATGACTGAAGGTGTTTGCAAACAACAGAGTGTCGGAAATCCAACAGAGAACCAACCCCAGAGATTGGAGACATGTACGCATGAGAACCCCGCAGACGCCATATCTAGGGGACAGTCTCCATCCGAATTCCGTGACAACCAGCTCTGAGCAAGTGGTCCAGCGTGGCTCACCGGGGGAGCGGTGGCCCTCTCTTCCATTATTATTTCCAAACCAGGTGCCAGAGATACGCAAGCAAACGTGTCTTACCGCAGTGTCGTCTAATAAATCCACATCGAAAGTGTCTACACGCTGGAGTCCAGGGCACTCAGGTCCGTCGTATTATCAACAATTGTCACCGCTGTAATCGGGCCAAGCCTCCATCTGTGGAATATCAAATGGGTGCATTACCAAGGGCAAGGGTAACTGCATCTCGACCTTTGTATAACACCGGTGTGGACTATTGCCGCCCGTTCTTCATGAAGGAAAAGAAACTCCGCAACTGAGGACGGGTCAAGGTATATGTAGCCATATTTGTATGTTTCGCGTCCAGGGCTGTCCACATTGAGGTCGTCAGTGATCTGACAACAGAGGCATTCTTAGCTGCCCTCCATCGTTTCGTCAGCCGCAGAGGAGTGTGTTCCGTGATATCTTCGGACAATGGCACAAACTTCAAAAGTGCCAGTAACGAGCTGCAATATCTATACAAACTTCTGAAGTTGGAACAATTACAGCACGCGATCACTGACTTCACGGCTGAGAAGGGCATCACATGGCAATTTATCCCACCCCAGGCATCTCATGTGGGAGGTCTTAGAGAGGCTGCGGTGAAATCATTTAAGCATCATCTGCTGAGAGTCGCAGGAAACGCGATACTAACTTACGAGGAATTGGCCACACTAGCAACCGAGATCGAAGCTATCCTGAACTCCCGTCCATTGACACTCATGTCAGAAGATCCAAACGATCTCGCTGCTCTCACCCCGGCACACTTCCTTATCGGTGATACTCTCACCAGTATTCCTCAGCCTAACTTCATCGAAACCCCCTGTAATGGCTGATCATCATGGCAGCATATCCAGAAGTTGAAGCAAGACTTCTGGACTCGTTGGCATAAGGAGTATATCAACGAATTGAACATCAGGAAGAAATGGGTGAGAGGTGAGCATCACATCAAAGAAAACTCCATCATGGTCATTCGAGATGACAATCTGCCCCCTCTGAAGTGGAAGTTGGGGCGAGTCATAAGTGTATATCCAGGTGCGGATGGTATTATCAGAACCGTGAAGCTAAGGACAGCTTCAGAAACGTGAGGTAGTTGGCGGCTTTACCAATGGAGGAGGATCCAGAAGGCGGACATACTTGATCGAACATCTTGGGGACACTGCATCTACAGTTGATCGTCAGGCCTCTCAACGGGGGAGTATGTTGAGTCGAGAGGTCCACATTGTACTCTATAAGATACAGTGTAACCCCCGAGCCAATGAGCGAGCGCGCGTCGGGTCTAGGACGAGTGCGAGCCAATGAGCGAGCGCGCGTCGGATCTATGACGAGTGCGAGCCAATGAGCGAGCGCTCATCAAGTCTATGACAAGTGCGAGCTAATCGCAACGCTCAGCGCAATTACGAGTTCCTGAACACGCACCAGAGAATTTCATATGTAAGGGCTCACATTTTCACCTCAAATCAGTGAAAATCTCGAGTGAAAGATCGATCGAGTGAAAAGGACATCAGATCGTGGATTGATCATCGAGATCGACATTCGACATCATCAACCGAGGATGATTGGTGCAGCTCTGTGACACGAATTGATTCGAGTTGATCTCAATACTCACACCAGACAATTCATTCAATCGGGTCTTGAGGGCCACATCGATTAAAAACTTTAAATAATATATATATATATATATATAATAAGAAATTAGAAGCCCATGGGTGAGTCACGTGAGGCGAGCATTATATAATTCAATTTATACACATCGAACCTCGGAAGTCGGAATCGGACGGAGCACGCTCTGTTCTCGGGCTGACTGGGGGTAATCGGTGCTGTGTGATTGGCTCGCGCAAGGCATACGGGAGACGGTGCGGACGGATCGAGCTGGCGCAACGCAACAGCGCGGACCTTGGAGAGAAGCCAGCTTGCAACTGACGAAGTTCACTATTAAGGAAACCATTACCTCTACAAAGAGTTACCGATTCTCTGATAAAGCATTTTATTATTTAGCGAGGCCACGGAACAACCTGCGTGTAAACTCATTTTAGATATAGGACGAGGGACCGCTCCAAAGGAAAATCGCACTGACACCGGCATTTTTTCAAACGAAGGAGCGATTTTCCAAAAAATTGACGACAAAATGAGTGGACCACAGAGGAATACGTGGCCAAACAGCAAAATACCCAAACCGACGCAACCAAATGCACTTTTGGTCAAAATACCTCCGACCAGGGGCAACCGGACCTTACCAGTGAACAAAACCACATTGACGAAAACCCAAGCAATGGAAGCCACTGCAACCACTAGCACAGCAGATGGCTTCGAGATAGTGCGATCCAAAGGAAAGAATAGTGCCTCTCCAAACAGCGAGGCCAGAGTCATGAGAACGCCAAAAAAATCGAACGTAACATTCGAGAACAAGAACAAGTTCTCGCTGTTCGACACACCTGACGACACGGACGAATCTAGGAACGAGGAAACCACCACATCAGAGCCAAGAAAAGTAAAGGTACCACCAACAGTGGTTACGGATTCATTATCGGACCACCTACAATTTCGGCAGGCAGTCAAAAGCCGCTGCAAAGGGGAGGTGTACTTCAAGTACACACCCAATAAAACGACCATTTATACATCCAGCCTGGAGAACTTCAGCACCATCCAGGACGAGTTAAAAGAAAAAAAGTTTACTTTTTATTCCTATGCAGATAAGAATAAAAAAAAATCACGACAAGGTCATCAAAGGACTCCCCACCATCCTCTCCGAAGACATCATAGCTGAACTAACAGAAAAAGGGGTCGAACCAGTGAGGTGTGTTTTCCTAAAACAGAAAACAGTCAAAAAACCACCTTTTGACTACCCAATATACATGGTAACATACACGACAGCAGAGATGGCAGCCAGAGCCACCGAAATGAAGACCCTGGCCTACTGCAGAATACGCTGGGAGAAGTACAGAAACAGCAAGGGAGCCACCCAGTGCCACAGGTGCCAGCGGTTTGGACACGGTTCGAGGACGTGCAACATGGGGCCCAGGTGCGTCAAATGTCCGGGCAACCATCTCACAGCCGAGTGCAAGAGAACGCGAGACGAGGGAAAACCAACCTGCCTTAACTGCGCGGGCCAACACCCGGCCAACTACAGAGAGTGCCCCGCATATTTGAAGCACATGGAGAGGGTCCAGAAAGACAACAACAGGCACATCACCAAACCGGTACCATCCGAGTTACACGCCTCGCCAATTTGACAGCGCGAGAACAAACAGAAGGACGACGTACGCCTAGATGACTGCGGGTACACAAAACCAGCCGAAATGATTGCCAAAGTATCCTGCGACCACCAACTCTACGGGCCACAGAGAACACCAATCACGGAGGATCTCAGGCCACTAGAGGACATCAGACTAGAGATAAGTGAACTGAAAAATATGTGCGACCTTAAAGGGATCCTGCCACTAATAAGAGAGTTAAAAAAACAAATACAAAGTTGCGCAAGTCACCAAGACCAAACGATGGTTTTTTTTTCAAATTTTTCAAAAGATGCATAAAAACCACAAAGTCAAAAACATGAAAATCTCTTATTGGAATACACGATCCCTCAAGGATAAAAAACACGAGACACAAGACTTTCTCTACGAAAGCGAAATCGTTTCCGAAATTTGGTATAATGATCGAAGTAACGTCAAAATTCAGGGTTATAATTGCATAAAGAAGAACAGAGATACCTATTCCGGAGGTGGGGTTGCAATTTACATAGCTAAACACATAAAATTTCAAGAAATACCCATAGACACAATAACCATCGAGTCAGTAGCAGTTACGGTCGGTGATCTGACAATAGTATCTATATATAATTCACCAGCAGCCAGCAAAACCAGACACAAACTGCCTCCATTCAATCCCAGGGAACTTGACAAAGCCTTGAGGTTGGGTGGGAAAGTTTTAATATGCGGCGACTTTAACGCTAAACATAAAAACTGGAACTGTTTCGACAATAATGGAGTAGGTGTAAAACTTCAAAATTTTGTGAGCAATTCCAGTGCCACAATAGAATACCCAAACCAACACACGTACTATCCAGATACAGGAGCGACAGCTTCAACAATAGTCATAGTAATAAACAAAAATGTAAATATAACTAATCCAGAAGTGATCAACGCGCTGAGCTCAGATCATCTTCCGGTCACTTTCAACATTCACAAACAAAACATACAAACAACAGAAACTAAACTTTTAAACTATCAGCAAGCCAATTGGCCCGAATTTCGTAAAAAAATGAACAGGTTAATCAATATAACGACAATAGACACTACACAGGACATAGAAGATAAGGTGACCACCCTAGCGCGTGCAATCAATGAAGCAATAGAAGTAACGATTCCCAATGAAACCATGCACGATAAATCGCAGCCACTGCCTACCGAAATCAAACAGTTAATCAAGCTTAGAAACAAATCAAGGGCAAAATTTCAACGTGCTCGAGATGATTTCTGGAGAACCATCAAAAATAGGCTGGCTAACTTAATCAACACAACAATTTTAGAACACAATAAAACATTGTGGGATAACAAAATGTCCAAACTTAATGTGCGGGATCAATCTCTATGGAGAATGGCACGTGCATTAAAAGACAAAAACAAAAATCAGGTCCCAATACCACACGGGGCACAAGGCCTAATTTTCGATGATTCTTCCAAGGCGAACTCACTCGCAGACGTTTTTGAAAAAGTCCACAAATTAACACTAGATTTCGGTAATTCAAAACATGAACAAAATTGTCAAAACATGTTACAAAAAAGTCATCCGGGACAAGATGAATCCAAATGATATAAATCACATTAGTAATAATGAGATAAGTGAAGCAATTAAAACCCTGAAACCAAAAAAAGCCCCTGGTATTGATAACATAAAGAACATAATACTCAAAAATCTCCCCAGAAACGGAATATCATTACTCGAGCAAATCTTTAATAGTTGTTTAAATTTTTCATACTTCCCAGAGCAGTGGAAGGTAGCAAATATTCTACCATTTCGTAAACCAGGGAAACCCCAGCTGTTCCCCCTAAACTATCGACCGATAAGTCTTCTATCTACGCTGAGCAAACTCTTCGAGAAACTACTGTTCAGCAGGATTAAAAGCCACCTAGACAAAAACAACATACTGATTCCAGAGCTATTTGGTTTCCGTAACCACCATAGTACAATCCAGCAGCTAGCCAGATTAACGGATCAGATCTCAACCAACCTCAACATCAATAAAAACACCGGAATGATCCTGCTGGGCATCGAGAAAGCGTTTGACACAGTGTGGATCGAAGGTCTTATTTTTAAATTATCAGAAATAGACTTACCATTGTTTTTGATTAACATCTTACGGAATTATCTGATCAACAGAAAATTCACAGTGAGAGTTAATCGAGAACAATCGAGTCGTGGAGATATAGATGCAGGGGTGCCGCAGGGGTCAATACTGGGACCACTGCTATTTTTAATATACATTAATGATATTCCAAAGAGACCAGGCACAAACATTGCACTGTTTGCGGATGACACAGCCATCTATGCGTCATCATGGTCGAATGGAGCCATTACCAAACGCCTCCAGAATCACTGGGAGCTCCTCGATGAATATTTCAAGAAATGGAAAATTACAAAAAAGTAAAATGTACATGAAACCACAGAAAAAAAAATGAATAAAGAGTGTTTCATAGTCAAGTCAAAGCTTCAAATCAGTAACAATGACTGATTCATCCAAATCGATTCGAAGCGTAATTCGAATCAAGTTCGAAATCCAAGTGCATGGGTGACTGCAATTACCAGCAAAGGAGAATCCGGTGCGGATTAACCGTCGACAAGTTGGAGTGCTCCATTGCCTATCCAGTGCAGTAGAGACTGCAACTCATCCCAGGAGAATCCGGTGGGGGTTCCTCGCAGGCAATTGGAAGAGGTCCATTGCCAATTCAGCTCCAGCAAGCAGCAGCAGTGACAATAGCTCTCCGTGGTGTTCACCGCACGGACGGTGCAACTCGAGACCATCCAAGGGTGTGTGTCACGCTCATTTGACCAACATCTAGACAAAGCATAGCGCGGCGTCTGGAAGTATCCCATACGATACAGACGGAAATTGTGGATATAATCTATACGGCGGAACGATCGGAAGTTATTGGTTCGACCCGTAGAGGGTCATATTCACATCCCGTTTATCTAACTAGGGTTTTAAGTATACCAAAATGATCCCCGTCAAATTCTGAGTTGGCGTCTGTGTGCGTGTGTATGTGTCCCAAATTGTGCGCAACGATTTCTCATGAACCAATGAAGTTACGGAAGATTTCAAGGTCGCGTTCACAGCGCTTTCGTATAACTTACAACTGATTAGATTTTGGATGAAATTGGTGCAGTATATATGTTATGATCGACAATTTCAATTGTTCATAATGTTCTATTGCAAAAACTATTGGACATGGCGTAAAATTAATATAAGAAAAGTTGTTCCCCCTACGAGAATACGTATTTTATGTAGTGTGACTTTTTTCGATATTTTGCATCATTAAGGAGGTATGACCGTCTCAACAATTATGTATGTAATGATTGAACGAATGAACTCAGCGCAGTCATGACGGTCCCAATCGAAGCGTTTCCATGCAAAATCGAGCAAATTACACTGTGGATGGGATTCGTACAATATATGCAATGTTATTAACAATTGTAATTATTTACACTGTTCCACCGAGGAAAACATCAAACTTATCGGGAAACTTCTCAGAATGTTTTTCCTTATATGTAGCGTTTCCGTGCAAAATCAAGCGGATTACACTTTGGATGGTATTCGTACAGTATATGCAATGTTATTAACAATTGTAATTGTTTATACTATTCCACTGGGTAAAATATTAAGGTTCTCAAAAGAGAATTATTCCTCATATGAATCTTTCATATGCAATGTCATTTTTCCATAATTTGCATAATTTAGGAGGTATGGTCGTCTGAGCAATTTAAAATATGGGAACAATGCATATCACGAGGGTTGTTCCTTATACCAAAATGCACATGCCATGTGAGATTTTTCGATATCAATTAGAACATGTCGCGAGTTGAACTAGAATATACTTGGCGAATGAAGATGTCGACAATTGCGGGAAGGATGTCAAAGAGCGGGCTAATTAAGAAAGTACAGAGGTAGTAAGGGTAACCAGGCGAATGAATGATGCTTGCAATTCACTCATAATTCAATCTGCGGATTCCTAAGCATGGTGGTGAATAGGGATGATTTGTTACACGCTGCTCTTCCATTCGTTCATTGCTATTTTCCGTATCGCACATCAGAAAGAAATTTAACCTCTACCGAAAGGGGTATATCCCGGCAAGGGTGCCGACAGATTCCGAAGGTTGCCGAAGGATTCCGAAGGTTGTCGAGGGATTCCGAACATTTCCGAAAGATTGCCGAAGGATTCCGAAGGTTGCCGAGGGATTCGGAAGGGTGCCGAAGATTGCCGAAGGATTCCAAAGATTGCCGAAGGACTCCGAAGGGTGCCGAAGGACTCCGAAAGGTGCCGAAGGACTCCGAAAGGTGCCGACGGATTTCGAAAGTTGCCGAGGCATTCCGAAGGTTGCCGAAGCATTCCGAAGATTGCCGAAGGGTGCCGAAGATTGCTGAAGGACTCCGGAGCATTCCGAAGGTTGCCGGAGGACTCCGAAAGGTGCCGAAGGATTCCGAAGCATTCCGAAGGATTCCGAAGCATTCCGAAGGGTGAACAACAGATGTTAATTCAGGATTTGTTAGGAAAAAATACACGTCTGCGATTTTCCTTGACATAGAGGGTGCCTACGATAATGTAGTTCCTGAAATTTTAATTGAAGATTTAGTAGAATTAGGTATCCCGTAAAAATGACTTTCTTTATAAAAAAATGTGATAGATTACAGAAAATTGTTCATTGAATACAGAGGGTCGATAATTAAAGAGATAGAAACAAGAAGAGGTCTTCCACAAGGAAGTATCCGAAGTCCATTGTTGTTCAATATCTACATGAGGAAAGTGAATAAATTTCTTCGGGATAACACTAAATACCTATCCTTTGCGGACGATAAGGTTATAATACATACGAAGAAGCTATAGAAGAAACTGAACAATGAATTGAAAAGTTAGATAACTGGCTTATATCGAGAGGTCTAAGTTAGTTGTATAACAAATAGTTTATGCTATGCAACTGTTGGAATGGCGAAAATTTAATAATAGAAGGCGTCAAGAAAATTTGTTCATAAAATTCATAAAATAATAATGTTATATTTTACCATCAAAATTACAATTTTCTCTGACTTAGTTCTGTAGTTGATGAATGACGGAGTGTAAACAAATATTTATGCAAACACGTTAACTCAATGTTATACAATAATATACGAAAGTGAACTGTAATTCTTATGTTAGCAAATGTCAATCTGAGTTATAAGGAAGAGAGTAGCTTTCTAGCGTTTATCAATATTTCCATGACACGTGATAGGATACTCTCCTATCGTAACAATTTTAATGATTGACGTTCAATTGTGTGTGGACAATATTGCTAAACCTTCAGACAAAGGGCGCAAGTGATGCAACACGTGATAGGATATTCTCCTATCATCAAATACTTGAATGCCAAGTCATTTGACTGTGTGCGTACAATGTTGCCAAGCCTATGGGAGCTACGATACTTTCGAGTGGAATTGACAGGACACTTAATGTAAATTCTGCCAAATAGCTCGTCGGTACTTCCCTCAGACGGATTAGTGAGAGCTTGCTTTCTCCTGAGAGTGATGGGATATTGTACTACTACTCCGCTGTTGGATACTCGGGAGCGTCTGATTTCATGGTGCAAAACTCGTCCCTTTTATACTGGAAGTTGGGTGAGGGGGTAAGGGTTCGAGGAATTTCGAGAAAATCGATGAGGGGAAATCGGATATTCGATATGGTTTGCATGCGTACGTTTGCGTCAAAGGGATTAGGCCTAATCACCATTTTCCAGGAATGCAGCGTCGTTATGGGAGGAGCGGTTGGCGCCATGGTGTCGCATCAATTCTAAGGAACGTTCAAATATCGAACATTCTAGAGTATTCCAATCGATTTCAAAAATATTCTACCTATTATTCATCGCAAATTTGGTTAAAGATAAAAACGTTTTTCCGCGACGGAACAAAGTTTATCTAAAAATAAAACCAAATCGATGATATTTACCCAATGAAAATTACCACCTAGAAATCAACAACGAGACATAACTCTGAAAGGTAAGATAATTGAAGAAGTTGACGATATTAGATTCTTGGAGGTCATGATTAATAACAACCTACAATGGGAAAACCACATTAATCATCTTAAAGAAAAAGCAAAAACATATGTTGCTATTCTAAAGTGAATTAATAGCCTTAGAATTGAAGCCCGACCCTTTTAATTATCTACAAAGGATTAGTGAGAGCAACATTGGATGGGGGGTCAATGTTTTACCATGATGGAACTGATGTAGACTAAAAATAGATAGAGTTCAATATGCAGCGCTTAGATCATGTTTAAGATGCATTATTACAACTCCAATCAATGTTCTACTACATTTATCAGGAGAACTAACTCCTATCAGTTTATCTAACAAAAAAGTATCTAGCTCTTACAATAGATAATGAAACTGGCTAATTCCTAAACTCAAATTGATGAACAATGTCTATGCAGGACGACCTGATAGAGGATCTACTTATCTAAACAATCTGTATCGGGTTTGGCACGTGGTAATGGATGATTGGGACAGTATTGAGACTTCTATAATACAATGTCAATATAAATACTCATTTGATACATGTTTACAAGAAGTACAAGGTAATTTAATCGATGGATATATAATCAAAAAATCAGAAAATGTGAAAAAAGACTTTGAGGAGTTGATGGTGAAAAACTACCTAAATACAACAAGGCCATATACAGATGGATCAAAACAAGATGGGAAAACATGAGCTGCGGAACGACTACATGCATATAATACAATCTATTTCGTGGAACTGACAGCAATTCACCAAGTTCTGTTATTCATGTGTGATACCAACATTGAAACAGCAGTAATTATATCAGACTCTAAATCTTCAATCTCAGCTGTATGTACAGGAGCACTGAGCGAATACAACAAACTGTTATATGAAGTTAAAGAACTCTTGAGGATATGGAAGACACAGGCCTACAAGTGGTATCATTATGGGACCATCATGACAGCGCTGTGTTCATTCGTTCATACATTACAGACATAATTGTTGAGACCGGCATACCTCCTTAATTATGCAAATTGTCTAAAAAAGTCCTTCCAGATCAAATACGTATTTTTATATGGGGGACACCTTTTCTTATATAGATTTTGCGCTAACTCTAATAGTTCATGCAATAGAAAATTATAAACAATGAAAATTGTTAATAATATATATACTGCACCAATTCCGTCCCAAATTTAATCACCTCGAAGTTACATGGAAACGCTTCGATTCCGACCTCAATAATGTCGATGGCAGCATTTGTTCGTGAGAAACTTAGGATCAAAATTCGACGACAGACGTCCATACACACACACATACACAGGCACACTTCGGGCGGGGCTTTGGTGTAGTGGTAGAGTATCTGCCTACTACTCCAAAAGTCCAAGGTTCGACCCTGGCTGCCGGAGAATATTTTTCAAAAATATTTTCTCATGGATTTCGACCGATATAGGAACGTTCCGTGTGTGCTATCGGCAGTACCCATAAAATGAGACCGCCCGGCCGAGAGGGAACCTCACCCGACGCAGGGGGGGAGGGTGGGTTCCATCATATAGGCGTCGGCCATCGCAGCACAGGGCTTTCTGGACGTTTACTCTGCGTTTGGAAACACGATTGGCCTAAGATGGCGAAAGTCGGCCCCAGCCGCATGAGCGGGTGTCTGGTGCGCCCCCTGAAGGAATGCTTAACGGCCCCTACCCGGGGCGTACTAATGAGAGGGACGGAGAGAAAAAAAAGGAACACACACACTTCGACTCAAAAGTTCTTGGGTGTCATTTTGGTATACTTAACACACCAGTCACAGGACAGAACAGAAAACTTCGATTTCGACGTCATTCTATACTATAAATTTCCCAAAAAGCGGGGAGTTAAATAAAGGGAGGCGTTATGGCACTCCTGGTAGATGTGAAAAATGGAAACACTAATTTTGATCTAAATTGCTACAAAATTTTTGACGACTTCTCGACAATTATTGGAAATTTTCAAATACTTAGTTCCATTCAATGTTTGAAAAGTTTTTTTCAAAATTTTACAAAACTTCCTTAAATTTTGTTAAAAATTCCCAGCTTTTCCAAATATATCGAATTTTTTTCAAAATTGTTCCAAATTTCTCCAAAGTTGTTGCAAAGTTTTTCTTAATTTTTAGACAGTTTTTGAAAGTTTTCAGAATTTGTTTTCAAGGTTGTTCAACCTTTTTCCAATTTTTTTCTGTTCGTGACAAATCGTTAACCAAAACATCATATTCGACACAGGCAAACATACACATATGCACACAAACATTTGTTCAAAATTGGACGCTTACGAAACGAATAAAAAACGGCTTAGGGGTCATTACGGTAACTTTCCGGAAAATCGGGAAGTTAATAAGTGAATGAATGAAGTCATCACCGGCGTAAATGGCGGGTTAAAGACGTCAAATGGAATTGGAACAATATATACATTGCCATTAACTTCCCGATTTTCAGAAATTTAGCGGAATGATACCGATTTCATCTTTTTTTTAACTTCGTGATTTTTTGGGAAGTTATTGTACTCACTCCTAAATCGATGGTTATTTCCATTCGTAACTAGAGTTTCAAGTATACCAAAATGCTTCCCATTGAATTCCGAACAAATATCTGTGTGAGTTTGTGGATATGCTTGTATGTGTGGAGTCAAAATTTTCCGTTAATGATTTCTCACGAACTTGTCGAACGGTCTGGGTCATCAATGTCTTATTCAGAGCGTCTTCAAGGAACTTTGTTGCGTATCAAATACGCGAATTTAGTATTTTTACTGAACATTTGAAATGTAGATTCATTATTGGAAAACCATTGGGTTTTTCCTACTAAATTCTAAGAAGGTCTTGCAATTAATATTAACGTATATTTCCTGCAGACCATAAACTCATAAAATTTGCATTTCGGGATATTTCTATTCATGAATTTTTACCAAATATCTTCAATGTTTGAACATCTGCCCGACAAATCGTTTTATCGAGGATAATCCGTACCTTTTTCATCGCGAAAGTGCCAAAAGGGCGTCGTTTTTAAACTCTAATTGTTTTGAAGGTACACTAATCTATAGATTTGAACGGAAAATTGTCATACTATATTGCCGGTATAAACGAACCTACGTGTTTTCCTAAAGATTATCACCTTTCCTTGCCATTAGCATGGTCCCTCGATAATCCCTTTCATTACTTTCCACTCATGACCTGTGTATCTGCATGATGCCCCGAGAGTCTTCAGATACCTAGACTGACCCAAGTCGTGCGTCACAACTCCCACTCCACTTCTCTATGAACATCTGGATTTTTCCCAATGTTCACCCAATCACGACTTAGTCCCGCCTGTCCCACTAATTTTACTTGCTTAATTTCGGCAAATAGGTTTCTATTTTGACTCAAAATGCATTTACCCCCTCCAACTAAGAAAATTTACTTGTAACATTTGCACAAAATCTAGAATCAGTATCAACCCAGAACTCAACGAAGAAAGTCTCTTGTCGAAGAGCTAACGAGAAGTGTATTATCTATTGTGAAATATATCTCAAGTTAAGTGTTAAACGTGAGTGATTCTTTGCAACTATCCAAGTCTCCTCATATACCTACACATCCACACATCCTACCCCTCATATAAAAAACTAGCTGCATAAAGAACAATTCGGCGTGCAGCAACGTTTGCGAATACTGTTCTGTGTAGGACAGATTTCTGGAATTTACGACTTCAGAAAATTCAAAAACGAATGCAGTATTCCAGCAAACAATTCAAACTTAGATCTGATTAGTTTGTTGTTTAAATCGACCGAGCAGTTTTTTTATTAACAATGAAATTGTTGACAACGCTCTATAGTTAAAAACCCGACAAGCCATACGGCGAAAAGTATTAAACAGAACGTGCTCTGTAAGTGGAAATGGGTATTTCATTGCTTATGTCTTTTCTACTTCCCTATCTAGGGGAAGTTATTGTAATCACCCTGAAAATCAATATTCGAATTTACATGAAATGTTCATTTTTCTGGATGTTTGACACCATCCTGACAGGTTTTTTAGCAATATGTTCGTATGTGTGTGTTTTTTTTTTCCTCCGTCCCTCTCATTTGTACGCCCCCGGTAGCGGCCGTTAAGCATTCCTTCAGGGGGCGTACCGGACACCCACCCATGCGGCTGGAGCCCACTTTTCGCCAGATTTAGGCCATCGTATTTCTAAACACAGGGTAAACCTCCAGAAACCCCTGTGCTGCGATGGCCGACGCCTATATGATGGAACCCACCCTCCCCTCCCCCCCTGCGTCGGGTGAGGTTCCCGCTCGGCCGGGCGGTCTCATTTTATGGGTACCGCCGATAGCACACACGGAAGTTCCTGCATGGGTCGGAATCCATGAGAAAATATTTTGAAAAAATATTGTCCGACGGCCGGGCGCGAACCTAGGACCTTCGCAGTAGTAGGCAGACACTCTACCACTACGCCAAAGCTTGACTTGACTTGACTTGAAAATTGTTTATTAACATTTGTCATATATACATAATATATACAGTATTCATATCTTAAGTGCTACGGTCTAGATCACCAGCCGATGGCTTTATATCTAATTTGAACGAAGTGTAACCTAATTTTTCATAATTACAAATATTTGTGGTTATTTACATGATGACTCGATATAAGGAAAAATGACTTCTAAAAAACCTTATAAGTGATGGGTGCATGAGGGGCGGGAGAGAAAAGGATATATGGAAAGGTGGGACAAAACAGGTGGTCAGCGGGACCAATTGGATTTTATGTCAATCTTGATGTTTTGGAGCTGGGTATTAGGATGTGATTGTAGCTTAAATTTAAATGTCTCATTAATTCTATCGATCAATTCGCCTATGGTTGCCATGCCGAGCGTTTCGTGTATTTCCACAATAGTCGTTCTGCTTTTAAAATTTCCTATCATTCGTAGGAATTTATTTTGAATCACTTGAAGATGATTCAAGTGCATTTTCGCTGCATTGTGCCAGGCAGGGCAACCATAGGTGATAATGGGCCTAATTAACCCTTTGTAGAGAGTAAGTTTAAGGGATTGACTGAGCGCGGATGATTTTAGCAAATTATACAATCTTACTAGGATAACTTTAGTCTTGACCTTGATTTCAGATATATGCTTTTTCCACAGGAGTTTGGAATCGATGTGTAAGCCTAAATACTTTACAGAGTCGGTTGGTGTGATCTTATCGCTACGAATAGTTAAAGTCGGCTTGGCCTTGGAGCTAGTAAATAAGATTGCTTCTGTTTTAGCAGCATTCACTTGAATTTTCCATTTCGTTAATTCACTGATTGTGAGAGAAGCAGCATTTTCTATTCTTCTAATAGCTTTGCTGATCGATTTGCTAGCTGAGTACAAAGCAATGTCATCAGCATAGCCTGCAATGGATACATTTCTTGGAATTCTGCTAAAAACAGAAGCAATGTACAAGTTGAATAAAACAGGCGAGAGAGTAGACCCTTGTGGCACTCCCGCGACAATTTCTATTTTATGCGAAAGCGAAGTTTCGACTCGAACTCGGATATATCTATTTGAGAGATATGATAGTAAAATTTTACCTAGATATTTAGGGACATTTAATCCTTCGAGTTTATATATAAGGCCTGTGGGCCAAACAGCATCAAAGGCCTACTCGCTGTCCAGGAGAAGAAGAACGGTATCGTCTTTCGCGGATTTTATATCATTCGTAATTCTAACCAGCTGGTGCCAGATTGAGTGCTCTGATCGACACCCAAATTGATTAATAGGCATTAGTTGTAACTCTTCTATGGGTTTTTTGAGATGAGCTAAAATTATTCGCTCAAAAAGTTTAGCCAATACCGGTAGGAGGCTAAGAGGCCTATAGCTCACCGGATGCGAAGGGGGCTTACCGGGCTTTAGAATCGGAATGACCACCGCTCCTTTCCAGAGTTCCGGGAAATATTGTCTGAGGAGGCATGCATTGTATATCTTTGTTAGTAAATTTATTGCTTTAATTGGGAGGTTTTTTTGTGCTACATTGGGAATATTATCCACACCCGGGGCTGATTTTTTTTTTAGTTTTTTGATAGCGGAAATGATTTCACGGGGATTTGTAAGGAATTTAATGGGAGTTTCGATAGGGGTGGTGGTACTTCCATTAAATTCCATCTTGAAATTTTTATCTGCAGCGTTGCTCTGCAGAAAATTGATTAATTTTTTTGTCTCCAGTTTTTCATTCTCGATGATTAATGGAGGGACAGAAGTTTGTTTTGGAGTCTCTTGAGGTCCATCAGAAGTGTCGGAAGGTTTGGCGAGGCGAGCGGAAACTGAACTCGCACTAGTCGAAGGTTTCGTAACGGCTTTTTTCGTTTTTTTGGGTCTTCCATCGGAGGACTCATTTTGGCTTTCCTTTTTAGAGTCAAGGGAATTTTGAGGTTTTTTAAGTTTGACACTTTTGTGCCAAAACTTTTACTTGATTTAGAATTTCACTGTACTGTAAGCGCTGTACGTTAGAAATTTATATTTCGCAGAGAGCGGTAGACATGCGTCCGCACGACACCGACTCAAAACAAATACTGGCTACGCCAAAGCCCCGACACGTTGTATCACAAAAACCGTGGGAGATAGAGGAAAAGGTTTCAAACAAATGTTGTTTCCCACATGAAGATACATATGTTTTGTTTAATTACTTTTTCCATAATTGCGCTAATTAAGGAGATATCGCTTAATTAATGAGCTTTCCGATCTAGACAAGTTATTTAATATGTCTTCACGTTTCATGACAGTTCTAACCATCTTCGACAGGTTTTAACAAGACCTATGCGTGTGTGTGTGTCTGTGGGCATGAAAACTTTGTCGACCGTTTCCTGAAGCCCTGGCGACTCGGCATCCGTATAGTTATACGGATGCTTATACGGATGTTGGTTTGCGGGAAAATAGTGAAAATTGAGCATTCTGGGCCATATTTTATTGAAAATTGTAATTAAATAAAATTTTCTGGGATATAAATGATGGCAAAATGATAGAAAATAAGATTTGGGGAAAAATTACATGTTAACATGGGGAGAAGCTGGATCATGGCGGCCATGATGGCGAGTGTTGGTTGGCGATCTGTATGACCGGCCTTTGGGGTAGAAATTATCGACCGTTGGGCTAAACTAATTGCCGCACTGTCGCGAGATGTCACCAGGGTCGACTTTAACGGGTCCAACACCGTGTTGGATTATTTCGGTAGCAGTCACGGGTCAACCGCTTGCCGTGACAGTCCGCGGGAGGGGGGGGGGGTGTATATCGTGAAAAATGAAAAAAAAGAAATGGCACTTCATTGTCATCGATTCATTGAAAATACCGGAAAATCAATATACTCATGTATGTGGTTGTGAACAACTTCCCTTCTTTCAACTCTCAATAAATCAATAGTTATATAACTATATATTAATATCTATGAATATATATATATATATATAGAACTACCTTTTTGAACCCCCTGCCCCTAATTATTGCCGAAATGGCCGGCGGGACAACCAAAAAAAATGTCTCCACAACTATATGTATCCACAAGGGATCGTTAGCAGGGGTATAAAAGAGTACCCCGGTTTTTAACCCCCACTAATCATTTCCAAGATGGCGGACGGGATAAAAAATCGACCGCAAAAGTATGCCCCGATCGATTCATAATCAAATTCTGAGCCGATCTATATTTATAACAAAAAATTCAACCCCCTCCCCCCTTGAAGATTTACAAAATGGCCGCCCGGACAACAACAAAAATGTATCCACAAGAGATCGTTAGTAGATCCATCGACCATCTGTCTGTGGAATAAATTTGTTATTATTTATATTAAAATCTGTTTTCAATTACATCACATTAACTAGAGATAACCAATTTAGAACAAGAATTACAACTAGATGAGAAAAAAAAACTTTTATTGAGAAGAAAAAACGTAAAATGGCGAGTACAAAATTTTCAAAAGATAACCCTACTGAATTGTCTAAATATTTTGCTGCTTCCATTAGCATATTAGACAAAAATTTTGGTTTCTTTCCAATTGAAAAGCAAGGGAGGCCCCGACCAACGCCTCTAGTGGGGTACAACCCGAATATTTTATTATTTGCCAATCGTTCAAAATGAAACTATGGGGATTAACAAATAACAGATAATATTAAGCTATTTTAGAACATTATTCAAGAAATTGAAAAATTATACGGTAATACTTTCATAAACTCAGGATAATAAAATATATCCCGCATTCTATAATAGAAAAAAAAAGAATTTTGCAAGATATATCTAAGTGGGCTTCCACATGCTTGATGTCGCATTTAACGCAAACGGCTAACTCAGCTCGATATGATTTCACAAAATGATTAATATCTTTCGTCTTACATCGAACTTTTTAAATTGTTTATTATAAAACAGTGTAAATTTCACTTTGTTGCCACAATAAAATTGTTAAATGTTTCCACCGTTCACTTTGAATAAAAAGTATTCAATAATTTTTTTCAACAATCACCTACTTAGAGACACCTTCAATTTTAAATGTTGAATAACTTTTGAAAAAAAAAATTAATCGTTTCTTCTTGCGTTTAACTATTCTGGACCCTTTTTGACTACAAATCCAAAAATGAAGAAAAATAAGTTTTTGGCCTATTGAAATATAGAAATATATATTGAAATAGTGTGGAATGCCTCATATGGGATTATAAATATTAGTGAATTCGCTGAAAGTCTACAAGTGGATGTTCGTAAAAGGACTTTTCGAAGGGCGCTGAATTTCTAGAATTGTTGATACAATTAAGTGAACAGTAACAAAAAATCAGTTTGCGCTTATACGCTGGCGCCATGTCAATCATCGCAGCTTTTAATCGTTATTCCATCGATTCGGCAGCGGAGAAATGTAGATGACACCTGAAAATTTTACGAGAACTGCAGGAGCTTTAATTGATTCAATGGGTAGATAAATCAAATCCTGTGATTCCTCAACTATTTGAATATAACTGCTACCGAAGGCCGCTCCCACTGTTGTGAATTTATACCCAACAACTCCGTTCATAGCTTGGTTCCCGTGACGCCATCCGATGATAGACTTAATTCTCATGAAATTAAATCTCTCTTGATTTCGCCTTGGAGTAATATTGATGACGGAGTTGTCATGTTTTACTGGTCTGTCACTTGGTGTTTTATATCCGATCCCATCAATATCCATGCTTTGGATCTAATAATTGGGGTATTCTCATCGATGTCACGATATCCAGCTCCGTGAACAGCGACGATCTCATCATCCTCGAGTTGTCCTTGTTTACTTGATACTGGACGAATCTGCCTGTTGCATTTGGTGGTGGTGCAACCCAGCGTTTTTTGTTGATGGAGTCCTCTACCATTCTTCTCACGTCAGGTGACAGGTCCCAATCAGGAGACTTTTCGATGAGTTGTGCCAACGACATTCGACACGCAATCTGCATCGGGCGATCCGTAAGGCTCGTCACGTAATTTCTTATTAGTTTGTTCAATGACTCAAACCAAAATCCAGACGCAACCCATTGTGGACCCAACTCTAAAACACATCGAGGATTATGCTTGAGAAGGTGAAGACTGTACGACTGATACCTTTCGTGAAATAATTCAGGTGATTCCCGCCGGAAACGCTGGAGGAGAGCATGCACACGAATCATTTCCTCCGGAAGGATGGAGTCCTGACTCATGATATACGTTGCTTCAGCAAAGAGTGCTACGTGCTCAACGTGTGCAGGACTCATCAAATCACTGGCACATGGCAACCAGTAATACCAAGTGAAATTCCGATATTCGGTCCCCTTGAATTTATTGAAATTGTTGAGTGATCTTGGCTGCCTTGACAATTTCTGAGGTGGTTTAATCTGCTCTATACGTTGACTTATTAAGTCAATGTTTCCCTGAGTCAGATAATTTGGCGTTTCTGCGTGGGTTAGAATCTTAAATAATCGGGGCACGTTTCTCTCCCAAAGGCAGTGTAGTGGTTCCACCTGTTGACACGCCCGAAGATCGATTCCTGGAACGATGGCG